>OY986974.1:1142877-1223923 GCA_963920575.1 Narthecium ossifragum | reverse complement strand
TTAAACATAAATAGTATAAATTTCAAATAGTAAAAAATTCAAAAATTCCCTCCTTTTAAATTATTTTCAATTTATTAAAATATCAAATCGTAAAAATTTCAAAAATTTATATGACATGTGTTCATTTGTGATACGAAATAATAGTTACAGCACCTAACGCGCCGGAGCAAAATTTGAAGACAATATTGATTAGAATTTATATTTTTGTATATATTCTTTTTATGTATTGTTACATGTACTATTCCCTAAACATGGCTTATGAGACTTTTGTATTTATATATATATTTTTTATAAACAATGACTCAAAATCTACAACTAAAAAATAAACAAAACATTACCAACATATAATAAAAAAAACTATTTATTCAAAAAGAAAAATAAAACTGATAAAAAAGAAATAAAATTGATAAAAAAACCGAGAGAAAACAGAAACAAAATTAAAAAATAATAATACAAAATTAAAGAAAAAGAAGAAAGAAAATGAGGGGAGGGGAAAAGAAGGGGGTCAAGGGCACAATGAGAAAAGGGTGGTGTGCCAGTGGGGCCGGGGTTGGTGTAAGGCCATCTGCATCAGATTCCCTATCCATCTTCTCTAAAATACTCATATATATATTACTTCCCTACTTTATAGCTTCCCTATTTACAACACCCCACATCAGCTTCCCTAAACCATTCCCTACATCATTAAAATACTCATTCCCCCATCTTTCTTTTCATATTCTATTCTTCATTTATTATTTGCCATTCATATAATTATAGAATATGAGATATATTACATAATTAAACTTTGAAGCCATTGCTTATTAATTAAAATAATGTATTGAAATAATAATATATAATTTTATGCCAATACTTCTATTAATTAAATGCTTAAAATTCAACTATCTATTTCTAACGACGATATTCTTAACGGCTATATCGTCAACGGTCATATTTTAACGAATATATTCCAACAGTCGTTCTTCCAACAGCTATATTTTCCATCAAATCTCCAACGGTCGTATTCCAACAGCTATATTTTTAACGGTCATTTTTTTAAAGTAGCTTTCCATTAATAATAGTTTGAACGGTCATATTTTCTCAATATAAGTAGATCCACTCATTTCCCAAACTCATCTCTGATCCACCCAACTTGTTTATCCTCCATATCAACTTGAATTCTCTCCCATCTACTCTTCTCTATGGATTTCTTCAGGAAACGTCAAAAGGAAATGTATTACGATACTTCCTCCGATGAAGAGCTGGAAGAATTGCTAACGTTAAAATGTGCGAAGGAAAGAATGGAGCGCAGAGCAAGATCAACATCGCGTGGTGGTTCCGATAAGCGGCGTGCGTATATTGATCGTAATTTACTGCAAGGACATGAACGCTTATTTAGGGATTATTTTGTAGATCCACCAGTGTACCCAGCTGAAATTTTTCGTAGGAAATTCCGCATGCGTCGTGAGGTATTCATTCGCATTCAAATCGCCATCGAAGCTCATGAGCCCTATTTTCAGCAGAAAAGAAATGCAGCCGGGAAGCTAGGCTTATCTTCTCTACAGAAGATAACTGCAGCACTAAGAATGCTTGCTTATGGATTGGCTGCAGATTCTATGGATGAGTATGTGAGGATTGGAGAAAGCACCGCTACAAGAAGTCTAAAAAAATTCGTGAAAGCGGTAATCTCCATCTTTGGTGATGAGTATTTAAGGTCACCAAACAATGATGACATTGCTAGGTTGCTTGCACTTGGTGAACGTCGCGGTTTTCCTGGAATGTTGGGGAGTATCGATTGCATGCACTGGAAATGAAAGAACTGTTCGAGTGCTTGGAAAGGTATGTTTTCTGGTCATGTTCATGAACCAACCATCATTTTAGAAGTTGTTGCATCACAGGATCTGTGGATTTAGCATGCATTTTTAGGCTACCTGGTTCTCACAATGATATCAATGTGCTAGAACGATCTTCTGTTTTCTCTGAACTTACTCAAGGACGAGCTCCCGCAGTGAACTATTCGGTTAATGGACATAATTACACAATGGGGTATTATTTGGCCGATGGTATTTATCCTTAGTGGGCTACCTTCGTGAAAACAATCCCTCTACCACAAAATAACAAAGCCAAGCATTTTGCAATGTGTCAAGAGTCGGCAAGAAAGGATGTTGAGCGTGCATTTGGAGTGCTCCAAGCTCGGTTCGCAATCGTACGTGGTCCTGCACGGTTTTTTGAGCGAGAGACACTTAAAGATATTATGATGGCATGTGTTATCATGCACAATATGATCGTAGAAGATGAACGACACATGTACCTTCATCCAGATATTATCGGCTATGAAGAAATCAGTGAGAATCTACCTATAACAATTTCGCATGATCGTACATCGAAGCTTAGGGATTTCATTATGGAGCTATACATGCTAGACACAAACTACAACCACAAATAATGGATGCATTCATTTTTTCAACTGATGGTGCTGAAGACCATTTCCTATTGTCATCCACAAAATAGAACAATGTTCATGCTAAGATACAAAACCATACTTGCATTCAAAGATGCAAATCATTAAGTTTAATACAATTTGCGGAACAAAAATTACATAATCACATCATCTTCGCCAAGATTTCTGCTTGAAGTTGTGCAATATATTTCCTTTGCACATCAGTTAAAGTGCTTAAGTCTGTCATCATGATTTGCATCTCTTTCTCCCTCTGTTGCATTTCAATCTTATCTCGTTGTATATCAATTTTGGCCTTTGCAACTTGAGCCTTTTCTACCTCCGCATGAGCCTTCTCTCTCTCCGCCAAAGCCTTCTGTCGTTCAATATCAATCTTTTCATTCTCAATGGTCAGGTGCTCTAGCCATTGTCTTTCAGCTTGTGCCATTCTCTCTGCATGTTCTAACTTCTTATCTTCTGCCCACTTAATAAATACCCCATCAAATTCCGATGAATCCTGGCTTTTACCTTCCCCCTTTTTTTGTCTCTCCTTCGCGGCCTTTCGACCCAATGGCCTTTCCAAGTCAACAGATGCTGATGCGGATGTGTTATCTTCATCTAAATTTATCGCATCTGCTGCAGAAAAAGAGCATGACCCGGATTGCTTTCTTTTAGAAGAGGTTTGGCCAACTTGAACAATCCATTTTGGTTGGTGTCTTAGTTTGTTCCAACAATGCTCAAACTGAAAATGACTACCTTGAATACTGAGATACATCTTTTTAGCCTCTTCAATCTACAAAAGGCCATCGAATATAACATATCACCATATAAAAAAAAGAAAAGAAATATTGAATTAACTTAATATAAATGAATGTTAGTTACCTTATCTTGTTCATTACAACCCGATGGCCGCGACGCCTCAATTTGTGCCAAAAAACCCATGAACTTATTCACCGCAAGTTGAATACTTGACCAGCGATTGCTTAGAGACTTTTCAGAGCGGTTTGAGTACTTTGATGTTGTGTACTCATCATAATAACACCTAACTCTTTTCCAAAATGTTGTTCCCTTTTGATCGGTCCCATGAATAGCATCCAAACTCGTATTTAACCATGCCGATACAAGTATAGTATCTTCCTCTATGGAGAAATTCCCACCCCGCATCACTCTCTTGCCTTTGCTTGTTTCATCCACTTGGATCGGAGAGTTCATTCCAAACTGTGATTCTTGTCGGTTAGGTTGAGTTCCATCTTCACATAGAGCATTGTAGAAATCTTCACTTCTTTGTGAGTCCATAAGCTATGAACAATAGAAACTATTTCAAATACAAACTGTGCACTCAAGAATCACATACAATTCTGCTACAATTTAGGTTAGCAAGATAGATTATCCAAAAATTATCCTTATTGAACCTCTTCTTCAGACATACAACAAAACCAATGCCAACGATATATCTATCAAAATTGTGCTACAATTTAGGCTCACAAGTTCACAAATTGATGATAATGGAACTGATGCGGTTGAATTAGACACAAAGCATTCAGAAACTGGGATCAAACTGTCATGCAACTACCCTTGGAAGAACAAGAACACACTGAGATCAAACAGCCATGCAAGAGCACCTCGAGCAATCCAATCAAGCACAGACACTCCGAGTATCCACGGCGAGAGCAGGGGAAAATATAAGTAGAAAATTGTAGGAAGAAACAGAGCATCCCTACCTCTCTTCTCTTCTCCGGCCGCCGCCGTCGTCGCCGTCTCTGTCGCCAAGCTCGGAAGGGATGAACCCAGCCGCTGCCGTCGTCCTCAAGCTCTCAGTCGATCGCTATCCCCTCGCGGTTGCCGCTCTCTCTGTCTGGTCCAGAGATGCTCTGCTCACCCTGTCGCGCCCCGACCTGCAGAACCCAGACCGGGCCGGACACGAGGGGGAAAACCTACATCTACTAGCCTCAGTTGAGGCTAAACAGATCAGCTGGCGGAAACAACTGATCAGCATAGAGAAAGGGCGGAAGCAAGCTTAACAACAACTACAACAACATCTATTATAAAAACATATAATAGAGTACAGGGGTTCTAGAACAACAGTTCTATAAAAGGAGAGTACAAGGACAATTGTCCACAAAAGAACAACACCCACTGGGGTCTCCGCAAAGGCGCAAATGAAACTATCCTGACCCTCAGACATAGTCAGGAGCTGGCGCGCTGCCACGGGACGACTGAGGGGGTAACACTGGGACAGAGCGGCCACCTGCACATGCAACAAACACAGTCCAGGTAGGCATGAGCAACAGCTCAGTAGAGTCCTACTCTACAACTCCCACAAACAAGGGTAAAGCAACCGGACACTCTCTGATGCCAAGTACCGAGGCTTGCCAAGGATCCCATAAACCCCGTCAATAACCCGAAGGGTTCCTGTCCTAGGTTCGCGATTTGGAGTTTCCTAGAGGAAGATATGCTATTTTTAGTACAGAGGTGCAGAAGAAGCAGTTACGGAAAACCAGATCGATCTCATCCCAAAGGAGATCGATCTCCTTGGGCGCTGCGGGAAAAATAAAAGGAAACTGACTAATCCGAGTTAGGGTTTGCCCTAGGCTATAAGTAGCCTTCTTTGGGGGCGTTTTGGCAGCCTTCCATGGCCGAATTTTGTTCATCTCTTAGGGTTTCTCTTAGTTTCTTTTCCACAAATTAGGTTAGATCTTTGGTGGAAGATCCATGGGTGGAGCGCGGCGACAACCTTCATCGACGGATCTCCTTCCTAAGATGAGTAATTAAACCCTAGCTTTGGGATTCTATGATGTAGTAAAGTTATTTATTAGGGTTTTCTATAGATTATGAGTTGTAAATCATACGTTGGATGATTGAATGGATTGTTTTTATGTTCTTATCTATTGGTGTGATTATTATTATATGTTAGATGAATGATTTGTTCCTATATGCCCTAGATTTAGGTCTTGTGCATGTTAGGGCTTGAGATTAGAGATTCTCATCAAACATCCGTGCTAGGACCATGGATGTGAGGATTTCCTTCTCGAGATTAAGAGCCTTGTAATGCTAGGACCATTACACATAATGCTAGAACCATTATGACCGCTTCTTAATCCGTTATTCATCATTATTCGAGATTAGGGATTTCGTATGTGCTAGTACCACTACGCTAGTGCCAGAACCACTAGGGTAACTCTAATCCTTGATACATTCTAGTAGGCGATCTCAAGGTGCCAGAACCATCTTGATTATTTACCAATATCCATTCTTGATATTTTCCCCGATGTCTTCGTTGAGCGGTAGGACTTCTAGCCATTCACCTATCGACTATATGAAATCATCTAAGTTGATTTATCTGCTCTTATCTTAGGAATACCTAGTAAGTTCTTTATTATTGATTAGAGTTTCTTGGCATTATCTTATCTATTAGTACTCTTTTCGTATTTGTTTAGTTCTAGATAAAAATCCAAAAGATTATTTTTTTCCCAACTCCTTGGCTAGGAATTATACCTAGTATACGACTTAAACCATTAGTTCCCTGTGGATTCGACTCGGACTCATTGCTATCTACCCATAAAGTAGTTAGTTAGTGATTCGGATTATAAATTTCTAATTTTGGCGTACTTGTTAAGACTACGACACTTTTCAAGGCGTGTCAGAATTTTGGCGCCGTTGTCGGGGAATTAATTAGGGTTTTAAGTTGTTTACTTAGTGTAGTTGCTTCCAACTAGTTGTTTCTTTTGTTCTTATTTATTTATAAAAAAACGAAAATCAGAAAAAAAAAAAATTTAAAAATACAAAAATAGAATTTGTGCTAACATTTTTATATCTTTGTGTTGATAGAAGACACCGCCGTGCGGGATTTGATAACATCTAAGCGACGACGGGCGTCTCATTCTTGCACCATCCACTGTAATGTATTTCTATCTTTTTGGTGTGATCCTTGATTGTTTTGATTGATATACATGGCCGATAAGTATATGCCACCGGGTGATGCATTATATGATTATTCTTTACCATCTAGTCATACACCCGCTTATGTTAATGACACATATGATTGTTCAAATTCAACATATAATTTGCATGCCTACTCTTATGATCCGAATTTGAGTAGTCATACATACCCCAATTGGCAATACCAAGGTTACGATCATCCGAATGTTCAACACCAAGGTTACTATCCTAACCCGCACTATGCACCTTGTTTTGAACCGTCTTATCCTTCTCGACCCCAATACCCACCACCCCAACATTGGTATGAGCCTTATGTTTCTTTAAAACCGCAAGCACAAGTAGACCCATCTTTGGTAGAAATTGTACATTCCCAGTCGCAATCAATAGCTAGGATACAAGCCCAAATTGAGCAACTCACATCTTTGATGGAATCCTACGATGATGCGGTTGATGATTGTAGGAATGAGTCGGCACTCTCTAATTCTAATGATGTTACTTGTGATACCCAAGTTACCAATGTTAGTGACACATGCAATTATGCGATCCCTAATGAGACTTCACTTGTTCATGATGAGTTGAATGATGTTTCGCCGGTGTGTGATGATATTATTGATGATTTCTGGTCGGCGGCACATATTAAATGGTTGAATGGACAACTGCCTCATATTGTTCATGACAATGATGATAGTGATGAACGCATGTGTGACTTAGAGCCTCTTACGATTAATGATGATATTGATAATGCTTATCCGGTTAATGATTTTGAGGCATGTGATGGTGGTATGGTTTATGATAACTTGCGGGTTTTCGATGAACAAATTGATGATGATGTGACTAAGGAGATATTGCCTGTATTTGATGTCATTGATATGTTTCATGAGGACTTACCGGTGTGTGAGTATGCTATTGATGATAATGTTCAGTATGATAAGTCATTACCGGTGAATGATATTTTTAATGATAATGAGCCAGTACTTGAGGCATCATATGCGAGTGATATTTTACCGATTTTTGATGATTATGGTGATGAAAGTACATATAATGATAAGTTACCGATTTTTGACGTGTTGGATGATGATGGTGTTTTGCCTTGTTTAAATGATAATGAGGAATCTAGTGATGTTAGCCAAACCTTTCATAGAAAGCCTCAATTTGAGCTTCTACCATTCATGTCATCCACACTAGTTGAACATTTGGGGAGGATAGACCTTATTTTGAGTAGAGACTATGCTCATTTTCATCGAAACTTCATCAAAGATCTTATAAAGACCTCTCATCCTTCTAGCACTTTGTTTACTACGGACATTCCCTTTTTCTTTGACGAAGCTTGTTTGCATGGCTTTACCCTTCTTCGGATCATGTATTTCTTTACCTCAAATCATCGACCTCCAAAAGACCACTTGAGGATGGATCTTTTTATTGAAATTCATGGCTTGAAGGATGACAATTGGCCCATGATTAAAACTTTTACTGAATTGTTTGCCATGAATCCTTCTTTATTCTTTGATAAAACATGTTTGCACCTCCTCGCCATTCTTAGGAACATGTATTTCTTTACTTTCACCCATCGACCACCAAAAACCTATATGATGATAGACAGATTTATTGAAAGACATGGTTTGCAGGATGGTGATTGGTCACTAACTAAATTTTTTAATGATTTCATTACTTGGGACCAGTCTTTCATCTTTGATGAATTATGTTTGCACATCTTCTATATGCTTCAATCAATGTATTTCTTCACTTGGAACCATCACCCACCCAAATTCGATTTTGATCTTTATAGCATAACGTCGAGCGGAAGACGATAAACCGAGCGCTTCCTGGGAGGCAACCTAGTAGTTTTTCGGATTTTTCCTGAGCTTTTAGAATTTTCCTTAATTTTTAAGATTTTTCTATGTTTTGTTTCTATTTTGTTTCTGATTTTTCCTAAATTTCCTTTCTTTTCCTCGTTTTTCCTCTCTCCTCCCGCTCTATTTTTTCTCACAGCTCGCTGTCCCGGCTCGTCGGCTCGTCCCCGAGCCGACGACGTTGCCCACCGTCGCCGTCTCTCTACCCATCCCCGTCCCTCCAAACCAACACCTACATCACCGCCATCTTCTCCTATACCTCCTCCCGACCTCGTATTCCCTTAATATCACCTCCTCCGACGCCGATGAGCCTCCCCTGTTTCATCCACCATCTTCGATCACCTCTTCCACTGCTTCCCACCGCCTTTAGCCACCTCCAGCGCCTTCCTCTGGCTGTCACGAAGCTTTGTCCACCCTCAAAACTCAAGCTTCCAGCTCGGATCGCCGGCGTCCACTCCCGACGATCTCCCACCGTGCCGGCTATCTTCTATCCACCTCATGGAACTCCTATTCTGAAATTAAATCCCATAGGTGAGTTCCTTAGGCCTCCACGATCCTTCCTCGATCCTTGCCTATCTAGATTGAAGCTCCGACCGCCGGTTTCCAACTCCGGTCATCTTCCTCTGAGCCATCCACCGCCGTTCCGTCGTCTGGAGGCCACTATGCTTTGATCAGAGCTTACCGAAAAACTCCTTGGCCTTCCACGATTCTAACCCAGCCCTTCCCGTCCTCCGGCGACGATGTTTCACCGTTGATCACCGGCCGGCGAGCTCTCAGCCGTCCGATTGCTGATGGACGCGATCCATATACTCCAAAACCCATTTGTCTGATCAGACGGTCGCGATCATCAATCAGGACAATATTATTGATGCTGAATATTTTTGGTGTTGCGCATGGATGATTTAATGTCTATATTTTAAATTATGTGGATGAATGATTGTACAGGCTAAATATTCAAGAAATACAAAGGAGACTCTGTCGAATTTTTAATAATTTATATGCCTTTTTTGCTATTCATGATATATTTTCCATTTATTCTATTTGATTTTTCTTTGGAAATGTATTTTTATGACATGTGTTCCTTTGTACATTGCTCATGGGCGGATATTTATACCAAATATAGATCGTATTTTCTAGAGACATGCATTTCGGTGGCGATGTTTCCCTTATGTGGGCGATGTGGTGATTATAATGTGGAAGCCGACTATTCTGACACAATCTTATGGTGATCTCTACCCTTTATAGCTTGCTTTATTTTTATGACTTAGTGTAATTGAGGACAATTACATTTAAGTTGGGGGGTAGAATTCTAGAAATTTATGTTTATGATTCTTAGGGAATTCATGTCTATTATACATCCCTTAAAACATGTCAAAAGAATGACATTATGATTTTTATTGATAAAGATGCATGATTTAAAAATCTATTCGATGATTTGTTCAGAAATTTATATGTCATATAAAGTCTAGCAAATTTAGCTATGCATGGCATTATCTCTATACTTTAACACTTTTACCATGATTTTGGGATAACATGACATATCTTATCGCACTGAGCACTTTCACATGTGGATAAGTTGAAATTAGATTCTGAGCCTAAGACTGGGATAGATTTACTGTTCTCTGTCATGTCACAGAAGATACATGAAGATATGCAATTTTTTGTTCACAAAAAGTATATGTCTGAAAGTGTAGGGTTTTCAACTTAGTAACCGGGCAGTGTGTCTAACCAGCGTGCTGTTCGCGTAAAACAGTCGAATTACCTGAAAAAGAAGAAAAAAAAAGAGAAATGAAAAAAAAAAGGATTTCATACCTAGTAACCGGGCAGGGTGCCTAACCAGCATGTTGTTCGCGTAAAACGGTTGAATTTCCTAAAGAAAAAAAAGTATGTGTCTGAAAAAAAAGAACAAATATTGTTATGTAATAGTGGAAAATATGTGCATGTTTAGAATGTTGATCTTGAACAGTTGAATGCTTGGATATAATGGAGACTCTGATGCATGTGAAACTTTATTCACACACTGCAGTGTTAAGGTTATTTTTGAATTATGATTAAATATGTTGAAGTATTGGAAGTGTGTTATGACATGCTTGTATTTACTCTACTTTTATGTGTCTGTAAATTAAAGAATACATTCATGAATATTAGTTCTATTTGATGCATTAGAGTTAATGAATATTATAATTGAGTTATGATGATATGTCAAGGGGATGTATAGATGTTTGTGGGTATCATTACTGGAAACCCTCAGGAGACTATAACTCCTCCACTGGGGCCAACCAGGGGTTTAAAGGCTTGTTACACATGCTAAGTGTAATCGTGAGACCTACGAAAGTGGCTAGTTAAGTTTACTGCTTTATGTTTATTTTTATCTTGCTTTGCTCGAGGACTAGCAAAGATCAAGTTGGGGGGTGTGATAAGACGTGAAAAGTGCACAAATCACCCTTTTAACTAGGTCTCGTTAGTCTCCGAGCAATGCTATTTTGATTGTCTTTTCCCCATTTCAGGCTTAAGGACCCTCAACGAAGATTAGATCAAGTTTGGTGCTAAAACGAACAAATAAAGAACCTCCTAGGAGCAAAAGAGCAAAGGAGCAAAGATGGACCATCTTTGACATCAAAACTGTACCTTCTCAGGAAGAACCAGATGATGTGCTATACATGGTTGGAAAGCTCTTGAAGTCTAGATTCCAGAACTTTTTACGGTTCGTGATTTGGAGTTTCCTAGAAGAAGATATGCTATTTTTAGTACAGAGGTGCAGAAGAAGCAGTTACGGAAAACCAGATCGATCTCATCCCAAAGGAGATCGATCTCCTTGGGCGCTGCGGAAAAATAGAAGGAAACTGACTAATCCGAGTTAGGGTTTGCCCTAGGCTATAAGTAGCCTTCTTTGGGGGCGTTTTGGCAGCCTTCCATGGCCGAATTTTGTTCATCTTTTAGGGTTTCTCTTAGTTTCTTTTCCACAAATTAGGTTAGATCTTTGGTGGAAGATCCATGGGTGGAGCGCGGCGACAACCTTCATCGACGGATCTCCTTCCTAAGATGAGTAATTAAACCCTAGCTTTGGAATTCTATGATGTAGTAAAGTTATTTATTAGGGTTTTCTATAGATTATGAGTTGTAAATCATACGTTGGATGATTGAATGGATTGTTTTTATGTTCTTATCTATTGGTGTGATTATTATTATATGTTAGATGAATGATTTGTTCCTATATGCCCTAGATTTAGGTCTTGTGCATGTTAGGGCTTGAGATTAGAGATTCTCATCAAACATCCGTGCTAGGACCATGGATGTGAGGATTTCCTTCTCGAGATTAAGAGCCTTGTAATGCTAGGACCATTACACATAATGCTAGAACCATTATGACCGCTTCTTAATCCGTTATTCATCATTATTCGAGATTAGGGATTTCGTATGTGCTAGTACCACTACGCTAGTGCCAGAACCACTAGGGTAACTCTAATCCTTGATACATTCTAGTAGGCGATCTCAAGGTGCCAGAACCATCTTGATTATTTACCAATATCCATTCTTGATATTTTCCCCGATGTCTTCGTTGAGCGGTAGGACTTCTAGCCATTCACCTATCGACTATATGAAATCATCTAAGTTGATTTATCTGCTCTTATCTTAGGAATACCTAGTAAGTTCTTTATTATTGATTAGAGTTCCTTGGCATTATCTTATCTATTAGTACTCTTTTCGTATTTGTTTAGTTCTAGATAAAAATTCAAAAGATTATCTTTTTCCCAACTCCTTGGCTAGGAATTATACCTAGTATACGACTTAAACCATTAGTTCCCTGTGGATTCGACTCGGACTCATTGCTATCTACCCATAAAGTAGTTAGTTAGTGATTCGGATTATAAATTTCTAATTTTGGCGTACTTGTTAAGACTACGACACTTTTCAAGGCGTGTCAGGGATACCGCCGAAAACCTCCACCATACCTCACCAAACTAGGTGGGCTGGTAGCTCTCAGTGCCACGAAGCTACTCATGGCTTCAAAACCGGAAAACACCAACTCCACAAGGAGATCTATCGAAATCAAAACCGGATTTCAAACCCATAAATCAACCGGAGTCTTAAAGGAAGAACCCTACCTCTACAACGCAGCTTCGATCCACAAGGCCTAGCCTAGGACCTTCCTCGCCTCGCCACGAACCCAACGAGCCTTCAAGCTCCAGGAAAGGTGGCCGGAGGAGGAAGAACGGCGAAGAAAAGCTCAGCCGGCCAAGGGAAAGAAACAGAGCTCGGGGAGAGAAGGAAGAAGAAGAGAAAGAAAAGAGGAAGGGAAGAAGGGGATAAGGCCGGGGAAAGCCGGAGAGGGCGGGGAAAAGCTGGGGGAGGGGAAGGAAAGTCTTCCCTCCCCTGACAGGGGAGGCGACGGCCATCGCCGTGGCCGTCCTTCGAACGCCACCGCCAACGACTTCCAGGCACAGAGAGATCGATCTCCATGCCATGAAGATCGATCTGGATGGCAGTTCAGATCGATCTCACCACCAAACGAGATCGATCTCCCTTACCCAGAAAGGCAACCTTGGGCCGAAAAACAGGCCCAAGCCCAGAACTCCCGATCCCGGGGCCACCTAACCATTCTAGACAAACACAAGCATCAACCAAGGTCTGTGTGTGCACACCCAGTGTGAAACGACCCACGAGGCGTAATTTCCCAAATTACCCCTGATGGTCAACACGAGCCACAGGAATGGGGGGACGGGTCCTCACACACCCCTTCTCATCTCACCACCGTGGCCTCCTCCTCTCCTCTGTCTTTCTCCCCAAGACCCTCATCCGTAGTCGTCGTTGCCGTCGCCAGGCTCTCTGCGGATGAACCCAGCCATCGCCATTGTCCTCAAGCTCGCAGTCGTCTTTACCGTCGCCAGGCTCCCCGCCTTCGAAGGGACGAACCCAGCCGTCGTCCTCAAGCTTGCAGTCGCCGTCCCAAGCTCCCCTCTTCGAATGAACCCAGCCGCCGCCGTCGTCCTCAAGCTCGTAGTCGATCGCGATCCCGTCACCGTTGCCCCTCTCTCTGGTCCAGAGATGCTCCGCTCATCTCACCACCGTCGGCCTCCTCCTCTCCTCCTCCTTCCTCCACAAGACCCTCATCCGCGCCCTCGCCAGCTCCACCTCCCCGGCCTCCGGCCTCCCCCTCTACCCCCACCTCCTCTCCTCCACCCTCCTCCCCGACTCCGACACCCTCCCGCCCCTCGTCAAAGCATGCTCCCTCGCCCCCGCCAAAGAAGGTGGACGAGGAGGATGGTCGCCAGTGGTCGTGAAGGACATGCACCGGCGATAGGATGGGGGTGAAGAGCAGATCGGGAAGAGGGTGGCTGATGCTCTCATTCAGAGGAGAGAGTTAGAGGTAAAGGAGAGTAGATGGTGAGTTTTAATGCTTAAAATAATGAATGGGGTGTGCTACAGTGCTCCCCCACATGTAGGGGAGCACTGTAGCTCTCCCCGGGTTTAGGGTGGGGATAGGGTATCTGATGCAGGGCAAAAGTTCATTGTTTCCTCAAATTCTCACCCTAGAATAGGGAAGGGAGGCCTTTGATGCCTCTGATGCGGATGCCCTAAGGGGGGTGGAAGAAGGTCTTCTCCTTAAATCCTACTACCCTATTCTTCCGCAGCCCCTCTCTCTCCTCTGTTCCTCGGCCACTCTCGAAAGTCCCAACGCCCTCACCTCAAGATGAGAGCTAGGGCATTCTCTTTAGCCGTCTGATCCCTTTGATTCAATTTGATCCCGATTAACGTTCAGTTGACTTGACTTGTCTTCAACAAATTTGATCCCATTTGATCCACTTCACCTTGAATTAGTATTGTATGAATCATATAACCAATCCACCTAATTTAAAGATTCAACCAACAAAATTTGTCAACATATATGAAATCTAAACATGATTCCTTACACATATTCTACAAGAATTGTCTCATATATCCTCTTCCGAACACACGATTTCAAATTAAGATGGCTCAACTAAGCACAAAAATTTATGAGGATGAAAATATATCTTTTGAAAATCCAAGGTTAAGTTAACCAAGACTAGGCCCTTTGAAGCAGATTCCACGGGAATTGTTTGATCCTTAGGAGAACGAGCGTCCTCCAACGTTTTAGCTTGGCGTTCTTCCAAAAACATGATATCACTGATGTTAATTACCTTATGTGATAGATATCTTTTGTTTTTTTTTGCCGCGGAGATCCAGAATTAAACTGAAGAATCTTTCATTCGTCACGGCTTATTATTATTATTATTATCAAATTTATTTGCCAAAAAAGAAGAAGAAAAAAAGCTCTTGGACGTCATATGTGTTTTATGTCATCAGTAGGTAGTATCACGGGGATTTTGGGGGTTTTTGAGAGATATTTATAGCCTCTCAGCGTATCTCGAGATTTCAATCTTTAGATATGTGCATCAAGATCTGATCGGTCAAGTAGAAAAATCAGCGGATTTTGCTACAAGTCGTCGCTGGTCACGCTTGTGAGTCTTTGCACCTGGATCTGAGACAACAGGGGACTGGCCTCTTAATTTTTGAAATTCTGGTTTGTGTTTTTGATGATATAATTTGGTTTCTGTTCCTTCTAGTTTTGATGATCTTATACCTATTAATGTAAGGTTTGGTTGAGGTTTCTTTTTGGATGGTATACAGTTTTGTTGGTAGTGTATTTTTTTGAGATAAGTTTTTTTTTTTTTGAAGAGATGAGCCCGAGGGCTAAAAATTTATTTACATCACCCGAGCAAGGGCATACAACCCATCCTCGAGCCGCCAGTCAAAACCGGTGCTCTCAAATCTACACCACTTTGCAACCTTGTCCGCCCTAACATTGGAGGACCTCGGTATAAACAAAACTAAAACTGACTCAAAGGAATTCATAAGTCGCCAAATCGACCTAATAGTTCCTTGCAGCCCTTCGGGTCAAACTCTATGACCATTTACAATATCGACAACGTTCTTCACATATGACTCAATGACAATATTGGCTCTTTGTTGCATCTTGGACCATTCCAAACCTTTAAGGATCGCTGCGAGCTCAGCTTCAACAACAGTCCCCGTCAGGAGGCATTCTCCATGAACCCATTCGCACCCTCCCAGGTTGTTACAGCCAATTACTCCAACAACAAAGTGATTGCTTTGGCAGTCTCGAGATGCATCAACCTGGCAAACCTGCTATCCCTCTTTGTTTGGTGGTTGGGCGGCAGTTGCTCCCTTCTCCAGCGCTTCATCGGCAAGTCGGGCTGCTCTCCGTGCCAAGAACTCCGGCGAGTCGTGCTTCCCTTCGAAAACTGAGAGATTGCGATCCTTCCATCCAAGCCAGAGCCCATATGCGATATAGGCCTTGAGGGTACGGATCTCCGACATAAGATTGTAAACTTGTAATATACTAGTTTTGATTTTCTATAATCTCATACAAGCCCAGGGACTGAATTGCTCAAAAAAAAAACAAAAAAAAAAGCTAGCATCACGGAAAAGTCCATCTCAGTTCGTCCGTTAAGAACTGACCAAATATATAATATATACGGATATTCCTATTTCCATCTTCAAACGCACGATCAAGGACAAAATAATAACAACGTATGAATTGCTTAAAGGCAGGTAGAATTGCCAAGTGGTGGTGTAGCTAGGCGTTGTCCGGAAAGTCTAGATTGGTCTCATGGTATTGCGATGTACAAGTATTTGGGAATTATTTCCTGCCTTTTGAACTCAACTAATCAAATATATATATATATATATATATATATATATATATATATATATATATATATATATATATATATAGCGTTGTCCGGAAAGTCTAGATTGGTCTCATGGTATTGCGATGTACAAGTATTTGGGAATTATTTCCTGCCTTTTGAACTCAACTAATCAAATAATATATATATATATATATATATATATATATATATATACACACACGAGAAATAATTTTTGAATCAGTTGATTAGAAGCAAAACATTTTTGTTAAAAAAACAAGTTATTTCATATTAAAAGATTTTGGGGTTAGAAAAGTTAATATAATCAATGAGATTGGACCAAAATATTCTTTTTAATAAAAAATAAAAATAGTAATACAAATCAGAGTACAGTTAAATAAAAATAAAATAAATGACATCCTTAATTTTTTAGACGGTCCACCTTAACTTATATTATCTTTATTTTACTAACACTATTTTGTCCGCGAATAAGGTAGGTGAAGGATAATGTCGGTTATCCGCACCTTAACCGCATACCAAGCAAGTCCTCAATGATCAGTACAGCTGCGAGCTGATCCCTCCTTCCTCCCTCTCACTGTCCCTCTCTCTCAAAAGATAAGTGTGCCGCCGAGTCATGCACGGCACCCATCCCCATGAGTTCTTTAGAAATATCTTCTTCTTGCTCTGAAGAAAGAAAAGCCAGCAAAAGAGATATAGTTTCATGGCCATACTACATTGTCCCCTCCCTGGGCCTCTGGCTAAGATTGTCCTCCGTGACACAGCTGGAGTCCAGTCATGCTTCATCCTGAGATGACCTTATTAAAACCTAGCTTTCATCAGTCATCACCAATTTCAATTTCCTGGTGTGACATTCGACCATCTTTAAGTTTTCTCCTCTCCTCAAATGATTAAAAAGCAAACCCTCTCAGACTATTTTACCCTCTAATCTTCCAAATATCAATTTGAGCTGATAATTAATGGGAATTGATGGAGGAATTTTTATCCGTCTCCTATAATCTAATATCAAAGAATATTGTTTCTTTTGTATAACCACTTTGGCTATAGTATCACTAAAGGCACCCGCATCAGCCACTCTAAATGCCTTCCTGTCTTATTTTAGGGTGATAAATATAGGATGGCTGGTTAAATCAGGCTACATCAGCTTCCCTATAGCCACTGTATTATAGAGAAGGTGAACAGTACTCCCATACATGTGGGGGAGCACTGTAGCACTCAATATGTATTAATTTATATTAAAAAATGCTAATTGATATATTTAATTAATAGAAGTATTGGCATAAAATTATATATAATTATTTCTATATATTATTTTAATTAATAAAACAATGGCTTCAAAGTTTAATTATGTAATATAATACAAATTCTATAATTATATGAATGTCAAATAATAAATGAAGAATATAATATGAAAAAAAAGATGGGTGAATGAGTATTTTAATGATTTAAGGAATGGTTTAGGGAAGATGACGTGGGGTGTTGTAAATAAGGAAGTTGTAAAACAGAAAAGTAATATATATTAGAGTAGTTTAGCGAAGATAGACAGGAAATATCATAAGAATGGTCTAAGTAAATAAGATGCTATCCATCGATCCAAGGACGGAGAATCACTAAAAGTAAGGTGAAGAGGCTATCGATCCAAGGATGGATCATCACCCAGCACGTAACTCAGTGTAACTGAAAAACATAAACAGTGCACAGAGTGAGAATAGCATGCATTCACGAGAATAGCCCCCCTCCCCGGGAATTGAAAAGCTGGTAGCCGTTATCATTGCTGACGTGGAAGAGACGTGTGCGATCTAAACAGACTACTATCGGCGGGGTTGGCTGCCTCCATCTCTTCTTCTTCTTCTGCCCATGGTGGCCATAGATTCATTTGTCACTCTTGATATAGGAATTTAATGACGGGTCTATATAAGACCATGGATGAGGGTGTCATTGCTGAGTTGTGGGCTTCCTATTTTGGTGGAGGAAATGGAATGGCCTTCTTAAACATCGACATCTCTGTTTTCTACATAGACGCCAATCTTGTTGGCTTTTTTCCGGAATAGCCCTTGTTTGTGAATCTCAGATAGAAGGAAGAAAACTAGGCTAACCACGATGTCGAGGCATGTTCTTCGTCCCTCTTCTTCGACAACCATGGTGATCAGGTTCTTGAGGTGCTTTGGTGGTCCATTTACAAGGGTATGTCTCCGTTTCTTTAAATCTTCGACAACCATGTGGGTTTCTCTTGATTACATATGTGTTCTAACAGCTTGGAAGCTGTTCTTCATTTGCATCCCGGTCAGCGTCCTCTGTTCAAGCGATCATGGATTCTGACAGGTATATATATCTCTGCAATCTGCTTATGTTTTGTAATCTTTTGCATGTCAAACAATGATACGAGCTTGTGGTTAGATATCCCTCATATTTCTTTGCGCACTCTGTGTTTGTTTATTTGTCTTCTTCGCGATAGATTATGGTGATTTCTTTTTCTTTTTGTGCAAATCTTCCATTTTAAGGTAGGATATTCTTTCTGCTTGCAGTGTATATTTATTTAATTTGATTCAGGATTCCCTTGTATCCTCATCTCTTGATCGTTTTAACATGATGTGTACTTGTGTGATTGCTCTTCTCAAGGAGGCATCTGCATAGAATTCCTACTACTAGTGTCCACAGCGCCTTTTCGATTGTAAATTGCATTTTTATGTCTTTTTTTATATAAGTTTAATTATGTAAGAACAGCATTCATGGAAACCATAGGAACGACGAAGACGTTGCTGATGTGGATTGGGATCAACTTGGCTTCGGACTCGTGCAAACCGACAACATGTATGTGATGAAAGGTTCTCAAGACGAGGAATTTAAACAAGGCGAGATCAGTCGTTATGGAAACATTGAGTTAAGCCCTTGTTCTGGAATCCTAAATTATGGACAGGTTAGCAACATTCTGCAAACATGTTCAGTTACTTTTATTTCAAGCTTCGCATCTATGACTGGAAAATTCCTTCTATTCCAAATGATCATAGTTTCTACTAACTAGATTTGCTTCCTCTTAAAAAGGGTATTTTTGAAGGCCTAAAGGCATACAGAAAAGGCGATGGTTCTGGTTTCTTGCTTTTCCGGCCAGAGGAGAATGCACTCAGAATGCAGATAGGTGCTGAGAGGATGTGCATGCCATCTCCATCAGTAGACCAATTTGTCAATGCTGTAAAGGAAACTGCTCTGGCCAACAAGCGCTGGGTATGCAAAAAAAAGTTTGGGTTTCTATCACTTTAGAAGCTGCTATATCCTTCCGTGAGAACAGAGCTTAATTGCTATTTCTACTTTTGATTTATGTTGAGTTTTTTTGAACAGATACCACCCCCAGGAAAAGGGGCTTTGTACATTAGACCATTGCTCATAGGCAGTGGGCCTGTTCTAGGATTGGCTCCGTCTCCAGAATACATGTTCTTAGTATATGCAGCACCCGTTGGAACCTACTTTAAGGTCAGCAATCTTCTTCTTCTTCCTCTTCCTCCTCTCATATGATTTATTACTGACTGCATTTGCATCCTAGATTTTTACCAGCATAGCAGTCACATTGTTTTTGGTGACCATTCATATAATTTTCTAAGTTCAGTGCTATCAGGGTTTCTTAACATCCAGCAAGTACTCTTATGCGCTTGTAGTTTTCATGTCTCTGCTCTCTTGTTTTAAATTTTTGCTCTTTTTTAGTTTCTGGTGCAGTTGGTCAGGCAGGATTGCTTAGCAATTCGGCAAAATATGTCTCATCTTTATAGCTTTAATGATAGCAGTTGCAAACTAAGTCATTTAGGATGGATTTCATGAAGTGATTGATAGGTCCTTCAAGGAGCTTTTTTGTTGAGATTGTTTAGCATGCATCTAATTGATACGTCTGGAGAAGACAAGAATCAATCTGTTTATGTGCATAATGCAGTTAAAACATCTACTCATATCACCCAATGCATCTTCCGTCAACTGCAATTTTTACGAGGTCTTCAGCATCTCCAGTAAGCGTCTGCATTTCATTAAGCTAGGATAGATGCTACATGAAGTAGGGTATCATCCGATTAATGTCTTCTGAGTTAGGTTAAATGATGTGTCACTATATTGACTGTTCTACTTGTTCAGAACAAGTTCAAACAACTGCATCAATACTTTTGCAACTTTTTTCTTTTGCAGGAAGGCTTGGCTCCTATAGACCTAGTTATAGAAGAGCAAATTCATCGTGCCACTCCTGGAGGGGCTGGTGGTGTAAAAACCATTACGAACTATGCACCGGTTAGAAGAACTTAAGTTGTTTCTAAAATAATTTGTGCATCATGTTCAAATTTTCCATACATCATGGAATTATCTGTATACTGAAACATTACAGCCTTCAACGTTCTTATGGATTTACAGCACATGACTTTAGCATCATGAACCTTTCTCTTGATTCAATTTTGCAGGTCTTAAAGGCACAAACTCAAGCTAAGAGTCAGGGGTTTACTGATGTTTTGTTTCTTGATTCTGTTAACAAAAAGTACCTGGAGGAGGCCTCTTCTTGCAACATTTTTATTGTGAAGGTATGGTAGTTGCTAATTACCGCATTGAAAGCATCTTGCAATTAAAATTAATTTGTGATGGTCCATTGGTTTTGCATTTTTAAAAGCCCTACTATCAATATGGTTTTGCCTATCTCAAATGGCGAGTGCAGAGGGTCTCCTTTAGCAAATCAGCAATAAGCTCATCTATGTCGTACGACAAGGATGGGCTGAAAAACCCTACCCTAATTTGAGGCATATCGCATTTAGAAACTTCCTTAGTATCCTTCTTTTCAATTAGGCAATGGAAGCTGTATGCATATCTCGTACATTGTCAATGATCCTTCTAAAAAGTGTGATGCTTTCTTTTCACTGACTAATAAGTTGTCTGGGAGGTTATCATGAAAGCCACATGTTGTGATTTGTGTCTTTTCTTTTGCAAGATCAAATAAATTTTTTTGGTCATTTTAGAATAATCTAAGTATTGATGTTGAGAAGTACCTTCTGTTTCTTTGTTTTGAAGGGAAATGTTATATCTACTCCAGCCACCAGAGGAACTATTTTATGTGGAATCACTAGAAGAAGCATCATCGAAATTGCACGTGATTTTGGCTATCAGGTAAATGTGTTCTATGTCAGGAACTTAAGCTAAGACCTACTTAGCTCTAATTTGTGCTCTTGGAAAAGACAGAACTAAGGTCAATTATGTCTTAGAACTTGCTCTAGTCTTTTAGCTGGAAACGTGGGCTAATTTGTGGTAATCTTTTGTGGCAAAACTCCCATCTTCCAGCAGTAACAGGAGTTCCTTATTTTGAAACATATCAGGTTGAGGAGAGGCTAGTTTCTGTAGAGGAACTCTTAGTCGCAGATGAAGTTTTCTGCACAGGAACTGCAGTGGTTGTTGCTCCAGTGGGCAGCATTACACATAAGGGTCAAAGGTATTCGCAACCTATCCTTTTATTTTTTATGTAACTTGCAATCGCCACTGTTCCATGCAGATTTAATGTGAATTCTTGGAGAATATTCGCATAGATGTCTACAAAGTGAAACATTGCCTTCTCTAACTCCATTTTTCTTTGTAAATGCTACCAAAAGAGACTACCTGCTTTCTTTCCTTTATGTTATGTTTGTATCACATACTAACGAGTTGTTGTTGTTAGGCATCTCCTTTATATTCAAAAGCTTGGATTCTTCTTAACTGAGTTGATGATGTCCATGGAAGTCACTTCAAATGCTGATGCTAGGCAGTGCTTCTCTATGATCTTGCAGGTTTACATATGGAGCTGGAGTTGAATCGGTGTCTCGAAGATTATACAAGGCCCTTACTGCCATTCAGATGGGCCTAGCGAAGGATGAGAAAGGGTGGACAGTTGAGATCAGTTGAATTCTGTCTCTCAAAGTGTGTGAATCCAAAAGCCAAAAAGCACAGCAGATGTGATTGTAGATATTAGAGAGAAATGGTGACTGTAGTTTTGAAATATTCACTTTCTAGTGAAAAGTAGTGTCTTACTAGTAGTTTATTTTTGAGTCTGAGATAAAGAGACTTCTATTATTGAGGTACTTTTTCAGTATCCGGTGTTTTAGTACTGGCATGATGTTGTTTGGAGGGATGAGGAGGATGTACTCTGTTGGACAGAATCTATGCTAATCCCTGCCACTTCGATCTTACAAGGAGAGCTTCGTGCAGTTAAATTTGGAATGGAGAAGGCTATTGATAGAGGGGAGAAGAAGATAGTGGTTGAATGTGATTCGCGGTTTGCAGTTAATCTGATAAATGGGACTGCTCCTTGGTCTGCTGAAGTAGTTCCAGAGCTGTAAGCAATTTGGGCTTTGATGGATGGATTTGTCCACATTCAAGTTCAGTTTATTCCGAGAGAGCTCAATCATGGATCACTCGGAGGCCTGTCTTGGGATCCTGAAGCCCATTCTTAGAATGGGTTTTTTACTTGTAGCCTTAGATAATAGAAAATTATGTATAAAAGAAAAAATTAACTTGTTAAAAAAAAAATATTTCTACACTCAGGCCGTAGATAATAGAAAATTATGTATAAAAGAGTCCCACTATAATTAGCTTGCAATATTGTATTTATATGATCCAATTTAAATACCAGATTAATTCATTGCACATGTTCATAGCATTGATATAACCCGCAAATCAAATGAATACCCATTTTAGTGCCCAAATAGGAAATAGGCAAATCATTGCTGTCCTTGATTGAATGCAGAGTTGAAACTTGTTAAGACCCGCCCCCCACCCCCCCCTAGCGGGTCGGATCGGGTCTGGTATGAGCCCAACCCGATCCACCCATTGCTACCCGTAAGGCCATAACTGACCCTTTTTGCTCGTAGCCAAGGGTGAAGGTCTCCATGGATATAGCAAGAGGAGGGCTTTGAGAAACGAGAGCTTGAGAGGCATGGCGGTAGCACCGAACGCTTCTCTTAACGCCGCCGCCATTTCCATTTGCAGGTGTAGCAGAAGACCCAGTGTAAGCCCTTTCCCTTTCGCATCTTATCCGGCGCTTCTTTTTTTTTTTTTCTTTCTTTTTCCCCTGTGTCAATGATTCCTTGATTGATGTGTTTTGAGATGATAAGAACTTTTTTCTTGCCATTTTGGCTGTTTTCACAAATGGGTATGCTTTATTTTGGATTCTGTAGCTGTAACTGTGAAGATTTTAATGCAATCTGCTGTATAGAATCCTGGGATATGCTTGAGGGATTGGAACCTCAGAGTATGGTAGATTTTAGGGGTAAAAAATGATGCTTTTTAGTGAGATTCAACAAGGGAGGAAGAAATTTGAGGATGGTTGTTGTAGAATCATCCACAGGAGATAGTAATGTAATCTAGTAGAAGTTGCGTCTGCTCACTTAACCCTATTTTGTTCCCAAGGAGACAAAATAATTGGCTCCAAGGTCGAAAAATGACCTGAGTTTCATCAAGGAGACATAACCCTATTTTGTTCAATTAGACTCATCTTTACTGAATTAGTCTAAAACTGTTTGATATTTTCCTACTTATAATTGGCTCAAAGGTCGAAAAATGACCTGAGTTTCACCAGCTCAGTTAGTCATGATGCAGTATGGTGTGTGGTGCCCTCAACAAACTAAAGGTAAATTTCTGATTTAGTTCCTTTGATCTTGTTCTAATTTATTGGGTTATGATCTTTAAATTCCATTGAACAAAGTAATGTTCAAAGCTCACGGCATTTTCTCCCACATATATCAGTTGACTTTGTAATTTGCCAACCATCGACCTTAATACTTGCCTCAAGATTGATTGCCCGATATTACCAAGAGGTTTTAGGCAAACATTAACGAGTTTATTTGCCTATGTGCCGTAATGGCCAAGACGAACTTCATTGCAAATGAGTTTCAATTTTCTCCATACCTGTAAATTATAATGTGAAAGTGTGGAAGAGGGCAATATGTGAAACTTGTTGAATTCCAAAATTGAAAAATGAAAGATGCGCTGTGAGACTTAATTCACTCCATAGGTTCTATTGACATTGATTTAGGTTCTTAGCTCTCGAGTAAAGCTGACTATAGCTTATTTAGTAATGTAATGTTTCAATTTCTTCAAGAAGATAGTCTCTTATATGTTATCCCATCTCCACTCCTGCAGATAGAGCTGCCTAAGAATCAGAGACATCAGTTCCTCAACAACCACTCTATTCCGATAGGATTTTACCATCCGCTGCTCTTGTTTAGACATTCTATAAAAGCACAAGCTGCTGAACATTGGGACCATCCTATTAAAGCTGCTACTTCCCTAAGCGATGTTGTGGAAAATCTGTGGGTGGCCTCTCCCAAACTATTGAAAGAATTTCCGTGGAAAGAATCTAAAGATTTGGTTCTTCAGCGGCTTCTTGTTCTGGGAAAGAAGGCTCTGAAATTGTCCATTATTTTGCTATTTGGTCTCAGTTTTGCTTCAGATGTCTCGTTGTCTGTTGCAAGAAACCGGGAGCTATTGATTCCCATGGGTCTTTTTATAGGTGTGGCACTGGCAGATGTCCTCAGGGAGTGCTCTCTGGAGCTTTTTTCCAGCAGCTTAAAGGTTTACTTCTCGATGCGTATATCTGAGTTATCTCATTTCCATTTTGTGCTCTGCTCATGCTTACTTTTTTTGTCTGTTGAACAGAATCAGCAACTCTCTAGGCACCTGCTGGGGATTGGATCCTTCTTTATATCTGTAAAATTAATTCCTTTCTTTTTCAACAAACAAGGATGGTTGCTTCTTTCTCACATCAGCAATGGTGGCATGATGCAAGTTTTGTGGCTGGCGAAGTGGTTGTGGAGAGCAGACAGCAGTGAGAATCATGCGGAGACAATATTAGATGGACAAGCAATTAACCAGACATGAGTTGACTGCATGAGAACTTGTGAAACCCAATGTAGTTTTACTTTTCTTTCCACATAACTCAGAACTCGCTGAAGATTTCATTGTTTGTTGAACTTATTAGTTGATGTTAGAGTATGCAGCCTTGATGTCAGATTTTGGAAGTGGTTGTATCATGAATCTTTGTGCTTTGTCGTCACCCTGCTCAGCAGAGAGGATTATGTGATTACATTCTGAGAAGGATTGTGTCAAGTGGAGGGAAGATCTGGAGACATGCTTGCTGTGAGCTGATTTTTGAATACCTGAGCGAAAATGATGGACGAGTGTCTTAAGAAACAAATCGCTTTCAACAACTCCTGCCTCGATGTCATTGATGAAGTTTTGTTGTGTCCTAGTTACACTGTTTCAATTGAGCCTATGCTATTTTAAAATTTAAAGTTAGGTTGATTTTGTAACGACTTGTAATTAATCCAGCCAGATTTCAATTCAGGATTGCTCTATTTTGAAGAAATTATGGCATATGAATGACTGGCTTTTGGGCTTCAGACTTGAGATGGGATCTGACAAGGCCCGAGCTCGATTTTGGTGTCAGGCATTGGGTACCTAGAATCAGACACGACCTTAACATAGCCCGACCCCGTTGGCCCATTCCCAACCTTATTGTTTTGGACTAGGCCTGAATCCGAACACTTCATTCAGTTTTGGGCCGGACTGATCCATGAGCAGTCCTAAGCTAGCCCCAACCAAGGAATCGTTTCATTCGTTTGTTTGCCAAACAGACTTTTTTTTTTTAATTAATTGAGCCAAATGACTAGGTAACCAAAGAAAAATAAAACAAGAGTACAAGAAGACCTCATATGTGGGGAACTAACATGTTCGCCCAAACTGAGGTCGCTAAAGCATCAGCCTCGGAATTGAATTCCCGGGGTATATGAACAAACGAGATTTTGGAGAACTGAGAAGCAAGTCGCCAAAGAGAAAGCATGAGATCGCGAAGTGTTTGCCAAACAGTCTATAAAGATTGTCTTGAACCGGATGTCTTGACGATAAAAAAACCCCACAAATAGAACAAGTTCGATTATAGATAGTTTTATTAAGCCTCTGGACCGGACTCTCTTTTATGTTCTAATATTTAACTTCCGTTCAAACTCAAGTGGAAGAAAAGGATAAAGCCAAATCAATGTCCAACCTAATTCAAGTGAAAATTTCATCATCAAAAGATTATGCTTAATCAGTTATATTTTTTAAAAACGCTGGAGATAACAAACCTAGATTAGGTAAAACACAGCCTTTGCAAAGACAGGACAGTTGAAGAGTTTTAATATATCTCGAACTCAATCAACTCAGACTCGAACTTGGTCTGTGTGTTGATATATGTATAATGTATATACATTGTTTCTTAGGGTTTTTATAAGTATCACCTATCCGTACGTATCTCCAGAGAGAGAGAGAGTGAAGGGTGCGCGGGCCGTGCGGCAGCTATGGGGACGACGATGGGCAACGTGACAGTGGCTCATCCAGCTTGTCCAGCGCCTACCATGATGAAGGTAACGTCGAACGGGGCGTGGCAGGGTGACAACCCTCTCAACTTCGCGCTGCCGCTCGCCATCCTTCAGATCTGCGTGGTCGTCACACTCACCCGCGTCCTCGCCTTCCTCCTCCGTCCTCTCCGCCAACCCCGCGTCATCGCCGAGATCCTCGTTCGTTCCCACTTCTTCTTCTTCTATCCATTATATTTTTGGTTTGCCTTTTATATATATATATATATATATATATATATATATATATATATATATATATATATATGTGCGCGTGTGTCTCTCTCTATGTTTCTTTCCACATATCTCTCAATAGATGTTTTTTCTCACGTGAATTGGTCTCTTTATCATCCTTATATAACAGGATGGTTAAGAAGTTAATCTTTGGTTTGTCCTAGCTGGCGTCGTATGTGACATATATATCCTATGTGACTGCTGATGTGGAGGAATAATAGTGGGGAAGGGGGGAGTTAGGAGGGGTTAGTGGGGAAGTTATGAGGGGAGATGGTGGTTACCCTGCCAAGTGGCAGGGGACCCCACTAGTCATCCTTATATAGCAAGATGGTTAACAAGTGTATTTTTTTTGTTCCAATGACATTCTATGTGGCAGGGTTTATCTTATGTGGCTGCTGATGTAGAAGGGGTAGTGGGAGAAGGGGGAGTTAGGGGGGTTTAGTGAGGAGTTATAAGAGGAGATGGTGGTTTGTATATATATAAAAAGGTTAAAATGTAACTGATGAGTATCAAGTGTGTCTTTTTCTTATTTTCAGGGAGGAGTGCTGCTTGGACCGTCGGTGCTGGGGAGGAGCGACAAGTTCCTGAAGACGGTGTTTCCGGTGCAGAGCCAGACTGTGCTTGACACGTTGGCCAACATCGGCCTCCTCTTCTTTCTTTTCCTGGTGGGGCTGGAGCTCGACCTCCGCGGCATCGGCCGCACGGGCAAGCGGACTCTCATCATCGCCCTCGCTGGCATATCCCTTCCTTTCTTGATGGGCGTTGGCACCTCCGTCGTTCTCCGTTCCACCGTCGCCAAGGGCTCCCACCAGGCAGCTTTTCTCGTCTTCATGGGCGTCGCCCTTTCCATCACGGCCTTTCCTGTTCTTGCTCGCATCCTCGCCGAGCTCAAACTCCTCACCACCGACCTTGGCCGCATCGCTATGTCTGCCGCGGCTGTTAATGACGTCGCCGCTTGGATTCTCCTGGCTCTGGCCATTGCCCTCTCCGGCTCCGGTTCTCCCCTCGTCTCCCTCTGGGTCCTTCTCAGTGGCGCAACTTTCATTGCCTTCGTTGCCATCTTTGTCCGTCCCGTCCTTAACTGGATGGGCCGCCGATGCGCGGACGGTGAGCCCGTCAAGGAGGTTTATATTTGTGCCACCCTTGGCACTGTTCTCGCCGCTGGCTTCGTGACGGATACCATAGGCATCCATGCCCTCTTTGGCGCATTCGTGGTGGGGGTCGTGGTACCCAAGGACGGTCCCTTCGCAAGCTCCCTCATCGAGAAGATCGAGGACTTGATCTCTGGTCTCTTCCTCCCACTCTTCTTCGTCTCCAGCGGGCTCAAGACCAACGTGGCCACTATCAGAGGCGCTCAGTCGTGGGGCCTCCTGGTCCTTGTGATCACCACGGCGTGTCTGGGGAAGATCGGTGGCACCGTCATCGTCTCCCTCGCCACCAAGATCCCCCTAAACGAGGCTGTAGCGCTCGGCTTTCTTATGAACACCAAGGGCCTCGTCGAGCTCATTGTCCTCAATATCGGCAAGGATCGCAAGGTAAATAAATAATTTTGCCCATTTCTTAATTTTTTGACTTGAATTACCGAAACTTGGAATTGATCGACTAACTGATCATGGACTTTGGTTTAGGTGTTGAACGACGAGACGTTTGCCATTTTGGTGCTGATGGCATTGTTCACCACGTTCATCACCACCCCGTTGGTGACATTCTTCTATAAGCCTGCCCGGCGGGCTGCACCATACAAACACCGCACTATCCAACGCAAGAACATGGATACCGAGCTGCGCATCCTAGCCTGCTTCCACAGCAGCCGCAACATCCCCACCCTTATCAACCTCGTGGAGTCGTCTCGTGGCACACGCCGCCGGGGAGTTGCCCTCTATGCCATGCACCTCATGGAGCTTTCAGAGCGCTCATCTTCAATCTCCATGGTTAACAAGGCCAGCGGCCGCAATGGTCTTCCCTACTGGAACAAGCGCGCGAGCTCAGGCGGGGATCAGTACGTGGTTGCTTTCGAGGCCTTTGGGCAGCTCAGCAATGTTAGCGTCCGATCAATGACTGCCCTTTCTGACCTTCGCACCATCCACGAGGACATCGTCACCAGCGCGTACCAGAAGCGGGCTGCCCTTATTTTGCTCCCCTTCCACAAGCTTCAGCAGATAGATGGTTCCATGGTGTCGATAGGGCATGACTACCAGCACGTCAATGAGCTTGTCCTCCGCCATGCCCCATGCTCTGTCGGCATCCTTGTCGACCGTGGTCTTGGTGGCTTTGCTCAGGTTTCGGCCAGCGAAGTATCCTACATTATTGCTGTCCTCTTTTTCGGCGGTCCAGATGACCGGGAAGCACTCGCCTACGGAGAGCGCATGGCAGAACATCCAGGCATTCAGCTCAAGATTCTGAGGATCGGTCAGCTATCTGTAGGTACAGATAGCGGTTCAGCTGGGAGCGTCGGCATCAGTATGGATGGAGACGAGAAATCTAGAGATGACTCCGCCATCGCTCAGTTGCAATCCAAGGTTGTTGCATCCAACGACTCTATCAAGGTCGAGGATAAGGTTGTAAGAGAGAGGACAGAGGTCATAGCAACGATCAATTCCATACGCAGGTGCAACCTTCTCCTCGTTGGCCGGAGCCCGTCGACTATGAGTCTGTCGGAGAGGACCGATCGCCCTGAACTGGGCCCTGTTGGGAGCTATCTGGCATCATCGGAGTTTTCGACCACAGCATCTGTTTTGGTGATCAAGCACTATGATCCGGTATCAGAAACCTCTCAGCTGGTAGAATAGGTAGAAGCCGCTCCTGCGCCATTAGAATATTAGATAGATAGATCATAGATAGGATGTTGTTTCCCTTCTCTCCACTCCACGTCTGTTTGTATACGGGACTGTGCTGCAGAATGAAGGGCAGCCTCCCGTTATATTTATATTTATATATTGCCAGCAAACATTTCCATATATACATGATCCCTCAAGGTTACAGCACTTAATAATTAGACCAATTTTAAATGAGCAAAATGCTGCCTGCTTGTACGGCTGCCTATTGCCTATGGGGGTTATGGAAAGAGAGGAATGCAGTTATTTTTGAAAATCAGCGGTCGACTTCGGCGCAGCTCGTGTGTTTGATTTCGAGGCAAGTGAAGGAGTTCAGAGGCTCTATTCGATCCTACAAGCATCCGCCTGCACCAACGGGTACCTCCATGCCAACCATGACACTACGAACGGACACAGCGTTTAGTAGCGGCACTGCGGGTTTGGGAGCAGTGTGCTTGGTGAGGGATGATCCTTTACCGGCTTGGACTTGGGGAGATCGTTGCCAAGCAAGGTCGGTGGTCGAAGCTGAGCTTCTGGCCATCAAAGGTGGTCTTGAGGAGGCAGAGCGTAGGGGCCTTTCGGGCATGGTTGTAGAGTCGGACTCCTTACTAGCAGTAGGCTGCATCAATGGCAGATTTGCTTGGCCTAGAGAGTTAGAGGTGGTACTGCTAGCGATCTGGAGGGTTGCAACTCAATCTGTGGCCTCTTGCTTCATCCACATCCCCCGCGAGCTGAATTCATTGGCGCACGAGGTAGCTAGCTGGGCTAGATGGTCGGGAGCGATCTGAATACCGCTCTGGTCAGCTATGCCTACTTTTTCTATCTTTCCTTCTCTTTTTCTTCTGTAATGCTCAAAAAAAAAAAAAAAAAAAAAAAATATGCTGCCTGCTTTTACTACTGTTTCATGTTTCTCTTCTTTGCATTTGTATAATTAATTGTTCGTGGGACTGTCGAATATGTTCTCTGAAATGGTCCATCATTCTGCTATTTGGTCTCAGTTTCACTTCAGATGTCTCCTTGTCTGTTGCAAGAAACAGGGAGCTATTGATTCCCATGGGGTCTATTTATAGGTGTAGCACTGCCGCAGATGTCCTCAAGGAGTGCTCTCTGTCTCTGGAACTATTTAAAGATTTACTTCTCGATGTGAAAATTTTTTCTGGGCCCCCAGAATTGTGGGCTAAAGGGAGAAGGCCTCGCCTCAGGGCCGGCCCTGCTCTCTCTATATCTCTCTTCCCATTAATTCCCTCAATCAATCATAAGATACACCGTGCGAGCTCACACCAGAAGCGCCATATACCTGCCGGTTATTGATTGTTATTGAGCTCACACCAAAAGCGCCTTTCTACCTGCCGGTTATTTTTTCCATGGGTTTTTAGATATCACCTATCCGTATGTATCTTCTGTACAAGAGCTCAGCCACGTCAGATATTTGTAGGTAAGGAACTAAGGATGGCACGCACAATACAGGGAGCGTCGGTATCAGTATGGATGGCGACGAAAAATCTAGAGATGACTCCGTCATCACTGAGTTGCAATCCAAGGTTGTTGCATCAAGACTCTATCAAGCTCGTAGATAAGGTTGTAGAGGGAGGACAGGACTTAATGGTTGACATGATCTCTTCCCTCCCTCTTGACAACTTCTCCGTTTGTTGAAGCAGAGTTTCGGTTACCTTAATGGAAGCTTCACATGTCCTTCGCCACTCGAATCACTTCTGAAATCTATATGGTGGTTTTCTAGTCAAGCTCGCCATTCATGCTTCACTCATATTAACAGGGAGGCAAATGTCTTGGCCGACGGGATCGCTTTCCAGGCTCGGCTCCGGCGTGGTAATCACTAGTCGCCCCTGAGAGCTAGCTGTGGAGTTTTGGTTTTTGTGTCGGTTTCTCGATGGGTCTCTTATTTGCTTCGTTTACTCTCCTCTCTCTCTGTTCTATTTTGCTTTGGTTCTGTTTGGTTCTTAGCCCTATCTAATCAAAAAATAATTAAGCGCGGGCTCTCGTTACATTTGCCGGCAAATATTTCCATACAAATTCCCTCAAAGTTACAGCACTGAATGCTATTTCAAAATAATGTTTTGATTAAACTTGAATGAAAAATTGAGTTAAATTGGACTCGATTCGATCAGATTTGAATGGCCTTATAATTGGATGAACTTATTATATCTTATTATATATGGACGGTTGGTGTGCTCCAATAACTATTAGCCTATGCAACGACCAAGTCCTGTACTCATGGGACTTGTCGCATGGATCTATCCGGATGCTTCATAGGCCTATGGGAGCTGTGTTTACTTAAGGAAATAGCATCAAACAATAACTTGATTTTTTTCCAACTGTTTGCTTCTACTTTCTGGGTACGTGGAGTTTATTTAAGTTTTACTCGGTCATTTTAAGTCTCACTTAGATCCAATTTTTTGTATAGCACATAATAATTAGACCAATTTTAAATGTGCAAAATGCTGCCTGCTTTTAATTTTTCTTGTTTTCACTTGTTTGCAATTTGTATTCTTTGTGCGACTGTCGAATATGTTGTCTGCCGTGGTAATGAATTTGGTCTCTAATACCTGAGGAAAATGGAGCATAGAATATCTAATGAAGGGAATTAATAATCAGCTGTTACAAAGACGGAACCCTTCTTGTTTTCTGGGTGAAGAATGCTTTCATCAGGTCATGATGAGACATTGCTCTACTCGTTGTTTTGCCCCCATCTTTATCTATGCTATTTTGAAGAAGATATTGTTGACTTTTGATGAATTTATCATCTTGGATCGATCCAAGTTCACATGATCGAACTTGGATCGATCCAAAACATTATAGACGAAAAAATTGAAAGATTTGGATTAATTCCGATCCTAAATAAAGTGGGTTCTATAAATAGAGGTTTTGAAGATTTTTTTTAAAACTTGCTTTTATTCCATTGAAACTCTCGAGAGAGGAGATTTATAACCCTAAATCTTTGGGATGAAAGAGATTAGGGATTTAAGAGAGAAGCATTTAGGTTATTACCGAATCATGTAAATCCTCGTACTCTTGGTGTGTTTTATATTTTCTCTCCCTCTATGTTTTGATTATTGTTTGGGTTTGTTGGTGTGTTTGTTTCCTTCTCGATTGGTGGTGGATTTTAGAGTAAGGGTGCCTTCCGGCGCAATAGATATTGCACATAGCTGTGTTATGTACAATGACACTAAAAGGTTGCATGTCCTAAACACCAACTCAATAACATGCATCACAAAAGAGACTGCATGGATGGAGTGTCGTGCTGCATTGTCTTCATTACTGGTGAACTATCTATTTGATTCCGGGCGTAATATCTATTTCAGCTGCCGTTTCTGCAGCTTCCGGTAACACATGAGTGCCTGTATCTGTTGAGAACTGACAGTAAGCCAAGTGCAGATGCTGGTGAATTTCTTTGATTCTCCCATATAGCTCATCTTCTCTATCCATCTCTATCAGATCCTGTATGACAAAGAATCATAAAACTAAGTATGAGAGCAGTATAAATCGGTCTTGTTCTGACTCTGTACGTGCGTCTTGTTAAATTTACAGAGCGAGCAATCTTCTTCAAGATTACCTGAGCAGAAAGACTCTTGAAGACGGGATGAAAGCGCTGCCTGCAATACTCATTAAAAAGCAGTGTGCATATGACCAGGGGAATTGTAAATCCGAAGGCCACTGGTGAGTCCTTGATGCCAAAGACTCCAAGAGCTATTATCTGTGTTAGCACCAGAGAGAATACTGTAGTGTTGTGCACTATAGGCCATATTTGACCCCCTGTTTCGTATTTCGAGCTGTATACGTTGAGAATCTGCAAATAAGATGGTCTCAGGAGACTTCTCTCATACAATAATGGAATGCGTCAAAGTTTACATACACCTGATGAGATTACATGTTCTACAAGACTAGAAGAGAAGGCTGGAAAACTCTTTACCTGGTTACGGTATACGACGAAGCCAAGAAAAAAATACAGCAGCAGGAAAGGCAATATTAGAGGGGCAAAGATGGAGCAAGTGAAGCCAAGAAGGCCAAACAAGAGAACTTTGGGGATTTCGGTGTGATAGGGAAAGGATGAAACACAATCTGGATCATCTTCAATCCTGAAAGCATACTTCCTCACTAGATTATATATAAGGGCGAATGGTTGCAATATTTCAGAGGATAAGCTTGCCCAACCTGATGTCAAAACGTATGTAATGAAAAATGTTGCCTGTTTCAAAGAGACAATGAGAAGAATCTATTACAAAAAGGTTTTATGTTCAAACTAAAGCATACCATAATGAAAGGCAACAAGCTGTCAATCTCTTTCACCTGTCTTGGAACAGCTTTTGCGAGGAGGGTGGGAATGGATTTGGGGCTTGAAATTAAATCCAACTGGATGATGAGTGATCCAGATAAAACATTGACAAAGAATACATTCCAAATGGTGAAGTATAGAACTTTGCAACTGGCACTCATTTTCCTGCCACTGCGAGAGACAGATCCTTCTACAGCCGAAAATAGCATCATCATCGGAGGAACGGTATATAGAAATAGCTGCAGAATTACGCTGGGAAGATACCCTGTCACTAGTTGGCTCATGAATCTCCTGCATACAAGTATAAAAGAAAGATGATGGTGCTATCAAACTGAGAGAATGGCCTTATATAAGATGTAAGAAGAAAAGAATTAGATTCAAAGTGAACTAAGAACGCCATAGAGGAAAAAAGATGCATGCTGTAGCTGATATGCAACCATACAAGGATACTTACTTGCTCAGTATACCTTTTAAAAATGGGAGCAGTTGTTGCAATTGCTCTAGCTGAGATAGACCTTGTACAAGGGTAACTGGTAAGAGGAACAAGAACATGAAAACAATGCTAGCAAGAAGAACTAGGATCCGACGAATCCATAGTTGTCTGTATGGTATCCATAGATTTGACCAGTAGATATCATGCGGTTCGGGAGCCAGTTCAGTGACCCAAAACATGGGATTTGACGACTGAAGAAGTTGTGAAGCAACTACCGCAGCATAGCGAGTCTTGAAAAAGACAAAAGCTGCTGAAGATTCCTGTGAAGAGGAAGAAAATGAAGAGAAGAGATCAGACTGCCATGCAAGATATGATAATGTTCAGTTCGGGTTTTTCATGTAAACTGAGAATTTACATCCTTATGTATGAAGTATTCAGATTTCTGTTTTTTTAAACATAAATATCCTTCTGATATTTGACATGATACCTTTGCTCCATTGCTTGTATCTGAATTGTCAATGTCTTTTTTCTTCACATCAAGCTCAAAATCATTATGATAATACTGGAATGAATTTGGCATTCTTCCACAAAGACCGCATCTGAATCTACTTCCTTTATACTTCTGGTTCATTCCAATGCTCCTTAGCCTCACAATTTTTTTATAAACCTTTTCTGCATCAGACTGCAAATGACCAAAAAATAAAATACAAATAAAAATCCATGAAATCCATGTCTAAGGAAAAGATGGAGGTTAGCATCAGATTATGCATCTCAATACGTATATTTCGTTCACTACTAAAATTTATGGATCCCCACAGAAACTCCTATCTACATCATACTGGTGAAATCGATGATCACGGATAAAGAAGAGGCAACAGCAGATATCAAAATTCTGTTGACATGCAGAGAATGCAAGAGTTCTTGACTACTATCTTGAGCATAAAAATTTGCCGATGTCTGCTATACTTATTACTGAATGATATAGTAAATGCAGAACAAAAAAGAACCTAGAGACATTGATATTTTACGCACCATAAGTTTCTGAACTTTCCCAGCTCGGTAAACAATCTGATGCGACAAATAACTCGAACCGTGATAATTCGTGAAGAACTTTTGGACGGCATCACTGATTGGTTCCTCAGCTGAACTAGGTATAGCACGAACAAGAACTGCAAAATGACTAGGATTGGGTGGAGATCCAATAATATGCGCAAGCCTCATTCTAGCAATGCTTTTGTACTCCTAGGGTGTCATATAAACCGTAATCAGATACATCTACAGCTTTTATTAGAATTACGATTCATAAGAGAATATGTGAAAAGAAAGAGTCCTTACGAAGTAAAGGAGGACACAAGCTGAACAAGAGATAATATAAAGCGCGATACAGTGGACACAAAGCCTGAAAATAAATTTTCCAAGTTAGAATTCCTCGGTGACAATGATGAACTCATAATAAAAGTCATGGTTCTTACCAACGTGATCCTTCCTTCACGTTAGCAATTGTAAATACATCCAAGGATTCTGAAGGAATTTGCTTATGGAGCATCTCTTGTCCGTAGTAATTTACTGGAAGCACCCCAAAAACACAAACAACGGCAGCTATGGAGAAGATGCGAATGCTGTAGACATCAAACTTAACAACAATGACTCTTTCCAGCGACAGCCAAAGCAGAGTTAAAGCACCATATAGAAAAGAAGTTCAGTCACCTGAAAACAAGAATTCTGAGGAATACCACAGCATCCAAACCAGCAATTGAGAGGATATGATCCTCTGTGTGTTCCCAGGCCCTCTTTATCCAGCTTGGTGACGGCACTAATCTTTCTAAAGTGAAACAGTCTCGTTGTCGGCTATGCTCTTGGGCAAGCCTCCTCCCAAAGTAGACATAAACATTCTCTGGTTGTTTACTCAAGACCGAATACAACGACAGGAATAGCATGCACAGGCCTATGTTGATGCCTGCAGAAGTGAGAAGACCAGAGAGTTTCATCTCTGTCTTCTACAGGTAAAATCTTTGTGCATTCTCTGATGCCAACGATACCACTTTCATATGATGAGTTCGCTATCAAAATTTCTCAATTCTGCAATTGTGGTACTTGTATGTCAGTGTGCCATGATCCTTTAAGAAATTCTCTTACTCAATACATCGAACTCATGTCAGGCGCATATCTCATTGTTGACACATTGACAGTGAAGTAGTAGTAGTTTCTTCCCAAATTATTATCACAGATGCAAGTCAGCGTCCACCGTAATCATCACCACGTTGATAAACTTATGCAAATCTTTACTGGCATTATGTCATAGAGATGTTGCAAATTATGGAAATTGATCTCAAAAGTGTTAACAGTCTCATCAGTAGACATCACTTTTGTTGGTTTTCCTCTGCTCATAATTAGGCACCACATAGAACTCATGGCATTGCTTGCATAATATTGCATTAATACATTTAGAGACGTATATAGGCCAACATCAGATGGAATGGTTTTTTTTTTAATCTCAAGAACAGACTAAAAGTAAAGCAAAAAAATGTTCAAATGAACAACTTCATATATATTCATTACCTGATCAGAAGAAAACCAATGAATCCAAAACCATGGAATCCGTAAAAGATTCAGATATGCAGATCTGAGATTAATGAGAGAAACAAGAAGAGAGATGGGAAAGATGAAAGCCATGGGGTGACGTGCCTGCTTCCTATTGGCTAGTAAGGGGACGGTTGCATGGATAGCGGGACCAACCGCTATAACCGTCTCTGAGAACCCAACCGACCTCGGGTCGGATCATTTCTCAACGGAGCTCCGAATTGCGTACATACTCGGATCCGAATCCGGAATCCTACTAATTTTTTAACTCAAAAGTCAAAATTAAAGGTCAACTCTTGCTAGATTGGACTTGTACTCCCATATGTTTGCAGTGCAGGTTGAAATCTATTTAAATTCCTCTACATGGAGGCATGTGACCCTTTCACCGGCCATGATCGCGGTCGGCCATGGTTGGCGGGAGGAGAGGTGGCAAGACATGATTGCTGGGCGCCGGTCAGGTGGGCTTCGGCGGACCATTGACCGACCGGCATTGGTGCTGCGAAGCAGAGAGCAGGGTGGTTCTCATGTGTTCCTTGCATGTGCCATGTATGGCGAGGCAATTGATGTCAAATAGCTTAAAGAGGCCTCACATGGTGGAAGGCATCCCAACAGTGTAGGAGCTCTCCTCTTGGCTGGCTGGGGTTTCCATGTGAGTGGAGGGATGCTCTTCACATGCAACTGTCATTCCGAGGACCTTTGGCGCGCGTGGTAGAATGGATATAAAGCTTTGGGTCCAAATTAGAGACCAACCAATTGTCCAATTGGGTCCAATCAATGGGAGTCTTGTAGCCATAGCAACATGGTTGGGTTGTCTCTTTGTATGCTAACAATAGCATGTTGATGAGCAGCATGACATACTCTAGCCGGTGAAACATTGGGGCCATGATTGTCTCATTGTCCTCAATAATAGGCTAATAACCATTACAGAGCCTCCATTGCGTAGCCTCGTTCTTAGACAAGGTTGTCCATTAAATCATGTCTTTACCCGGTCCGACCTTTGATGTTAGTCAGGTACTTCTGTCTTTTACTCTACTAGTGCGGCAGCTGTTGAGCATCTACTCATGTACTTGGAGCACGTGAAGAAATTGTTTCTATTATATTACTTGTTTGAATGTTTGGATTAAGTGGTTGGAGTTCTTTTATGTTATTAGAGTAGGGTCCGTGTCGCGTATGTTCAAGTTTGTAGGTTAAAGTTTGAGCAAACTTTTGAATCCGGATTTCCTTAGATCACCTTTTTAAATTCAATATTTGCATACAATGAATCATGGCCATTTCAGCCCATACAGTTGACACATAAGTTGGCTTAAAAGTAGTACTAAATTTTCTGAAAACTTGCTTTACACACAATCATATCTTACATCTTAGTTTTGCATTAAAACAAAGCCGATCTGCAGCAACATTCTACCTAGAATAGAGATATCCCATAAAACTGCAATAAGAGCTGATGGTTGCATGGTTATTAATGCCGGCAACATCAATGAGTTAACCCGGGAGGGAAGCCTCCAATTGTTTAGGTACAGTACTGCATAAAAAATATATCTCTACCTGAAGAGATTCCACTACAACTTGTGTTCATATATGTATATAATACTAGATAGCTTTCGCGCAACCCTTCTCTCTTCTTGAATACATCTGCCACTTGACTCTGGATATCGTACCACCTATTTTTGCTAATAAAGGCAAGAAGGTCGGTCGATAAAACTATGGACATATCACTCCAAAAAATCCGGCACTCGTCGGCAGCAACCTCACCGCCGACCGCCGGTGATCCCGCCGTCTTGACTCCAGTTGCATTGATTAATTCGCAACTACCAATGGAGACAAAAATAATCAATCAATATAAGTTGCACACTAACCAAACCTCTTTATTCTATATAATAATTTAAAAGATCTCCATAATCTTGTGAATCATCTGAAAAGTTTCACGTTAATATAGAAAGAGATCGGAATCATATATAATTGTGTGAAGATGATTGCATGAAAATAAGGATATTTAATTATGAGAATCAGAAGACAATTCTTTTGACTTTGGACAAACGAAGACTCCAGCAGAGTTTGAACGCCAATCAAAGCTGAAGTCAAAAACAGACTCGATCTCCACATGCACATGAAAGCCTGGGCCACTTCCAATCCACATGGACTGAGTGCTCCCGGCCCATGGAAAAAGAGAGAATTTTACAGAAAATAAAACGATAGCAAAAAGACTAATTAAATCTGAATTACAAGTAATTTAAGCTCGATCGATCGATCAATCGCCAATAACTTAAGCTCGATCCAGCAGAGCAAGTTCCGTGATGAATCAGCTAGCGCTCGGACTTGCGGTCGGAGGGCGATAGCCGGAGAACCCATTTAACCAGCGGCAGAATTCTCTGGCGTCTGACCAAGCTCCGGTGGCCGTGACCGCCGGCATTTGAATCTAAAAACGACTTCAGTCGTTGCATCGACAGGTTGAGAGTGTCCTCTGACATGTTGGCGAAGCAGATTCGAAACCAACCGGGCTCGCTGCAATGGCAGGAGGAGCCCGGCGAGATGTTGATGCCTACTTCATAGAGCATCTTCTTCCACAGCTCCATCTCTGCCTCAAACTTGCTGTTCTTCAGGAGGTGTCTCATGTCCACCCAGCAGAACAAGCCGGCATTGCTCTCCAGGCAGCGGATGCCGACCCTCTCGAGGCCGGAGACGAGGAGGCCGTGCCGCTCTCTCAGCCTCCTCTTATTCTCAACGGCATACCTTCTTGTGAAGCTCTTGTCGGAGAGCATCACGGAGAGGAGGTGCTGAGTGTGAGAAGAGACCAGCCCGAAGCTCGACATCTTAGTAGCAGCGGCCACCACTGCTGCGTTGCCACTGTAGATCATACCAACTCGAAAACCCGGCAGGCCGAGGTCCTTCGACAGGCTGTAGACAATGTGAACCCGGTCGGAGACGTCGTCGCCTCTATCCTGCATGGCTACTGCAACGCTGACGAACCCCGGGGCGTGCTCGAACGCAGTTCCGGAGTAGATCTCGTCACTGATGACATGGATGTCTTTGGCTGCTATGAACTTTAGGAGTAGGTTGAGTTCTTCTCTGGTCATCGTCGTCCCCAGTGGATTCGAAGGGTTGGTTATCAGCACTCCCTTCACTTTCAAGTTGCGCTTCTGAGCACTTTGATAAGCTCCTTCTAAAGAGGATTTAGTGATTCGGAAGCCATTGCGGCTCGAGCAATGAATTGGAACGATCTCAACTCCCGTCCTCCATTTGAGATCCCTATCAAACCTTCAAGAACGTACGAGATATATATATATGATCAGTATATATGTTTATGTAATTAAGTACGAAGATAATTATGAATGCATGTAGAATATGAGTACGTATATATATACCCTGGGTAGTATGGAGTTGGGACGAGGAAGGCTTCGCCGGGTTCGGCGAGACAAAACATGAGCGTCTCGTTGGCCGAAGTTGCACCCGCCATGAGAACCAGCTTGCTGGGATCAAATGCTACTCTGTTTCCTCTTAGTTCACTCATGAACTCTGCCAATGCCTGCAAAGAGTTGCATTGGAAATCTTGAGCCCCAAACAGGTATGGAAACTAATGGACATATATATATATCCAAGAAGATAGACTTGTCGGCTGTCTGGTTGCATGCAAGTATATATATATATATATCCATACAAGGAAAAAACTTTCTGAAATGCTAGTAATCAGAGGAACTTAATTAATTACATTCTTGAAAGTTGGCAAGCCATGGTAATCCTGGAAGAGAGCGAGCTCCCGGAACACCGATACGCCGTCTCTCTTGAAGCCGGTGGCCTCTGGGTGGCTCATGAGCCAAGATTCAAGAAGATCAAAGGAAAGCTGCAAGAAGATACAAATAAGGTTCATAAGATCTATCTAGAGAGATCTAGCTAGAGAGAGTGTGACTGTGTGAGAGGTATATATGCTTGGCTTTTTGGCTGTACCGACCTGATTCTCGGCGAGGCCCATCTGGATGATACCATTGGGGTTGGTGGTGGGATCATATGGGTTTCTCTCATACTCCTGCCATCCAAGGAAGTATGAGGAGTCTTGACCATGAGAGTTGCAAGTAGCTTTTGCAGAGAGCATCTTCTGATTCATAATCATGTGAAGATGGGAAGGATAAATTAAGAGAGCTAGAGAAGACTCTCTCTCTCTCTCTCTCTCTCTATATATATATATATATATATAGGAAGAGTAGCTTGCTAGATCATGTACAGAATAGGAGTAATATGGGGCTCCGTGATGCATGTTGCAGAAGATCATTCTCCCTATATATAGAGAGAGAGCTAGGCTTGTTTTTGTTGACCGTACGGCCGATTGTTTTCCAAATTAATGACAGAGATTGAGAGTTAGTATAAATAATTATCTGGTGGAAAAAGCTACACTTCCTGCCGACAAAGTACTGATTGATCGATCGATCGAAAACAGAGGAATTAACTATATAGTGTTGTAGCTGCAGAAGGGGGCCGCCGGAGTCTTTTGGCTTTTAAAGTTTTAAGTTTTAACACCACCCCCCCTCCTCACAAACATTGGATACCTTTACATATATATATATATAAGTAAATAAGTAAATAAGTAAATAAATATTTATTCATGAGCAACCAAATCCTTTTCGTTACTGTTCTTTAGTAACTTTCTTAATAAACAATACTACGACTACTAATTATGTTTGCTACCTAAGGATATCAGTAGTTAAGTACTCGTCAGATTTCTTTAATTAGAATAGGATCATGATCATCTGAAAGTTACTTCAGCTATTCTAAATGATAGTGATTTGGACGTGTATATGGTAGCTAAGCCACGCACCTAATATGCCTCTATATATGCCTGTCTGATTTAAGAGCGAGAACGCGGGCAGCGTATATATACAGTCTTGGCGTACGTATTTAGAATATATTAACAAAGAGTCAACCACTCTTAGCTTGGTTAGCTACACTAATTAATGGCACCCCCTGCAAGTTGTGCTTATGAAAGAGAAATCCATATGCCGCCGTTGGTTTCAGGTCCCATGGTTTCAGATGTGTTCTTCTTAGCTCTGACAGAAATCACATAGCAAGAATCAAGTAGGAACTTGGATGGGGCCATTGAGATATTGCAGCAAAAGTATTCTGTCTTGGTGAAGAAAGGCTGGATAGCAGCAGGCACTTTAATTTTGTCTAGCCTGAAACATGGATGATGAAATAGTTATGTTGTTGTTGCTATATATGAGTGGCTTTCTCAAGCATGGTTTTGTTCCTGCTAAATTATGATTCATGTCCTCTCAAAAATGTACTAGTTTTTGGTTCTATCTGCTGAATAATAATTATTAAGTCATGATGCTGATCATTAGCTGCTCTCCAAGTTAAGTTGACTGCTGGTTTCTCTAATTTGCAACAAGTTGGGTCTCGGCTCATTCCAATTCGTTAGTGGAAACAGTCCTGCCAGTATATATATATATATATATGTCACATTCATATAGCATTGACGTCAACTCTTTATATATCACAGTAATCTACAAGAGAATAGCTTGTCACAAAACCTATATGACTCTTATCTTCCAATTTCCAAATTAAAGGATGGCTTTACTTTAGCTAGGCGCCATATATATATAGTTGCTAGCAGGGATTTGGGGGTCCCCCGTATCCATCGTTCGATTGGAGATCCAGATAGATTGGGAAATGGATATAGGTTTTTAATATATTCACGATCCATTTCCCAATCTATCTGGATCTCCAATCGAACTGTGGATACGGGGGTTTATTCTGCTAACAATTGAAGAGTGCTGCAGGACCCCCGAATCCCTGATAGCAGCTATATATAAGAACTCTACAATCTACATATATATGTGCTATGCTGATATATTCTGCTAACAATTGATTGCTCTCGTATAGTTGTACATATATATTTGATGATCATGAAAACCCTAACTGTGGGCTTCTTCTCTGCTGAGGAAATGATTAATGAATATGAAACAAGTTGACCTGGAAGAGAGACCTATATATAGCTGACTTTAATTGTACGCATGATGGTCCTCCCCCCCGCGAGACTTTAGAGACTCTCTTCTAGGGTTTTGTTTTCTAGCTAGTTTCATATCTCTATCAGCATTAACTTACTGATCGATCCAATATATATAACAGCTGGCTAAAGAGAAGACCAACTTGTTCATGCCTTGAATTCCCGATTCAATATGGTTGTGAAGGTAGTTGGCATTATTGGAGGCTATTTTAACTCTTACGTAACTAGTACACGCTAGCTTCTTATATAATTCAGAGGAAAATATATAGAAGGAGCTAGCTAGCTAGGGTTTCATATACTGCTCGATCGTCATGGTTTTCTTCTTAATTACGTCTGTAAAACCTCACAAGGTTATATATACATGTCACATGTATATATAAGATACGAAATGAAATTTAAGTGACGTGGGCATTTGCCAAAGAGCTTGTTATTGGTTGTTGGTCATCAAGAGCTCTAGAGTAATACATAGCAGCAAGCAAGCCTTCATACATGACGGACATGCCCATGACTAGCTAGCTCTTTCAAGTGAAGAAGACCCTTGGGCACAAGGTGTGTTGAATTCCAGGTGCATCAGAGTTTCATGAAGAAAGAAGGATTTGGAAACTAGCACACATGAAACCAGGTCTCATGTTCTATTTATACTAGTAGAATGATAAAAGGATTATGACAAATAAAAAATAGCACTTATCCTGAACCTAGACACTATAAGAACTAAATACATTTATTCAAATTTGAAAAGAGATAAACTCAATTAATTTGAATCTATCCAACACTAACCTACAAAAAAATCATGAATCTATCTAAAATTAAGATAAAATTAAATCAAGTTCAAGTTAGGATGATGATAGAGTTAGAGTTGTCATCCAACACTCCCCCTCAACACTAACTCTCTACTCATAAGTCCAGGCTGCTCATGAAACTTGATGAACTTGAGTCTCTTTGTGAAAACATTAGCAACTTGTTCCTCCGAGGACACCGGTGTAAGTAAAATTTCACCATTGAGAACCTTCTCACGTATGTAGTGATGATGAACTTTGATATGTTTGGTTATCGCATGAAACATCGGATTTTCAGCTAGTCGAATTGCACTTGGTTGTCACAATACAATTCAACTCTGTAATCAATCTCCTCACCAATGACCCGCAATAGTTGAAGTAGTTATGTGCATTTTTGAGCTGCCATTGCTGTGGCACGGTACTCAGCTTCAGATGTAAATAGTGCAACTGTCGGTTGACGCTTGCTACACCAGTAGATGACGCCTGATCCGCCACTGAACATATATCCAGTTGTTGATTTACGCGTATCTTGATCATCCGCATAACTGGCATCACAACAACCATAGAGTTCACATGGCACATCCTTTTATAAAGGATTCCATAGCCAAGAGTGCTTTTTAAGTATTGCAATACTCTACGAGTTGCTTCAAGATGCTGAGACTTTCTTGGAGCTTCCATAAAGTGACTCACCAGACTGACTGAGTAAGCTAAATCGGGTCGAGTAAGAGTTAGATAGATCAAGCTTTCAACTAAACCTTGATACATCTAACTATCTTCCAGTGGAGCCCCATCATCTTTGCTTAGCCTTTGATTTGCTGCAATTGGAGTAGAAATATGCTTATAATTCTTCGTGCCAAACTTTCCAAGTATGTCTCCTACATATTTCTGTTGGCATAAGAATAGACCCTTAGGTCCAACATCTACTTCCAAACCAAGGAAGTGTTTAAGCTCTCCAAGTTTTTTCATCTCAAATCTCACACTAAGATTTTTGGCATTGTATCTTGCGTGATAGTGTCAATTTCATTCTCAAGAAACTGCAACCGAGCATTATTCGTCTTGGAGAACGGAATTGCGAATATCGTCCAAGCTTCATTCGGAATCTTCACATCTCTAATATGCCGCATCAATTCCTTCTGAACAAATGTCTTCAACATGTACATGGCTTTGCCAATATGGATCTTCCACTTTCGTAGTGGCTCCGCCTTATCCTCTGGTGCCTTGGTGTCGTTGTCGTTCACCATTCCACAAAGATCTTGTCCTTGCAAGTAGGACTCCATGCATGACTTCCAATAAACATAGTTTGTATTATTGAGCTTTTCGAGCCCAAGCGATGAACTACCATTCTCGACCATCTCCGTCTTCCCAATCGTCGAAAGAGTAACACTTTGTCTTCTTCACGAGCAATAATTTATCCGTCGTCTTCTCAAGAGCAGCAATCCTCCTTCATGACCGTCATAGGACTCCAACCTCGCCTTCTCACGATTAGCACATTGTCTTCACGACCGTTGTAGAAGCCTGATCTCCGTCTTCTCACCAGCAGCACACCATATACGCGATCGTCAAAGAAACCTCAGCCTTTGTCTTCAAATGAACAACACTCCGTTCTTTGTCGCCACGATCATCGAAGAAACCTGGATCTTCGTCTTCTAACAAATAGCACTTCCTCGTTGTCACGATCGTCGAAGAAGCCTGAATCTTCAGCTTCCGACAAACAACACTTCGTCGTCATGATCGTCGAAAAAACCTCACTTCTGATACCACTTGTTGAATTCCAGGTGTGGTAGAGTTTCGACAAGAAAGAAGGATTTGAAAAACTTGCATACATGAAGGCATGTCTCGTGCTCTATTTATAGCAGTAGAATGATAAAAGGATTACAACAAATAAAAAATAGCGCTTATCCTAAACCTAAACACCGTAAGAACTAGATACATTTATTCAAATTTGAAAAGAGATAAACTCAGCTAATATGAGTCAATTCAATACTAACCTTCAAAGAAATTATAAATCTATTTAAAATTAAAATAAAACTAAATTAAATTCAAGATAGGATAAGAATTAATAGAGTTAGAGTTGTCCTCCAACGGAGGTGTTCGTCTTGCACGGACTTATGGGGGCCATGTGATCTTGCGGTGGAAGGGTTTGCAATCACACCATTGTCCTACCACGAGTCCCCTCTCAAAGCAAGTCATGCTTGGGGACCAGAGCTGGGTGTAGACCATACGGTGTTCCATGACAGCTAACGTGGTATTGCACCCTCGCTCTCATCCATATATGCCCATGCCCAGCCCACTTGCGCGCACAAGTGTCTCTGGATCTCTATTTCTTTCCATCTTCATCGATCACTGGCGCATGTCCTCCTCATTGACCTCGTCCTTAAGTTCAACGCGGCTTCCTCCATCTCTCCTTCGTTCTCTAGCTAGCTAGCTAACTCTTCTTCTCCTAATTCGTACCTCCAGCTGTTCACACATGGTTTTTCTCTACACGTGATGTCACAAGGCCATCCTGCACCCATAACCCATTTGACATTAAGAAAAACTCTCTTGATGTTGATATCTTAGACGTCAAAGAAAACAACTCATACCGAATAAGACGTAACGAAAGAAATGCAAGTAAATTTGCAGTAGTTGCGAGCTCAAATAATATCAATCATCCTTTTCAACTCTCATGGAATTCAACTTACATGTATATTGAAGACATTAAATTCAGAGAGGGAGTTTGTGATGTTGAAGGGTTGGATTGTCCTTTCGTGGCGAAATCTTCTACCCCTACTGCCTAGGAAGTAAGGCTACTTGATTTTGTACGTAGTTGATGCAGGACCAAGTCCATGTCCAGACCTGGCTGAGTCCGACCCAGAGAGGTTTCCTAGGCGATCGGGTCGCGTTCGGACTCCATCCGTCCGACTCAGAACTTCTTACGACTGTGACCGTCGGATGGGCATAACTTTCGACTCCGATGTCCGATCGGGGCGTGCGACCAGTCGATTCGACTGGCTCGATGAGCCCGACGAGATTCATAGGAGATCGAAGATTCATAGAAGATCTCCCCATGACCTGGGCCTTCAAATCGTCAGATTCCTTTTCCTTATATCCTAAAATTCCGTTTTTGTGTAAAACTTTACTTTTTAGGCAGGTTATCGGTCTTTCCTATTTTTAACAGGTTTTCTATTTCTAGTCGGTTTTTTTCTCCTTAATTCTGGGTCTAGTTATTGGGGTTGAGTTAAGTCCTATTTGAGTCCATGTGTGAGTTAGTCTCTCCTTAACATATAAAAGGAGGTTTTAGGATTTGTTATGGTCATCTTTTGATTAGTAAAATTTGAGTTGTTTTCTCCTTTTTGTGAAATCTGATTGTCTCTCCCATAGAGAGGTCGGTTGTCTCTCCCGACGAGAGATTCCACGTTTACCCTGCGCCAGTAGTACATAATAGTATTTCTCAAGTTGCATGGGGTCTTGATCATCATAGCGTAGCATGGGACATCTTCGTTTGACATGGAGGGCATATGGTTTTGTCTTCCGCCACCCATCATCTTCAAACAGCCACAGCTTCTTTTGAAGTGTTCAACATAATTAATCACTTGACTAGAGAAGAGTGTAGGGGCGTTTCTATAGCTGGGCCTAGAATGGAATGATCGTGAGTCATCCGGTCTACTTTTATGGACAGTGAGTGTTGAATTCTATGGTGATGATAAGTCAATCAGCGCTATTAGTCAGTTTTATTGTTTGAACTCTCCAACCTTTATTCTGAATTTCTGATACCATGTTAAATATATGACTAATTGACTAGTTATCGATTGATAGGAAAAGATGATTTATTTACTTAAATAATACTCTTATTATCCAAACTCTATGCAATGTTTTGTTGCAAAAAAGTGAGTAGCTAGCTAGATTTGGCAAGCCACCCAACTCTCAACATGTGGCCCGGTTTACGGGCCGGAAGACTAGTATATGGGCTGGCGCAGCCCATTTTATGCAACGTAAAGGACTGATAAGTTTATAACTGGCTCAAACACAGACTACTATATGGGCTTGTGCAGCCCATTTTATCCAACGTAAAGGACTGACAAGTTTATAACTGGCTCAAACGCTATGGGCGGGCCGGATGCGGGCCGGCTCCTATTACATGAGCCGCTTCCCGTCCCGCTTCTCGGAACTCCTCCACTCCGCCGCTACCACCGCCGTGGCCCGGCGCTTCCGCGACCAACTCAAAGCATCCATCGCCGCCGGCGACTTCGCCGCTGGAAGCGCACTCCACGCGCTATACATCAAGTCCTTCGTGCCCCACTCGACCTACCTCGCCAACCACTTTGTTCTCCTCTACTCGCGATGCTCCCATCTCGAACTCGCCCACCAAGCGTTCGACGATGTCCCCGACCCCAACGTCTTCTCTCACAACGCCCTCCTCGCGGCCTACGCCCGCGACCCCCGCCGCTCCCACCTCGTTCCTCAACTGTTCCTCTCCATCCCCGACCCCGACCTCGTTTCCTTCAACACCGTTCTCTCCTCGTTCGCCGCCCGCCACCTCCCCTTGGAAGCCCTCCGGCTCTTCTCCCGCATGCGGGCTTCGAACTCCCCTCTCGATGGCTTCACGCTCTCCTCTCTCCTCTCCTCCCTGCCCACCGGCGTAGCCGAGCTCCACTCCCTCGCAGTCACCTCCGGCCTTGAAGCCTATGTCTCTGTCTCCAACTCCCTCATCGGCAGCTACAGCCGCACCGGTCACATGGCCGAAGCCGAACTAGTGTTTGTTGGTCTGTCTGATGATGCCCGCGATGCCGTCTCTTGGAACTCTATGATCGTAGCTTACGGGCAGCACCGGGAGGGGTTCAAAGCTCTGAGCTTGTATAAAGAGATGGTGCGGAGAGGCTTCGAGGTCGATATGTACACGCTTGCAAGCGTGTTGACGGCCTTTACGGCTGTCGGAGATCGGTCAGGAGGTGCCCAGTTCCATGCACAATTGATCAAGTGTGCATTCGAGAGGAATTCTCATGTTGGTAGTGGTCTCGTTGATCTCTACTCAAAATGCAGCAATGTTCTCGATGCCGAGAAGGCATTCGAGGAGGTGGATGAGCATGATTTGGTTTTATGGAATACAATGATAGCAGGATACTCTTTGCATGAGGAGTTCGCAGAGGAGGGTGTGAGCTGCTTCCGAGAGATGCAGCGCGCTGGGTTCTCTCCGGACGATTGCAGCTTCGTTTGCGCCATTAGTTCCTGCTCGAACTTGTCGTCGCCATCACAGGGGCAGCAGATGCACTCCTTGGCGGTCAAAACCGAGTTTCCTACCAACCAGGTATCCGTGAACAATGCATTGATCGCATTGTATGCCAAGTGTGCCAATCTGAGGGATGCTAACAAGGTCTTCGTGAGCATGCCGGAGCGTAACACGGTCTCCTTCAACTCAATGATTGCAGGCTATGCGCACCATGGGCTTGGCAATGATGCGCTGGTCTTGTTCAAACAGATGCTCGATTCGAAACTTGAGCCTACGAGCATCACTTTCATCTCAGTTCTATCTGCATGTGCACACACGGGAAGGGTCGAAGAAGGGTGGCGTTACTTCAATTCGATAGACAAAGAATATGGAATTGAGCGAGTTGAAGAGCATTACTCGTGCATGATCGACCTTCTTGCCCGTGCCGGAAAGTTTGAGGAAGCCAAAGAGTTGATGAGGACAATGCCATTCCCTCCAGGATCAGTTGGCTGGGCGGCATTGCTCGGTGCGTGCAGGATTCATGGTAATCTAGAGCTCGGCGCAAAGGCGGCAGAAAAACTTCTTCAGCTAGAGCCTTCAAATGCATCAGCCTATGTCGTGCTCTCCAACATGTATGCTAGCAAGGAGAGATGGGACGAGGCTGCGACAATCAGAAAGTTGATGAGGGATAGAGGTGTGAGGAAGAAACCTGGTTGTAGTTGGATTGAAGTAGGCAAGAAGATTCATGTGTTTGTCGCGGAGGACATTTCGCATCCAAGGATAAAGGAGATCTATGGCTTCTTGGAGGAGATGTCTAAGAGGATGAAGAAGGCAGGCTATGTGCCAGACATGAGGTGGTCACTGACCAGGGACGACGCTAGAGAAGGGGAGATGAGGTTAGAGCACCACAGCGAGAAGCTAGCTGTTGCATTTGGCTTGATCAGCACCGCAGATGGCGCGCCAATACTTGTGGTGAAGAACCTAAGGATATGTGGAGATTGCCACAATGCGATTAAGTTCATCTCTGCAATTGTAGGAAGAGAGATCACTGTAAGAGATGCACACAGGTTTCATTGTTTCAAGGATGGCAGCTGTTCTTGTGGAGACTACTGGTGAAGAATTTTTTTTCTCTGAAAGGAAGGGCAGCTATAGAGTTGTACATCAAGAGTGGAACCATGTTGGCAGCCATGAACTGGAACATATACGGCATTTCACATAATATAAGTAATTTATATAATCAACTGATTCCATCTTGGAAGAAAACAGAAGCATTTCCATTGCTTATCTACTGTGCAGCAACTTTTTCTTCATCTATTGTGAATGAAGGTCTCCATTTCCTATCTAAAGACCCAGGGCTCCTTCTTTCTACTTCTTTTTGTGAATCTAATTTCTCATCTATAAAACATAACAACTCTTGCAAGCCAATTCCCGTCACAGCAGATGTTTTAATATGGTCGCCAACCTTGGATTCACTGGCTGCTCGTGTATCACTCAGATTCCAGTCTTCCAATGGCTCGGCGTGTTCATCATCAACCATGTCCAGATTATCTTCTTCCATCACCTCGGAAGCCATCTCATCTTCATCTATTGGCTCATCAGATGACAGCTTAGATTCTATCTCGTCTTCTACTTCTGAAAAACCCTCATCCTCTTCACCTTCAACTAGATGATCATCATCATCTAGAACCTCATCAGCACCATTATTCTTCTCCACAAGATCAATCTGAGAAAGTAAGAACAATGCACGTATGACATGATTAACAAATGCACGCGTTATATCCATCCCTATGTCCAGGTGTGGAGAGCAGTACCTTGTTCCAGACTTCAATCATGTTTTGAATCTTTTCTTCAGACACTCCAATCTGCTGCAGTACTTGCAACACCGTTGACCGCTGCTCTTCAAGATTTGGTGCACTTGAATCTAGAACATGCTGCACCAAGTCCAAGCAAAAGAGGACTCAAAATGCTTGATATTCCCAAGTACAACAGAACTAGAAAAGTGTCAAAACAGTAAATTAGATACATGGAATCTAGTCCTCAGAGATCCCAATGACACTTCTTTCAGGATATTATGATTGGTCTCATCAACAATCTTTCTAGGAAGATGTATTTGCCACCACTATCAGTAATAGCACAGAACCCATAGTAGTATTCATTGTTTTGATTTTGATGAAAAAAGGGTCTGACTTTAAAACCGACACACAAAATTTGGAAGACTAGCATCCACTTTAGCCACATGGCCCACATCAGTAATTTCAAATTTTGATGTGTTGTCAATTATATGCTTCAACATGAACAAATCCATTCTACCTTTCCTTCAACACTAACAATAATATATGCCACACTCTAATAGACGGTGTGTATTTACGAGGCAAATCCACAAAAACCTTGTTCATGTAAAGAAACTAGACAAATGACACCAAAAAATTGCATAGAAGAGGGGAACAAAACAACAGTCGCCATGGCGTAGCCAAAATATCACAGCTCATGGTTTTTTCAAAAAAAAAAAAGAGGGTTATTTTGAAGCTAAAATTTACTGGGCAACAAAGAAAAGCAATTAACCGTACCACCAAGAGATCTGCTTCGACCACTTCTTCCAGGGTTGCATGAAAGGCTTCCACCAACTGCGACATATTTTATCTTCAAACCAGATAGAAGAAAATGGAAGGGAATATTTAAGAAAAGAACAAACGAGTCATGCTCATTACTTGTACAGGCAAGTCTGAGATAAAGCCAACGGTATCACTAAGAAGAACTTTCCTCCTGTACATACAGCATCAACTCAGAGGATGTAGTAGTACATCAAGGCGGCCATACACACATACATCAATAAATAGTGAAAGGTTACTACATATATGGAGACAGTGACAGCATTACCCTGATGGAAGAACCACACTTCTCAATCGTGGATCTACAGTTGCAAATAGTCTGCAGAAGAAGTCGAAGGCAAGATTTTATGTTCATGCATTTGAGAACAAATGCCTAGTTTGATCATATTGACAAAGTCATAAACATTATGAGCTTCTAATTATTATAGAGGAAAATTCATAGGGAGTACCGATCATCACTATACAGATCACTTTGTGAAAGGGCACCGACTAAGGTAGATTTCCCCTGCAACAAAGAGTTCTTTTAGGCTATTACTTCTGGATTAAAAATTAGTAGGTCATAAGGTACAAGCAAGCCATATAACAGGACAAACTGTAGATTTATACTCATTTGCAAGGATCCAAGATATCAGCAAGTTAATGAGTGAAAGTTTGCTTCAAGATTCACAAGTTTGAGAAAGAGCATTCTGCAGCAAGGCCACATACCGCATTCGTATATCCGACAACAGCTACAGTTGATAGCCCTTGACCAAGTGAACCACCATGCCTTTTGCGGGCATAACGCTGTAAAGCTCGAGTTCGCCTCACTTCTTCAATTTGAGCAAGCAACTGATTACGACGTTCTAGAATTCTGAAAAATAGCAAGATATTCTATCTTCAACAGGACCACATTTTTTTGCAGCACATCGCCAACTAAGCAATAAAAAAAACTGGAGTGCAAACACACGAGCCAACGCATATGCCAATAGTCTCAAAACCAATTATCTCTTCTGCAAGAGACAAGCAGATCTGGTAGTGTAGCTTCTTATTGCATACATGCTTGGAATGAGCATTAGAGTCAGTTGAGAGGAGACACAGTAAAGGAGTTTCTACTTTCTCACAATAGTCAATGATCCATGTAAAGCAATAATTTTCAAGTAGTTATAAGACTGATTGAAAAGCGACTAAAGGTGTGACATGTACCTCCGACGCTGAAGCTGAAGTTCTGTTTCACCAGCACCACTTATAAAACCACGACCTCCGGTTCCTCGCCTGCAAGAAAATTATGCATCATATCCAGTAGATAAAAACTTCAAACACAAAATTCTCCTGAGCAGAATTGGAACAGGTAGAATCTAGTTTTTGTTAGATATTTCGACAACAAAATCCAGACAAAAGGTTTGATTGCATGATTTTGCAATGCCTTAAAATAAGACAACTAACCACTTTTGAACTTCTACATCAGCATGTTTAAAAAGTAAGTTCCACTAATTAATGCAAAAATCTGGTTAAAGTTACAATGCGTAGACTAATTCATGCTCCTTAAGCATTATCATGTGTTAAATATAACCAACTATCAACAAAACCGATTAACTACGAATGCAAACAGTTTCTGGTTTATTTTCCTTGTTCAGCATAAAGTCAATAGTGAGTGCTCCGTAATCTAGTACTTCAAGTTTCTCATTGAAAGGCTGAACACAACCACACAGAACATATTGTAAAAACTCACCCCTTAGCGCTGACAACTTCAGCTTCTCCACTAGATCCAAAAGTTAGCCGTCCCCCTGGGCCACGCACACGTACAAGTCTAGTCTTCTTGTACATAAGAGCTGCTAATTCTGACTATACGAACAGAAAATTATAAAGATAAAGTAAGTAACTCTTCTTGAAATAGCATCCAGTTGATCAAAGATGTATGAAATTGGTAAAAATTATTCGCCTAGTCACAAACTGTATAGACAGTAAGTAGTAAATGGAATATATACAAGAGAAACTGTAGAATCCCCAGGAAATCAAAGAGTAGGACCTGTAACTTTGCCTCTTTTGTCTCAGCATGAGCATTGAAAATTTCAATAATAAGACCAACACGATCTAAAACCGGCTTTCCCCAAGCTACCTGCCAATCGAAGTTGAAATATATGGAGAAACATCAATCTAATTTTCTAGATTTTGACCATAAATACAATGTTAGACTAAATAAAATTCAGCTTCAGCCATGGGCCTGGTAAAAACTGGTAGTACTGCTTACCTCCAAATTACGCTGCTGAATCCCAGAGAGAATTGTATTGACATAGACAGCATCAATACCAGCCTATGAAAAGCAGAAGGTAGCTATTACATATTTTGTATTCATGACATAAAAAGAAAGCATACCCTACTATATGTTGAAAAAACAGATGCAACAAGAGCAGATCACTGCATATTCCCGTACATTGACATGAAATGGATATCAGAAGAGTTTTCAAGCTCAGTATAAAGTTTGAAGGACGAGGAAGGTAACCTCTGATTCCAGTGCTCTTAAATGGCATTTTACATTATCCACCGTCCCAGGTCCGAAATAGGTGTCTGAAACAAACACATTCCCAACAACATTTCAGCTCATATATGAATGTTAATTACCGGGAACAAAGCAGTTCAAATTTCCAATCTTTTCTGAAAAGCCATAACCTTGCTTAATGTCATAAGAGGCAAAGCTAATCAACTCATCAGAAAGCGAATCTTTTAAAATTCCAGGAATGCAGCGCTTAGGATCAAGAGAGAACAGATATGAAGATCGAATCCAATCTAATCTATTAAGAAAGACAAAAGCTAAGGATTCCAAAACCAACAAAATTCCTCGAATTGAGTCAATGTCTCACAAAGGATTGAGAAAATTGAGAACGACCTGATTCATACGACCAGGAATCCATCGAATCAGTCAGGACAAGCCAACCGTACCAAAATCTTGAAATTTCTTTAATGAGGTAAACAAAAAAAAATCCGACAAAATGGCTTAAAAGATGATAAAGTAAACGATTTTGATAAGAACATCAAGCACAAATATCCCACCCGCATGAGCCCTGACCGATCTCGCGGCCGGGTTCTGCACGAAAAGGTGCGGCGGAGTCTCCTTAGACGCGAAATCCTCGGCGAAGAAACCATCTCGCTGCTCCTCGAGGGAGTTGGCGAGGTTGAGCGCCTCCGCGAGCTTCAACTGGAGAAGTGAATCGGGGCGGAGGCGAGGCTGCACCACGAGCAGCTTAGGGGGGGTGTTGGATTCTCCCCCGCGCGATAACAGAAACACATCGCCGGCTCCGCCACTGTCGTCCTCGTCGCCGGCTTCGCGCCGCCGTCGCGAGGAGAACGGCGAGGCAAGCAGAAGAGGGTTAAGTGGGCAAATAGGGGTGGGATTGGCGAGGACGGTTCGAATGCGGGAGAGAGATCGAAGCATGGCTTTTATGAAGCCGCTCTCTCGCTCTCTCTTCTCGCCGGCAAGGAGACATAAAAGAGTGCGACTTTGCGAGGAGGCCCTCGCACTAATACCGAATTTTAATCTACACGCTATGCGTCGACGATGAATGCTACGATTTTATCTTTTTAAAATTATTTATATCTTTTTAACTGTATTTTTTAACTGTATTTTTATCTTTTTTGTATTTTCATTTTTCCTTATTTTTATCTTTTTTATAATTTTATCTTTTTAACTGCAAGCATTTATGATTTAGTATAATCACTTCAAAAAAGATAATATAGAGATCCGAGAGAACAATTATGATAAAATTGATTGGTTTACTGTAATCAATAAAAATAAAAATGAATCTAGAGAACACAAGGATGAAAATGAATCAAGAAAATTAATGATTTAATATAACCAACAAAGATGAAAATAAATAATTTAATGTAATAAAAAAATGAAAATAACTGAAGAGAAAAAAAAAGATGAAAATGATCATTTGGTAACTAAAAATAGCTCCATTGCGTATCTATAATTATTTATTTAAGCTGGTGTTATTTATTAATAGTTCTAGTGGAGACATAAGACATTGTTTTGGACTTTTGTTTCATTAAAATACCTCTCAAAAAAATATTTATTTTTTTCCTGTTGGTCCTTCAACAAAACTTGATCATTTATATGTCATCCACTCATCCTCTTCCGATACCAAAGCAAGAAGTCGGTATTTTACCGAAACGGTGGGCGCGAATATTACGGTAGTCGGCTTTTGGGGTGGAATTTTGCAATATCCTCCTCCTATTCCTTCTATATTTCTCTCAAGCTTCTCGAGTTACAGCGATTCATAGACTCCACGATCTCGATGGCGGATGACAAGAGGAACAGCGAGGAGAGCTCATGGCGGGAGAGGGAGCAGGTATCGAGGGCTTGGGGAATCCTCATCTTTGGACTGATTGGTGCCACTGTCACCACCATCGCGGTAACCCCTTCGCTCTCGGTGGTCAATGGTGTCTGATGGGTATTGGTTTCTGTTGTTTGGGCTTCCTTAGGGATCGGTGGCTCTGCCGGAGATGTCCTTAAAGTTAGGTTCCGTAGACTGTAGGGTTTTTGGTCGGTTTTGTTCAATACCCATATTTCAATTTCGTCCCTAGCTGCATTTACATGCCGGAATTTATTGAACTTGAGCAGATTAGGTGTTAATTTGGCAATTCCCAAGCTCTAATTTGGGTTTCCCTCGGTGCTGCTATGCTTTTTTGCTTCAAAGTTGGCGTCTTTCTTCCAATTTTTGGAGGAAGCATAAAACTTGGTACTCCATTGGACTTTTGGTTGTTTTTCACTGCGTGGGCTCCTTTGTTTTAGGTTAAGTTGGTGATTAGGATAGCCGTAATTGGCCCTCTTTGAACTCTCTAATTGATTTTTCCAATCAACTATGGTGCAAAAAATGAAATCTTCGGCTTTTCTTTCCTCAGCCCTCGGGCTTAACTAATCTATAAGAAAAAAATGTATACCAGGTGTGCTCTGGTTCAAAAGATTTAATCTTTAGTGCAAATTCATTGCTCTAGGTTCATAGAACACGTGTATTTTGTGCTATTCTGCATACGGATACTCGTAAAATTATCACTGTAGACGTCAAAAGTAAAGGTATTATAATGCCTACTGAGCTTTCAGAATAATTTTTATTCGATGCTTGCTAGTGCTCATTCTTGCAATTCTCTTAGGCTACTATAATTACAAATGTGAAGCATTGTTGTGTATAGCTCTGGTAGGTCATTACTCAGTAAATTGTGCTTAATTATTTGGCCAACCTGGCAGGTTAGCCAGCTGCGCAGAACTGGTGATTGGTTCTATACTCAGGTGATTCATTCCTTCATATAGCTTACAGTTAAGCATTTTGTTACTGAAAAATGAAGTCTCATTTGCTCGATTGATGTGGAGCATGGAAAAGTTGTTTAGCTTCTCTCTACTTAGTCTGTAAAAATATTTGGCTTGATACTCCCCTTTATTTACATTTGTTTTGGACTAGTTTTAATCCAAAAGCATTTCACCAACTAGTTTGTTAATAATTTGCTTTTACATCATATCTTTTTCTTCTGTAAAAGATGACCAGATCACAGCCAACTTCATCATCCAAGAGTTCTTCAGGTCGTGGAAGTTTTAGGGAGGAAGCGTGGAACAGGTATAACCGTCGAATGCAAGAAGAATACGAGGAGGAAATGGAAAGAGTAGTGAGTTTATTTACACTTTCAGTATTTGCTTATCTACCTCTGTTAGTTGTCTTGCTGGTTCTAACAGTTATGCCTGGTGAGCTCAGCATTCTTTGTTCGTCACTCCATAATCTCATTTTTTAGTTTTTCACTAGCTCTGTGATTTGCAGTGTTCAATTTCTGAGCTGCAGTAAACCAAATAGTTTAGGAAAGCCTTGAGGGGCTAATAGCAGTATTTCATCAGTCAGTACTTTCTTTTGGCCATTCGATGAAGTGTCTCTAATGTATTTAATTTTTCTAGGAGCGTATAAGGCGCATGCAAAGCGTGTTCAATCGAGAAAGAGAGAGATATAGGAGAAGCTACGAGAGATGGAGGGAGTATGATAATCAACGATTTCAACGGGATGACTGGTACTGGAAGAGTGATACATCTTACCAAGACCAAAGAACTAATTTCAGATCCAGCACCAATAACACTGCAAATTATTCAATGTCGCATCATTACTCAGTTTTGGGCCTTGACAGGTATGATTAATCCTTCGAGTGAAAGATTGTTTCCTTTGCTCTGTAACTTCTACACATAAATGTGCTTCTGATGCCTTGAATTTACTTCCCTGTCTTATGAATCTATACCTGTTCAGATGGTGCACAACTTTGACTTAGTGGATTTTGAATGTACAAGTTATGGTTTTCTTGCTCTCTTTTGTAGGTCAAGGGCTGAACCGTACACAGATGCTGAGATTAAGGTGTGTTATATTGTATATTCCACCGTTAGAAGCTTGTGCACCAGGAAATTGGAATCAGTGACGTTAAGGGTTGATTTGTTAGATTATAGATCCTATGGGTTCATTATACTGAAATTGCTACAGGTTCACCTAAATCGTCAAAAGTTTATGAACAGAAAGAATAGTTGCATATTGGTGTATCAAAAGCAATTCTTTTTAGTGTAAAAGATATTTGTAAACCGTTGTTTTCATATTCGTTGTCTAAGCATATGCCTTCGTTTTTATATCTCAGACTGCTTTTAGAGCTAAAGCAATGGAGTGCCATCCAGATCAACACCAGTATAATAAAGGTCGGTGCTGTTTAAAAGTTACATTACTGTTCCTTTAAAAGCTTTCTCTTTCCATTCTTTTTTTACAATCCATCTAAAAGCTGCCCAGTTATTTGTAAGGTAGGGAAAAGGCATAACTCTGTTTGTTTGTCGCAGAGGCTGCGGAAGCAAAGTTCAAAGAAGTAATGGTATCCTACGAAGCTATAAAACTAGAGAGGAAAAACGGGAGTTGATAAATACCCAAAAACACAATTATGTGCATTCAGAATACTAGCAGAAGAGAGGAAAAATTGCTAATACAATGGGGCTTACTGTCCTGTAACAATTGATGCAGCGATACCTTTTGACAAGCGATTGAGCATGAAGATGTTCTTTCCGTGGAGAAGCTCTTCAAGAAGATTTTGACTGTTATCATGTCCATCTGGCAAGATGGCATACCTTCGCATTCAAAAGTGTTGTAACCTATAACTTGTCCATGAATGTTCTGACTCGTGAAATTTTGTTATCCAAATGCAACAAAGTGGCCTGTGATTTCATGGCATACGTATCATCAATCTCACTGTAAAATGCAAGTTCTTATAGGTCCTTTGTGTTTGTGGCCCTGTACATGCAATAGAAATGACTATGCATCATTCTTGAGCTTGACCACTGAGCATGCAAGTGTTCTTTAATGCATTTATGTAACTGCATGTCTTCTTACCATGATATGTCTCAGAGAGGCTTTACTTCTTTCTATGTGATGGTATTTTTGGTCCTAATCGTTTTTATATGAGGATAAAGCCTTATCTCTGCAGGTTTGATATTTGAAAAAATTGTCTCCCGGAAACAGATTGAAATTGTTCTGGTTTTCATCTGTCTCAAAAGTTTCAAAATTTTAACGAGTTAAGGGTACAGGAGATACACAGGTCTGGATTCTCATAAAACACAATAATAATACGATAATATACATGTCTGCTTCAATTTTACAGATGTCCTAAGACGAAAGAATCAAGCGCCAGGAAATGTACAGGAATCAAAGGTGTCTCCCATAGTTTTCATCTAAGCTTTTTTTCCTTCTCATGGCAACCACTGCTTTATACTGCACTGGCAGCCCTTCGCAATCCTACATAACCTATTCTGCTCTTATTCAACTAGCTTATACAAAGGACAAGAAGGTTTCTTATTCTGAATCTTGGTGTTCTTGCATCCAAACACATGGCATCTCCCATGGAAGGAGATAAAGGATGTCCTCAAGGCTGCTATTGCTTTCAACTATCAGCATTTAAGGAACATGAGGTAGCGTCTTCATGTAAAGAATCAACCTGCCTCCAACCCAGACTTGAACGATTTCTGTGAGCCCTTCTCTTCCTTCCATCCCTCTTCGCCATTGCCTTCAATTTTGCCTTCGACTTTTTTTCCAAGTCCAAGACTCCTCGTCGCTTATACATCTTGAATGTGATGTTTCTCTCCGCGGCCATTTTTCTTACTTTTTCAGTAATCTCCGCGGCTATCTGCCTATTGTACAGCTTCTTCAACCCCTTCATGAGCTTCGCAAACGTGTCCGGTTGTGGCATCAAATTGGCTTCCATCATCTCTATGCAGTACGAGCATGCCTCCTTCACATGCTTGTTTGAGAACAAAGCATGAATCCATATGGTCCAAGCATAAACATTCAGCTCACACCCTTTGCTCACAATGCACTCCCATACCTCTTTTGCCAACTCGAGCTTCTCAGCTCTCAACAGGGAATTCAGAAGCTCCTTCAATGTCCCATACTGTGGCGAGGACAAGAGACCCCTTTCTACCATCTCCTTAAAGTGCCCACAAGCTTCGATCAACAAACCCTGCTCGAGGAATCCATGAATCATGATGACAAAGGTGTCGAGCCCCGGACTGAGCCTGCTGGCCTCCATCTCATTCCAGAGCTCCACTGCCTGCTTCACCTCTCCCAGTCTGCAAGCCAATCTGATCACAGTGTTGTAAATACCAAGATCGGGGAGGCATCCGCCGTTCAACATCCTCCCCATGAGCTCCAAACACTCCTCCAGCTGCTCCTCCTTCTCATGAGCCAAGAATATATACAAGTAAGTGTTTGGATTCGGCCTGCAACCTTGCTGAATCATGGCGTGAAGGATCTCATAACCCCTATCAATCTTTCGAGCCTTACAGAACCCACTGATCAACGTAGAATATGTCACAACGTCGGGAAGGCAACCGTGTCTCCTCATTTCGACAAACACCCTCGTTGCCTCATCCATGCGGTCACTAAAACACAAAGCTTGGATCAGAGTAGTGTATGAAATTTCATTCGGCGAGCACCCTTTTCGCCTCATCTCGCTTAACAAATCATATGCATCTTCCATCTTCCCTGCATTGGCGAAGCCGGCGAGCAGAACGTTGTAAACCACGACGTCCGGCTCGAACCCGGCCTCTCGCATTCGAACAAGCACGACCTTCGCCTCCATCAACTTGCCGGCCTTGCACCAGCCGTGTAGCAGCGACGTGAAGTACTTCAAGCTCGGAGGGAACCTCTCTTTCATGTCTTCGAAAAGCGAAGCCGCCTCCTTGACGCTGCCATTCTTGCATAAGGCGTCGAGGAGGCACCCGAAGACGTGCTCGTCTGGCTCACAGCCATACTTGGGCATTTCATCGAGAACCTCTACGGCCTTGGCAACCATCCGGGCGGAAGCAAAGCGCCGCATTAGAGCGACGAACACATCCGAGGTGACGAACTCAGGGGTCTCCCGGCGCATCCCGTCGACGAGGGCCCATGAGGCGCCGAACTGGCGCATCTTTCCGAGCATTCTGATGATGGATTTGGAAATGGTAAGAGAGGGGTGGAAGTCCGGCTGCTTCGACGCCCAGGAGAAGAAGCGGAACCCCATGGCGCCGGCGTCGCCGCACCGGGCAATGATCCGCTCGACGAGGCCTGGGCGGAGGGGGACGCCGGCGTCGCGGAGGGCGATGTCGAGCTTCGGGGGACGAGAGTGGAACTTGCGGAGGATGCGGTAGATCTTCTCGACGTCTGCAGAGAACTCGTCGTCGCGGTGGGTGCGGTGGGCGGCGGCGGCAGCTGGTGGGTCGCCGGAGTCGAAAGGTGCGTGTTCGAAGGAGGAGAGGATTCGAAATGTGGCGAGATTTAAAGGAGACCTTATTGGTTTGGAGGAGAGAAGGGTTCGTATGAGAACTACGTTAGAAGAAGTGGAGAACATGGCGAGGAGTGTCTCCTGGTCGTGGGGAAGCTCTTAATTGAGGTACTCTTTTGCATATATATATAGCTTTGAAAGATCGCGACATTTACGTAAATACACTTCCAAAATCATAAATTACGAAAAGCCTCCTTTTATTATATAAGAGGGTTAGTATCATAAATGGATCCTATCCAAGCATGTTTGGAGATGAGTCCTTACGCAGCTAAGGTTATTTTAGCAATAGGGATGATGCCTTGCTGGAAGCTATCAATTATAACAGAACCATCATAGAATTAAGCGAGGTCAAGCTTTATTCGCTGAAAAGAAAGCCTCAACCGTGAATATAAACCAGTGGCAGTCAAAAAAATACAATTGTAGTCTCCGTTGCTGCACAAAGGTCCTCTTTTGATGATGAGGATGTTGAATCAAAATTGCAGTGACATAGGAAGCAGACAACCGAGTTTGAAGTGACTGCTGAACATAGCAGTTCAGCTGACAGGAGGAGCTCTATAGTATGCAGGTACAGTAGCAGGGAAGAACATTTGCCGAACCCCTTCTGCTTTTATGATGGGAAATATGATACCCGAAGCACCCTGCAAAATTAAAACGTGCATGTTAGCAATGTGATAAAGGAAAGTAACATTAAATTGTGCAGAATGGAACAATCAGAAACTAATTCTAATCTGCATCAACTAGGTTGCTAATCTGGTCCATTAGCATTAGAGTTTTGGGAAGTCCACTAAATGTTTCATCTAAAAGAGCTGATTGCTTGCTTTGCATTAATGTTACCGCTAAGTTGCATTAGTTTTGCTTCTGGTAAAACTCCCTCAGCTTAAATAGAAAACTCAACAACAACAAAAAACAACAAAAAAGATGCATGATGTGGAGAGAAAGGATCTGAATCTTGTGATGATGACTCACAGAAATCAATCTGGCTCCAATCCACACTCGTTCAGGTGAAGGAAATGGAAGCAATAGACGTCCAACACCAAAGAAAGCAACAGCAAAGAAATGGGCAACCAAACTCAAGGGGCGAGGATTGAGGCCAGATAGCAAGGCAATTGGCCCATTTGAACAGACACCCCCGAGGCTCAGATAATCAAAACAGGCTTGGCGCATTTCATTCCTGGCCTTATCGGGTGAGGCACTGAAGACCTTGTACAATGCACCTGCCAAGGTATTTATTGTGGATGCAACAGGCTGCAAGGTCCATGTCAAAACAAGAACATAATCAGAAAAGACATTCACCACTCCTTAGGCACTTATTCAAGAAACCAGGAAAGAATTAGAGTAAAAGATCTCATTACACTTTCTGATATATGTCTTGTTGCTAGTATAAGTACATAAGATAGCAAAGTGCAAATTGTAAATTACCTTGCGTAGGGTGTAGAAAGATTCCAAATAGTTGCACAAGGTAGGGGCGTCATGCAGATCAGGCAAAGGCTTAAGAAGGTCACAAAGTACAACAATGTCAGATAACGCCACAGTCATTCCTCCTCCGGTTAAAGGATGCCGCATATTGAATGCATCACCCATTAAAAGGGCTCCAGGAGTGGGATATGGAGAAGCTGGCATGCTCTTATTTGGCATAGTTTTTATGCTTCCTCTATCAATTGCAGATATAAAGGCATCATGTAGTTCAACAGGAATCTGCCACAGAATTTATCTCAAGTCAATGATCAAATAAAAATGGGAAGCAGATTATATTCCACCATGTCCAGACCAAACTACTACTGTAAACAAAAACAAGTGGTAACAAATCCATCAAAGAAACTTCTTCAACAACTTTGGACATAAAGCTGGTTTTAACATAGATTTAAACCAATAAGAATACCTGATGCGCCACTACAGACTTCAGATAATCTGCCATTTCTCCATTAGCTATGGAAGGCACCTTCTGCCCAGGCACATCAACCAAACAGCGAACCTCGGTGCTACTAATAGGATAAAAAAGGATGGGCGAGGGATCTGCCAAGATAACATGCCCATGGTTTGGATGTGGAAGCTGACAGTTCTCGAGGATTAATCCAACAAAACAAGAGGGCACATCCACCTAAAACAATAAAAACATGACTGGTATTTAAAAGAATCATGAACTTTATGCTGGGATAGAAGAATCACATCATTAAGCAGAGATTTTCCAAGCCAGAATTTACTAGCCAGAAAAAGAATAAAAAGACATGCAAGGAGTGAGCTTGCAGAAAATTTTCGTACACAGAAAGGTCCACACCATAGCAAAGGATACATCACGGATGCTCATCACAAATCTGATAATAAGGCCTTGTGTTTGACAAACAACAAGGTACATATCTCACCTTCGAAGAGCAGAGAGCACGTCGCAGATTTGAGAAGCAACCATCGCATACAATTGTAAGAGGTGCATAAGCTTTTAGTTCTTCACCAGCTTTGGTCTTGTAAGACACTCCCTTAACAGTACCATTCTCTTCGAGCAAAGATGTTACAGTTCCCTGCTCCAACTTAACGCTGTAGGAAATAGCAGAAACAAGACGTCAAACATCACAGTTTATTCTCAGAAAGGCATAAGAAGAAAATCAGTTAACCTTCAACTAAAGATATATAAGCATAGTTTAGTTCAGTTAATTTAATCATCGTAGAATGTCCAAATCATATATTTAAAACTATAATAAGATGACAAACTTATTGAAATTAAACACCAAATAATTTATGCAGCAAGAGATCATTCTAAAAAGGCTTTACTTGAGTAGAGATGCAGCTTTCTCTCGCATTCTTTGTATGAACCGACCATTATGAAAACTCCTCCCAGCAACATCTGAGTGATAATTTTCCAAAGGATAAGGGAGTTTGGTGTTCTTTCCATCTTTAAAAAGAGCGTAACCAAATATACGTTGAGAATCAATCTGTTCCACGCAATCTGCAAGTTGAAGCATGCATTCAACAATCAGAGGAGTTGTATTAAGAGAATAGCATGAAGATTATAGAGATCTAAGATCTTAGCAGCGATCAATAAATTCTACTTGTCAGTAAAATGAAGAAGAACCTCCCATTCTCACCTTCAAGGCCCAACTCAACTAATTTTAGGTAACCTCCAGGCTGCAACAGTTCACCAACAATTCTGACAGGTTCTGTGAGATCTCTCTCGATGACTCGAACTTTACGTCCATCCTACATGCAAAGCATGAAGTAACTTTTCATACTAATGAACGCAGCAAATAGTTATAAGGCTTTGATATTAACCATACACCATTATCTCGAAATGACCTAAACTTTTTGCATATGTATGAATAGAGACAAAACAATACACAAGAGGTTATTTGCCAAACAAGAAAATGTTTAGCTGACGGATCAGAAAGGGCTCCGATAGCATCAAAGTGATTATATTTCATCCATGATTACCTCATGGCAAACCCCATTTACATCCCTTAACGAGGAAGTAAAGGAGATGACTGGTGAGCATCACAATCAGTGCTGCTTTCATTGAATGATATAAGTAAGATCACAATTTTGTGCTCAAAAGCATTTTATTCACATTAGAGTAGTAGGACAAGCTATTCTTTTGACGGATTCCTCCTCATCCTTTCCTTCTTTATTCTACATTACTTCTCTATTTTTTGTTCCCCTCTCTTAAAGCTAAAGCCTTCAGAACCAACCACAATCTTTGACCAAAGTTCATGCATTGGCAACTCTTCAATGTTTGATTCAAATAACACCAAAAGAATATAAAACAGACTTGATTGCTTTAAGTTGGAAGCATTTCAATCGGTTCAAAATTCCAGCCAGAGATTCCAATTAGCAAGCAATTATACGGCACTAACCAGAAGGCTAAAAGATTCACACATCCACGCGGGTCGAAACGAGGGTAGAGCAAAGATCTCACCTTCCCGAGCGTGTACGCGAGGGCGGATCCAGCGACACCGGCGCCTACGACGATGACGTCGGGCTCATCGTCTCCCGCGACCTCTGCCACGATCTCCGGCCTGGAGATCCGAGCCGAAGCTCCGGCGCCCCTCGTCTTCGTCGTCCCCCTCTTGTCTCGAAGGCGTAGGAGGAGAAGGAGCCCTAGAACCGAAGCCACGACCGCCCCGAGGAGGTACACCATCGCCATTGCTTCTCCTCGGAGGCCGGCCAACCCCTCTCGCTCTCGCTCTCGTTCGCTCGTTTCCAATCTTCGCGAGGAAATGCTTAACTATAATATAGAGGAGAACCCGAGAACGAACGAGATCGGATGCTCCGCCAATGCGTTACACTCGCTTTGCTCCGCTTCTATACTTATGAAGACAACCATATAGAACAAAGTCGAGCTTGGGAAACCCCGATCCCAATTTTTTCAATATGAATCAAATTAATGGTTTCAATCTTCTAATTGTCTCAATTCATAATGTGCATATATATAATTGCAAAGCATATAAATCAGCATATATTGAGCTGGTAATCAATTACAAAAGTTTTAGTTTAATACCGAGTGTTCGCGCTGGTTTTCATTAAAGTTAGCAAAAATACTTAAAAATCTTGATGAAAAGCGACGCGAGCTCTCCAAACTCCTCGATGTACCAGAGAGCGGGTGCTGCGAAACGAGAAAATATGCGACGAAGAGTTAATTATGTATGAAAATAAATAAGTGATTTGGATCTGATGGCCCAGTAAGTGGCGTCGTCGAAAGGATAATTTTATTAATTACTAACACGGCACCACGTAGCATGGCACAACAAAAAATGGCTCCGTTAATAACTAATAAGGAACTTATAAAGAAAAATAATTGTTAAAATGACATCGAGGATGGTTCCGTCAAATGATCTCAAGGATCCAAGGGTTGTAGTCATGACGGTAGCAATACAAGGATGCAAGTACGGTCTGCGAAAGCTAACACCTACTACTAAGATTATAATAAATCTACTCTTAAGATTCAAAGAGTATGTGCTTTTGAGTTTTAATTTTAGGTTGCAAGAGAGCTCTATGCATTTTATTCTTCGGTTTTATATCTTTTATCTCAGTTTAGACGGTTGGTAGCGGTTGGAGTGGTTCTTATGCTAACTGCACCCACGAACAGTTATTGTGACTCTGATCGGCTCGCATACATTTCTTTTCGTATGTACTCTGCACGTGAAAAATATTAAAACTTGGCGTAAACCGAGAATTATTTCTCCTGTAAATGCTAATGCTCACCGGGTGTGAGCGTACACAAGTTTTATTTATGGGTGTTCATGGACGATCTGGATGCAAGCGGACAAAAGAATCACGTGAGATCCGAGAAGGGAATCACGTGGGAATCTTTTAAGTTTTAAATTGCAATTGGATTCGGGTCCGGTCGGGTCTAAACCAGGGACGGTCCACGGTCTTAGAGATTAATTTATAATTTATCCCGGAATCTATCCAAATAATGAACAGACGGGCTAGATGGATAATGAAAGAAGGCAATGTTTTAAATTGAGAAAATATCATGTTTCACTAGTTTTTTCTTTAAAAATTAGATGAGCTGCTAGCTCGTAACGCCGTCCTCTCTAATATCCAATACAAAGGCATCTTTGAAGCGAGGGCACCTTCTCATGTTTCACGGTCAAAATATGTAAAATATCACACTTCATGTTAAACTAGGTGTGGCTCGTGCTCCTGCAACAATTTAACTGGTGATCATAATACTAAGTACTCGTTTGGATTGAGGATATGATAAATTTGTATGTTGAATAAAATAAAAATTATGCAAGCATTAAATGTAGTTTCGTAAGATTAAAAATAAAGTGTTTGGATATATAAATGAGATTTATACATACTTATTCTCAATCCAACAGACCCTAAATATGATCAAACACTAATCACACTTGAGACACCATAATGATCCACCACTGCATTGAGCCCACCTCATTCTAACAAAAATAGCCGAGGCCTCCTCACACGAACCAAACCGATCATAACCGGAGATCATAGTATTCCAAGAAACCGAGTCAAGTGACCTGACTCTGATCCCAAAGATCACGGAAGAGGACCGGCCCACCCATTGACGCCGGCGAGGGCCTCGGCAGCGCCAGACTCCAAGACTAGACTCTGCTTTTCTATGTATTATTTCCACCCCATAAATCAAGTTAAGTTCCTATTGATGTGGATTGAATAAGAGGTTAAATAGATAAAGTGAAGAAATTTCTTTTTATCCGAAGATCTTATATTTGCTGACGTGGAAAATTACTCCGCCACTTAAAGTCACTCGACTAGTAAAGGCGCCGAGCGATGGAGTTCGAGTGCGGCGACGCGGCCGCATGGCGTGCGGCGGTTGCGGCCTACGACAACCACCTCCACGCCTTGGCCGTAAAGAAGCCCGACCTCCTCCCTCTAGACGCTTTCTACCGCTCCGAGCTCCCCGGACTTATCCTCGGCCGGCGCCCCGACCCCTTCCTCACCAAGTCCGACCTCCTCCGCCTTCTAAAGTGGAAGCTCTCGCGCGGCAAGTGGCGGTAGCATTCCACTCCCTACGACTGACCTCTTTTTTCTCTTGTTTCCTACTCGTCTATGATCGAATAGGGCTGGTATGTGGGTTTCAGGCCACGGTTGCTGGATTTCATCTCGTCTCTGGACGAAGACCAGGTGGAGACGGCCTCACGGAAGGCGTTTGGGGCACTTCCCGACCTATCTAAGGCCGTGTCAGAGCTGACAGTGCTGAAGGGGGTCGGTCCGGCGACGGCGTCGGCGGTTCTGGCCGCCTATGCTCCGGATGTGTCGCCGTTCATGTCCGACGAGGTAAGCCCCGAATTGGGGTACCTGAAAAAAAAATCAAAAATTTATTATTTCTGCGTTCCATATATTGAATTTAATCGCACAATCTATATGTTTGCAAGGCTATGATTGGTGCGATGGGTGATGCTAAGGATTATACTTTGAAGAGGTATCTCGCATTCGCGGAGAAGTTACAATGCAAAGCAAAGGTGAGCGTTTTTAAGTATGCTAGTATTGGTTATATAGCCTTTGAAGTGCTCGACAAAACGACGCAACTATGTCTTAAGACTGCATTCATGACTGTTGTTTGCGGTACTAATGTCTTCTGGTTAAGTTTTTTTTAATCCTGAATAAAAAATCCTATAGCTTGATACTGCACTATTTTGGAGTAAATGTATAGAAGACCTTAAAAATTAACTTGTAGCTATATATATAGTTTCAGCATGCTTGTTCAATGAAAAATGTTAGTGAAAACTTAAGGATCCATTTGATGTGTCCTAATCTGTAAACTATACTGTTTTGGGATATCTGGTGCAGATCTTCTGTACCTCTATTTAAGAGAAATTAGAGCTTAGGGTGTCATTGTTTTGTTTGCATGGGCATCTTGCTTGCTGTTCCAGAAAATTAATATTTGCAAACGATGCTTGTATTTTGGATCATTTCAAGATGAACAATTTGCAATAGAAGATATGCGTTATTGGGAGTTTTTTTTTGTCCTGCTGTGATTGGGCTTTGAACGGAAACTGCTCTGATTCATGCTTCCAGTCGGTGGCAAATTCATAAATTCATTGGTCAAATCGAGAACAAGCTGAAGTCACCGGCTATATGTTGACTAATTTCATAGTTGATTATTCAAGAACTTTTCAGACCATTGCTGTCAGACCAGTGAAGAACTGACTGGTTTATACAACTCAATTAGTCTTATTAGAGTCCTGTGGTAGTATGATGCTGTTTAAAGCAGTGAGTTACTTGAAATTCTTGAGTCTGACCAAGAGAGCCAAGAGCATTGGACTTAGTCATCCTTGACTATAATTAGGGAAAAAAAAATCTGCATCTCAACGCAACACCTTCTACCTCATTTGTTAATTGAATGGCATCTTTTTCACGACCGAAGTCGACTTCCGAGAGCCCGTAGTTTTCACCACTCGCATTCTCTAGCTGCACTTACCAGCTCATACGCTGCCATCCTTCAGGAACTAAGCACGGAAGGAGAGATTTTCACTCCATCAGATGTTGAAAGGGCACTGTGGAGTTCCACCATTGCTTCCAAGTTAAGAGCTCCTGTATTCGACTTGAAGCCAAGTCCCAAAAGAAGCACTAAGAGGAGGAAAAAATCCTAACGGGTACTCCATATAATAGTTTCTTGTGAGCTGATTACGTTTCCATGCACAAGCTGAAGATTTTGTACTATATATAGATTCAGATGTTTTGTTTAGAGTATTGCAGCTGTAGTGATGCTCGTCTCTAATGACACTTTCCCCTGTTTGGATACTTCCGAAAATTGTAGAATTCCCTGAATGCTATGGTATTGAACTCCAAAGAATATATAGTGTGAGTTTGAAACTATTGGGCCCAAGTTCAAGTCCACAGAATCCAGCTTGATGTTAGTTTGTCTTTGGCAATAAACCGATCTCGTACATGCCACTGGTCAAGTTCAGAGCTGGTTAACCTTGGTTATAAAGAAGTCCCAAACGCGTGGCTTGCAGGCACGGCGAGGGCCAGACACAGCCTACGCTGCCGGCCACATGCTGTTGCATGTCGTGGCCGGCGGTTCGTAGCCACGGCAGTGGGCTTCGGGGATGGGGCTGGTGGTTCTTGGAGCCCACTTCGTCCGGAGCATTTGGGGAGCACGTAGCCAACTCGGATGGCATGCAAGCACATCGGTGCTTTTTTGTGCCATTTAAACAATTTTTTTTTTTATTTTTTTTGGAGATAAGTTAAGTCTATATCTTAAGGGAGCAGATGCTCATGATGGTTATCTTAATGCTGGTTGTAGGGGTGATCCTGATGGGATTCCCATCGAGCATCTTAAAAAGCATCAAAATCTATAGGTCTAACACATGGATCAACTAGACTTGTTAGTTGTTAGTAGGATGTTCTACAAGCTAATCAGCCAATTGAGTGACCAAGTTCAGAGTTTGCCAATTGGCCTGGTCACAGGTTGGGCCCAATCATTGAAGGTCAGGTTTTTTGGAGTCCAAGTATGAAAACGATGACACTTATATAGATCCAGCCTAAAGCTAGGGAAGTCGGGGACTTGGCCGGTGTTTACTGTTGAGGGTGCCTCCTCTATTGTTTACTGACTTCCCTAGCTTTGGCTGATGGGTTGGCACGTCTTTTATCCTTTTTGTTTGCTGTTGAGGGTGCCTCCTCTATTGTTTTAGACGAGGAGTTTGGCCTGTTAGGCCCCTCTACTAGTTAGCTTTGGCAGGTGGGGTGTACCAGCTTAGGCCGGATTGAGTAGCTTCGGTTTAATTTATCAAAAAAATTATATACATGAATCATGAATCATGAATGCATGACACACGTCTAACTATCTATCTAAAATTCCATGTCCTTACTACCCATCAATCATACAAACCATTAGAAACATAGGTGCTCCCACTTAGGCATAGTCCCTTTCACTACTTCTCCCTCCACTCTTGACCTTTTGGGCCAGCCTCTAAGCACGCTTGTCCACTAACACTGCTGAACAAAAAGGGGCATCGGCGTGAACCCATGATAATGCATGGATGCCCTATCCACAGCCTCACAAGTCACAACACCGACGTGGGAGGATTTTTTTTTTCATAGCTTTCCACCCTTTTGGCCTCCTCACAGCGCAGAGCTTTCTGTTTAGGTTCCATAAGCTCCAACGAAGATCAGTCAGGAACATGATAAAAAAGTAACCAAAGTAATAGGTGCCGTGCTTACATCTATGTATGCCCCTTGCACCATGGCAAACACACAAACAAAGTTTTAGATGAGCCATTATGGGATGCCACCACTGATGAGCTGAGGGATGATTGTTCACATAACGGCGTCGTTAAAATATTAAAAACTCAATTAAATATTAATTTTATAATTCTTATTTAATCACTACACTATTAGGTAGAATAACGGTGAAGTTGGGAGAAGGTCCACATCGAAAACAATGATAGAGATGATATCAATTCTCAAAACCCTAAATCTAAGCAGAATAATTAAAAATATATTTGAGTTATCTAAGCTAATAAGGAAAAGAAATAAAAGCTTGATCGATTCAAATCAATGAAGAAGTTACTTAGAAATTACTCAATCTGTCCTAGTTTCGTTATTAGTATTCTCTAGTTGTTATCTTGTTCCATTCTCTTGACATTATATATCATATGACTACAAGCTTACATGAATCCATAAAAAGAAAATTAATGTTTTCAACGACATAACATATCTTTGCTTGGCATAGAGTGTCTTCAGTCCTATGATTACCTAAAGTTATACTACTCCTAATGAACTTGACACGAGCTATTTTCGCTTAGTATAGCTTATCTCAAAGGCAAACAAAAAACTTCATGAAAACCATCTCATAAATATGTATAAACAACTATAGAAAGCTTACATGACTGAAAGTACTTTAAGGGAGCTTTGCTCCTTCAAATCTCTAATCAATAAAATTGTATTTATGAGATCATATATCGAGAAGTGTATTTAAACTAAAGAAATAACAAAACTACACTAGAGTTTCATGAGATCCCTAAGTATAAAAATTTAGCCACTCATCTTGTAGATGAAGGACATCGGATCGGGGAAAAAATCCGTCGCCGTCCGCACCCTCGCCTTCTCCTATTTTCTTGTCCAAAAATAGTCAAAAAGATGATAAACACAATTTGAAATAGCCATATTTATAGATGTAACCCCGGAATATGGTTTAAGAGTCCTAACTAGATTTAAATTATAATTTCCATGATCTCCATACTTTCCACGTCAACGGACCGATCGATCATGACCATTTCCGATCTATCAGCTCAGGTAGCTTGGCTGGGTCGGTTTTTCCCACGCCATCATCAGCCTTTTTAAGCAATTTCAGCATGCAACACTTGCAGATCAAAACATTCTTTAGAACTGCGCCCAATCTGTCAGAAATATCGGAAAGTGTTAAACATGAAAGTTAGAGATATATGAATCATCTACCGGATCCTGAAATTTCAGAATATTTAGACATTCATGGAATTTCTGAAAATTATTCTCCTGACAGTCGACGACTAATTCCATATTTTCAGATTATGTAAAATTTGGTCTTTTTAGTCAAATTTCTTGTATTTTTTCTCTAAGCATGTCTAAACCTAAAATCAAGCAATAAACTATCAAATACATCTACTTTAGACAAACAAAGATAATTTAAGGGATTGAATTATGAATAATCTATGACTTATCAAGGAGAAAGCTTGATATAAAGTGGGTAAAAAGAGCTTCTAATTAGATGCCGCAAAGAGGATTGAGGGCTTCCTTGACAACCTGTACTACCTGGAGGACCGTGGCGAGCTGTTGGAGGTGGATGCTGACCTATTGGCAGACCTGGAGGTTCAATGGGATAGGGTCATCACACTACAGGAGCAGAGGGTGTGCCAACGAGTTCGTCGAGACTGGGTCCGAGCAGGAGAGCGGAATTCCAAATTCTATCATCAGCTGGTGACCCGGAGAAGCCACAAATCCAAGGTTAGTCAATTGATACAGGCTGATGGCACTGTTGTTACTGATCGAGCTGGTATGGGCCGAATTTTGCAAGAGCACTATAGCAAGCTTTGGAATGATGGAGGTCAAGTCTCTGCGCAAGATCTCCCAGACCTCCCGAAGCTTGGTAGGCATTGGCACGATGTTTTGACAGCGGAGGTGACAGACGAGGAAATCAAGGAGGCTGTGTTCGATATGGGTCGCAACAAATGCCCAGGCCCGGATGGAATACCAGCTGAATTCTACATGTGGTGCTGGGACATTGTAGGCGCTGACTGGTCAAGGACTTCTTCCGGCAAGCAAGGTTTCCCCTCGCATGGCACGAAGCTTTTATCTCACTTATTCCTAAATGCAAGTTGCCACAACGGGTGAAGGATTATCGACCGATAAGCCTTTGCAACGTAGGCTACAAGGTGGTCACATCAATTCTTGTGCGACGGCTCAAGGGTCCACTAGGAGAATTGGTGAGCTTGGAGTAGTCCGCATTTATAGAGGGGCGGTGCATCTTCGATAGCATTGACGCTGCACAGGAGGTGGTACACTATGTTGATGGTGCGCCGAAATCCAGAAGCCTTATGGTGTTGAAAGTGGATATTATGTCGGCATATGACAAGGTTCGATGGTCCTTCTTGGAGGCAGTGCTGCAGCGTATGGACTTCCCCACGGTCTGGATAAGGTGGATTATGGCCTGTGTGCAGGATGCAAGATACTCCTTCATTATTAACGGGGAGGTCCATGGTCGGGTTCAGTCCAAGCGGAGATTGCCCCAAGGTGACCCACTATCACCCTACCTTTTTCTTCTTGTGCAGGAGGTCCTGTCGAGGATCCTTGACAACCCCAACTCGAGGATGGAGGGCCTTAGGTTCAGAGGATCCGACTTCAGGATATCACATTTGTTGTATGCTGATGATTGCTTATTGGTGTCTCGTACTACCTGTCTTGAGGCCCGGAAGCTGAGGCTAAAGCTCACTAGGTTCCATGTTTTGAGCGGATTGGAAATGAACCCCACCAAGAGCAGTATCAGATTTTCAAGGACGGTTGATAAGCCTCGGCGTATGGCCATCCGTGGTATACTCGGTGTTGGCGAGAAGGAAGGCGGCTGGCAGTACCTTGGGGTACCCCTTAGCTCCAAAAAACTCAAAGTTGCCGACTTTGCACCACTGTTGGAGAAGATGTCCAACCGGATATTATCGTGGCAAGGGAGGAAGCTATCAGAGGCGGGGAGGGTTACCCTTCTCAAGTCGGTTTTGCAAGGGATTCCCATCCACTCCATGACGATTGCTACGGTTCCCTCTTCTGTTATCCAAAGCTTGGAGAGCATGTGTCGTAGCTTTTTGTGGCAAGGCAAGCGTTCGGGACTCAACAGTGTGGCGTGGCGAGATGTTTGTAAGCCCAAAGAATGGGGTGGTCTAGGCATTCGCGATTACTCCATCTGGCAAAGAGCACTGAAGGTGAAGAGGGCGGCGGTTCTCTTATTGAACCATGACTCGGTCTGGTCAAGGTTGGCATGGGCCAAATACGGCTGGGTTGGGGTCTTGCCCACCTGGCGCAATAGTGGGTCTGCTTCTAAACATTGGCGGATGACTTGTGACGCGGTTGAGGATCTCCGGCTTGGACTTCGATGGACCCCCGGGCGGGGGAGTCGTGTGGATGAACTTCGGGACTGTTGGGCATAAGATGAAGCTCTCATCAATACCCCTAGTCTTGTCAGCTCTGAGATGGGGGATAAATTGGTTGGAGACTTGCAAGAAGGAGATGGGTGGAATGAGAGGCTATTACAACAATTTTTTCATCCGGAATTTGTCCGCCTCATTGTTGGGATGCCTGTGGGGACTAGAGATACCCCTAGATGGGAGTTAAATGGAGAAGGCCAGGTCACTTCCTCGTCGGCTTACCACCTTCTTCTTCGGCGTTTCGGGTGGGGAAAGGAGGAAACATAGCGGTTCAATTGGGCTTGTCTATGGCGGCTACCCATGGGGCCTCGCGTCCGGCAGTTTTTGTGGAAGGCCCTAAGGGGTAAGTTAGCAGTTAACAACGCTCTATGATCCTTGCATCTCACCCCCGACAAAGGCTGTCCTCGATGTGGCTTGGATGAGACAGTTGGACATGCCCTGTTTGAGTGCTATTTTGTTCGTAGAGTGGTGGAGTGGTTGTTGCAGGATCTAGGTGTTGGTCCATGCGACTGGGATGAGGAGAACCTATTGGGTGTCTTCATGAGATCCTCAAGTCGACAAGGTGTCCAACGGCTACAGGCTTTTGTGGGATATGGCGTTTGGTTAGCTTGGAAGGAACGTAATAGCAGGATCTTTGAGGATAAGTGCGAGTCGGCGGAGACGGTGGCGCGACGAGCCAAGCGCTTGGCTGATGAGTTCTTGAGACAGAGGAACTCATCGCTAGGTCGGGAGGAGCGAACAATGGAAAGTGGGATGGTGGTCATGCAGGTTGATGCTTCGCGCGATGTCGGGGGTGACCAACGAGCCGCGGTTGGTGTGGTGGCCACCAACCATGATGGTGAGCTTAAATGGGTTCAAGGAGATATGGTTTCTACTAGTTCAGTTTTTGAGGCAGAGTTGCTGGCGGTGTGCCGAGCTTTGGAGTGGGCAAAGGCAAGGGAAGAACGCAGGATACTTATTGAATCTGATGCAAAGGACGTCGTCGACGTGCTCACCGGTCAAAGAACGTGGCCACGGGAGGATGAAGATCTTGCTAAGCTAGTGTGGAGGCTCTACTTGGAGTTTGAGTCGGTCTTAGTGATTCATGTTCCCCGGTTTGCAAATGTCAAAGCGGACCGGGTAGCGAAGGCGTGTCGTCTTACCGGCACCAGTTTTGATTGGCAGGCGAATGACGGGCTTGAGGTCCTTCACCGTATCCTGTAAATAATTGTATAGCTTTTGGCTCAACTCATCAAAAAAAAAATTAGATGCCGCAAATGGTTGTATAATGGGCATCCAATGCTTTGAAATGAAGGCAAATGGCAGAGGTCACAAGTTTGATCCCCTTCTGCTGCTGGATGGATGGTCCCCCTCTCTGCTTTCACACTTCCTTTGTCACCATAATCATCATAATAAAGGGCATCAGCCACAGGATGATCCCATCATACTCTTCTACTGCACAACAAAGAAGAAGCTGCTTTTTAGTGTCCTTGTGGGCTGCACCTGTGTCAGGAGCTGGCCAGCATCCTCACGGTAAAACTCACTGCTTTCATGAATTCTCCATCCCCTCTCATGTTTTACTATGGTTGCATTCCACTGGTGTGTATTAAATATGAAACCACGCATAACCTCAAAAAGTTTAGCATTCCCTAAACAGGCCATGTAATAAGTACATTAAGCCAACAAAGTAGTCAAGACACCAGATCCACAACAATTGTACCAGCCCACAAACACAAATCAAAGCGGATAGAATCTTAATCACATAACCATGAAATAAAAACCTCAAAAAAAACTCAAGGATCCTTAACATGAGATTAAACAATTCAAGACAAAATTCGGCTAAATGAGTTCAGATCCACAACAACTGTTCCTACTTCAATTCTTATACAGAAAGCATAATGTGGCAGGCCTGTAGTAAATTTCTAGCAAACATACCGCCACAATCTTCGATCACCATAATTAGGTAAGAAAAAGTAAAAAATAATATATATATATATATATATATATATATATATATATATATATAAAAGAACTCAAAATGAAGAACAAAAGCAACCATCGTGGAAGTGAGATGAAAAAAAGAGGATCTCTGGAACAACTCCTCAGTGAAAGTCATATAAACAGAGCCATTCATAGAATCCAAACAACTCAATTAGTATCTTCCAGTATATGGTGTACATGCCATCCAAGCTTAACAATTCCAAAAAGAAAAGAAAAGAAAAGAAAAATACAAATATCTCAAGGGAAACCCAAATACAAGTTGCTAAACTAAGGAGCAACTAACCTCTCTCTCTCTCTCTCCCAAGAAGATGAACTCCGAATTTGATCAGAGATTAGAAGGAAGAAGAAAAAAAGAAGAAAACTCACTTCCCAAGATAAGATTTTTACGGCAAAGTATAACCCTAATCAAACAGGGTTCCATTGCCAGATTCAACGAGAAAAAGATGATTACTTGCTGCCAAATTCCACTTTCAATGCTACATCACAATCCAAGACTGGATTTTGATGCGAAATTTCACTTGAAGAACTGAGTACCCACTTCACAAGACAGGGCTTTAAGAGCGAGGGAACACCCCAAGATTGGATATTTGACAGGAGATTTGTCGATGAGGAGATTGAAGTCAGTCATCAATTAGTAGTCGGGCATGAGGTGGGAGATCTTGCCCTCTTCTCCGGTCATCATGGCGTGGCGTTCGGTGACCCTTAACCAGATGCACACAGCCGTAAAGCTAAGCACGAGACTAAGAAGCCCACTTCCGAGCCCGATCCCGACGATGGTCAGCACGGAGAGCCCTCGCCCCCTCGCCGGAGGCAATGGGAACCCATAAAGCTCCTTATTCCCAAGAAAAGACGACGCATTGAACCTTGGCAAGCCCGTCCCGGACCGATTGGCGAGAAGCGGCGGGATTGGCCCCTCCAATCTATTATCCGAGACGTCAAAGGCGGACAGCCGCACGAGGAGGCCGAGCTGGTCGGGGATGGGCCCGGAGAACTGGTTGGAGTGGAGGTCGATGACGTTGAGATAGGCACAGAGGGCGAGCTGCGGCGGGATGGGACCAGAGAGGAGGTTCGAGGATAGGTTGAGAACAGCGAGGTTAAGAAGAGAAGAGAGGTCGGGGGGTATCGGCCCGGAGATGGCGTTGGAGGAGAGGTCGAGGGACTGGAGATTAGTGCAATTGGCAAGGAACGGCGAGAGAGTTCCCTGGAGAGAGAGGCCGGGGAGAGACAGCTTGTAAACACGGCCATTGTTGCAGGTGGCGCCCTGGAGATAAGAGGTGAAGCCATTGCAAGGGGACGCGAAGGTGGTGCGCGTCCAGTTATGGAGATTATTCAGAGGGTCCTCTAAGGAGCGGCGGAGGTTGGAGAGGCATGCCTCGTCTTCCGGGTCGGAGATCGCCGCTGGAGGTAGTAACAATAGCAACAGTAGAAGAGGGAGCCCCGCCGTCGGTAGTGGCGCTAAGGTGGTCGTCGCCAGAGAAGACGGGTTGCTTGGTTTCCGTGCAAATGCCATTTAGAGAGAGAGAGAGAGAGAGAGAGAGAGAGAGAGAGAGTTGGCTTGCTTCTTCTAAAAGAGAGCTAGCTAACTAGCTTAGCTCGTGAGGACAGAGAGGAAGAGGGAGAGGCGGTATGACCACAACATGGGTAAGCTTACCGTCTACATCTAGAATGGGTTCGGCGTGAAGACTCGGGTTGAGCCGGCTCGTGGGTTCGTGATTTAGTTGAATGGACACCTGGAAAGCTACACCTCCGTGATTCGTGGCCGTCCGATCCATAAACCTGCGATTGCGACACCTCCACGATTGGTTCACTGTGGGTGGGCTTTGTCCTAATCTTTTTCTTGCATGGGCTGCACCGCCCCACTCACTATACAAGATGAAAGAAAGAACAAGGTCCACTTCTCCATCTCCATCTCCATCTCCATCTCTTCTCTTTTCAATGATAGTAACAGGATTTAGGTACTCAGCTGTGGCCAAACATGTACGCATACCCTTTATAAGCACTATAAAATAATTCCTGGAGAGTGTTGCATGAAAACGGCAATGAAATGTATAGGATTACTTGGATTAGACACTGGTGTGACCGAGTCTCTTTTAGTCGTTAGCTAACAAAGATCACCCAGGAATAACGGCAAGACCATGATCTCCATACTCTCTTTCGATGGGACATATCAGTTGATTTTTAAGGGCCAAATCCCATTGCCAATGCCAATGCTTTGTGACACACTCTTTAGAGGTCTGCTACCATTGGGCACGGATGGGTCCATGGCTCTGACCAGCTTGTATCTTAGCTCCACTGCTCCGCTTGGAGGGAAGCAAGGGAGCAAGCTGGCGAGCATGGAGACAAGGGCCTGCTGGCCTTTCCAAGCTCTCTTCGTTTCACGAGAAGTTACCGGAGCCTGACTAGATCCAGTGGTGCATTAGTTGTGAGCCTGACTATAATAGAGCAGAAGAAACAGGATCATAACAGCAAATGGTGCATTAGTTGTGAGGCTATCTTCCAATAAAGACAAGAGTCATTAAAAGATCTCAAAAGAGGTGCTACAGTTACTTTAGGCTGTAGAGTACTGTAATATATGGATTCGATACTGTGCAATCAGAAATGTGACATGATCCTCACCTTTTGCCCAGTGACATCCATGGCAGTGGAATAGAAGGATACTGATGTCTCCTTGAGTTATTCCTCACTGATCTGTTGCTATATTTGGAGCTACAGGCAAGTTTCAGAGAAGAGGCTGCTCAACAGTGACAATGCAGTTAGTTCCATGATTTAGAAGTCTCTTGGTAAGAGAAGACAACTGTTTTAGATAAGACAAAAGCATTTCCAATCACATTAATAGGTAGATTAGATTAAAAAAAGGTAAATAGGGGCTTGTTTCTAAGTGAAGTATGATACATAACACCCTACTTCCTACTAAATCTTTCAGTTCTCCAAAAAATAACAGTAACAAAAGCAGACAGTTTGGATAACACATTAGACCAGACAATATCCTTCTTCAAACTCAAAAAGATTTTTCAGCTTTATGTATTTGATTTCCATAGTACACCTCATTCAAAAATTCGTCATCTGCTACACCTCTAGAACGCGATACAAAGCGTGTCATGGTTGCTTTAACCTAGCTTTTCTCCAATGAGAGGTCATTTGACCAACAGAGACCTCATCTATCTGAATTTTAATGATCTGCAGAACAGCATCGTCCACAGGTTATGGCAGTAAAGAGTGTGCTATATCATTTCACGGACGTATATGCAGACCTTTATTTGCAATCTCTCCCACAAACATCTGTGAGACAACATGCTCCGCGCAGATGATGAAACGAGGGAATCAAGTTGCACCCTGTACACCGGACCATGCACTGTCGTCCTTGTCCATCCTGCTTATGTAGTGATATCGGCTTTCCTTCATGTAAGATACACCAGACCATACTCCACGAACAAGCAGGATGCTCACATACACCAAACTTCCCAATGTGCAGACTACCTGCAAGAACATCCAGTTGAAACATAGACATCAAATGTTGAGAGCAGAATACTAAGATACCATCACAAAAGAGCCAATTTTCTGTTGGCACTCCATTGGTCATAGTTCTATGTAAAATTGAATACAATTTTTCCATAATTAGAACAAAGACCAACAAAAAGAGGGCCCATATATTCACTGTTGCTTCTTTCGTACGCTTTTTAGGTACAATATGGCCGAATGTAATATCTTCGTCCTCATTGTATGAATCAAAATCATTGAACAGTCCACGAGGAGGTGAACAGATTAGCAAAACCAGACACAACGCGAACAACTAATCCTTGAACAATTATGCCACATTGCCACAGTTGATTAGCATCTTGACGAAGATCTGACACGATATAAATAGTCATAACATAAAACGGAGTATAATCAATGTGCAGTATCATGTCTTTGCATTTGCGTCCAGACTGTTATCATTCCCATTTACCTTTCAGAAGGAATTGCCATCAGACTATTTGTTTTATGTGCAAGTTATCTGCAATAACATGAGCCTTAGGCCTTCAACAGATGACTGAGTAGTTAATCTTCGCCAAAATTATGCTTTCCTACAATTCAGTATCTTCCCGAAAAGATTGATTATTGTGCCTATGATGTTTTCTTGAAAATATGCACAATTGCTTCTTCATTTTTAATAAGGCTGACTGGAAGAATAATTCTCCATCTAGTTTAGATATCTTGAACGCTTCTAACACCATGAACCAGATCATACCCACCAATAATGATCAGCTAGTGATAGAAATCATTACCAACATCCAATGCAAAGAGCATCAAGGATTCTATCATTCTTAATTTTGTGCATAAGCATATCAAGAATCGTATTTTTTTGCTTTCATGTTTTATCAACTCCAAGCTTTTCCAAATTCCACAATTTGAATAAAATTTCAACCTTTCCAATTTCCACCAAATTTTAGACCGTGAGTCTTCCTGAATTTTATGTCCGCTACTGTCTAACGCACCAAAGTTAAAACCACTTGATCGCAGGTCAACAGAATTTACACGCAATTAAACAAACGACTTGGAAGCAAGTAAGAAGAATAAGAAAATTACGTCAAGAAAAGCCTTCAGAATCCACAAGAACGCCAGTATTAGAACCCCATTAACCGCGAAAGCCACCTGTTTCGAACAAAGATCAAATTGTGATCAATGCCCAATTACACAATTCTACTTCCACCAAACCACAAAATAAATAAATAAAACCTTCTTTCCCATCTGCCAAAATAAAACTAACGAAAAGATCCGGATTGAAACAGAGAGTTCGAACTGCACACCAATTTGGTCGAAAAAGACCGGGGGAGCACGGATCGGACGGCCCTTCTGGCCCGGCGAGAGATCTTGCGGAACAAGTTGTGGAGGAACCGCGCGAGGAGATCCAAGCTCCGGTCTTCGCCCTCCTCCTCCTCCTCGTCATCATCCCCGTCGTCATCTCCGAGGTCGCCGACCCACGCACGAGGGTCGGGG
>OY986974.1:1117231-1142677 GCA_963920575.1 Narthecium ossifragum | reverse complement strand
GAAAAAGGTAGGAAAAATGGAAAGTAACTACCAATATTTGTAGTTACTTCCCATAATTGTAGTTACTTTTCCATAATTTGTAGTTACTGTTCCTGGAAAAAAGGTAGGAAAACTGGGAAGTAACTACCAATATTTGTAGTTACTTCCCATAATTGTAGTTACTTTTTCATAATTTGTAGTTATTATCCCAGGAAAAAGGTAGGAAAACTGGGAAGTAACTACCAATATTTTTTAGTTACTTCTCATAATTGTAGTTACTTTTTCATAATTTGTAGTTACTATCCCAGAAAAAGGTAGGAAAACTGGGAAGTAACTACCAATATTTGTAGTTACTTCCCATAATTGTAGTTACTTTTCTATAATTTGTAGTTACTATCCCAGAAAAAAGGTAGGAAAACTGGAAAGTAACTACAAATATTTGTAGTTACTTCCCATAATTGCAGTTACTTTTCCATAATTTGTAGTTACTATCCCAGAAAAAAGGTAGGAAAACTGGGAAGTAACCACCAATATTTGTAGTTACTTCCCATAAATTGGTAATCACTTTTCAATATTTGGTAATCACTTTCATTATTTTGTAGTCACTTCCTAATATTTGGTAATCACTTCCCAATATTTAGTAATTACTTTAAAAAAATTCCGCAAAAATTTCTATATTCCATTAATTTCCCCTACTTTTATGCCATTTTTCCTATTTTTCCCCATATTTTCCTATTTCCCATTAATTTTTTCTACTTTTTAGTAATTTCCTTTTTTACCGTTAATGGCTGCTCCCAAAAAAAATTCCAATTTTTTTTATATCTTCCGGTATTTTTTATACTTTTCTACCATTTTTTCTCATTTTTTTCGACAATTTTCCTATTTTCTAATATTTTCCATCTATTTTTCAGTATTTTCTTTTTTACTATTAATGCCCCCATTAATGCATGCATGCATCCAGCCCTAAGTGGATGCATGCATGCCTTTCCTGTATTGGGAATAGGTGTATATATTCCCAACCACTTCAATTAATGCCAACCACCTAATTCAAAAACTATTCATCAATCTCTCATTTAAAAAAAATGCATAAAGGGTATTTTAGAGATAAAAAAAATACAGCTGTTCAAAAAGAGACTAAATGACTTAAAATCTTTTAAGAAGACTAAATAGCAAACAACTTCTCCCAAAGAGACTGAAGGGCAATTTTCCCTAAAAAAAAATAAGAAATGTTTTTAATCATCCTTAAGATTCACACATGAGAACAAAAAACAAAAACAAAAAACAAAAAGGAGGGGACATGATCTGATCACAAATATGTTGTACAAATATATTGTCGGAGATAAAAAAAACAAAACACAAAGAAGTAGAGCATGAAGAAACGTATTTCTTTCAAATTTTTCCTTATTCGCCATCATTTTAAGCAAGCAGAATATAAAAAATCTTTTTTTAAAAAACAATTGAGCGTTTTATCCGGAATTAGCATTGATAAATACCCATACAATAGTTCAAGAAAGGATAAGCTCCGATCAAGGTTCCTTGAGAGTTCAATGACTCATGGCAACACTGCTGGCCCCCAAAATTTCTAAGCAAGAGTCTAAAATACGAGAAAGATGACGAAAATATGTTATTTTGCAAATAATCTTGATTATGTACAAAAAGTAAAAGAAATCAAACTATTTTAGACAACTTCTGTTACACATTAGCTATGAAACTTAAACAATTTCTGCTATCATTCCAATAAAATTACAAGCTCTCAGAGTCATCTGATACTATTTCTGATATTATTCCTTTGGGTAAAAATTATTTTGGTCCCCCAGTTTCAGGGTTTTTCATTTTAAACCATGTGTTTTAAAACATAACAAAACAAACCCTGTAATTACAATAATTTCACTTAAAATCCAAATTACTGATGACCGTTTCTTGACTTAACGGCCGTTAGTAATTCATTTTGGGAAAATATCATTTTAGTCCCCTCTAGTTTCAGGGTTTTTTATTTTAAACCATATGATTACAATAATTTCATTTTAAACCATGTGTTTCAAAACGTGACAAAACATACCTTATGGTTACAATAATTTCACTTTAAAGCCAAATTTAGTAACGGCCGTTACAGACTTAACGTCAAACTGGCCTTGACCCAATGTCGACTGGTTTATTGTGTTCTCTCTCTTCCCTCACTTATCTCCCTCTAGCCGCCTACGGCTTCCCGCCGCCAGACCGCCCGGGCTCCCCACCCCCAAATCTCTCTCGACATGCTGAGATCTTAGACGAACCTCCAGATCTCTCTCGACATGCTGAGATCTTAGACGACCCAAGAGGCTATTACTCTAATCTCTCCCTTCACATTGTTGGCATTCTCTTCCCAGCTTGGCGTTAAGTTCGTAACGGTCGTTACTAAATTTGAGTTTAAAATGAAATTATTGTAACCATAGAGTTTAAAATGAAAAACCCTGAAACTAGATGAGACCAAAATGATATTTTCCTTTTCATTCTAAACCCTGTGTTTCAACAAACACTAAATTTGGATTTAAAGTGAAATTATTGTAATTACAGGTCTGTTTTGTTACGTTTTGAAGCACATGGTTTAAAATGAAAAACCCTGAAACTAGAGGGGACCAAAATGATTTTTACACTATTCCTTTCCTGTTTTACAACATTATTGGTTCAGCTGATAGATAATGCTAGGTATGAAACATAGCTGTTCAAAGTTCCTGTGCAAAAGCGCGCAATCACCAGACTAGTTTGCACGTTTTGTATGTAGACTAAAATGTGATACATTAGTACTTCAATCTCATGAAACTGGAACTTCGCAGCAGATATCAAGGATTTCATCTAAAGGTGCATGATCACCAGTTCCTTCATCTTTCCTTGCATATAGTAATTGTGTTCCCTTGAAAACAAACATCCCACCCTAACAAATACAGAAATAAATCAGATCATACAATACAGAGAATCACTAAACAAATTCATCTAAAGATCGCACCTGTTGAAGGACACTGCTACTATCTTCTGGAGTGGCTGAGATTGTGTAGTTTTTCACTGCTCTTCGAAGAGACTCGAATCTTGATAATACCTTTGCCTGTTCAACAGTAATAAGATAGAATCAAAGGATTTCAACACGTCGATCAAATTCTAGAGACTAATGCAACATGTTTTCCTTCTTGACTGCATCTTTTTTTTTATGAACAATTCTTACAAAACGAATGTCATACTCACACTTGCGGGATGGAAGAAAGTACGATCCCAACCATAGTGCAGTCCCAAAACGTCGTAGGCCTAGAACAGTTGGTTCATGAGGGCTTCCTGATTATACAAAATACATATGAAAAACATGTGTTTGTGTAACATGAATCCTTACCTTTCGGCTTGGATCTGCATAAAGGTAGTCCATTGGGAACGGTAACTGGTAGCATGAAGTCAGAGATGTTATTAGCTAATACAAGGATATAGCATACATCCAAAATATAATCTGATAGTAAGTTCTTAAAAGTGAAAGTGATTATTGCATTCATAGTACAATAAAAGCTTGAGAATTCGTAAGTCTTTCGCGGGGCGGAAAATGAAGGATAGTTCTATGTGTTTTTGCTTTAGAACTAAGTTAATAATGAACATTCTTGTTGCAAAAAACTGCCAGACATCTACTTTAATACCATGTTTTATTGGCAGAAAATATTCTTTGACAAAAACATCACACTGACAACTGCAAATGAGAAATTTGGAATTTGCCCAAACTTTTTGCTCCTATTGTTATTCTTCTAAAATATTCACAGGGCTAAGTAATGATATGCAATGACAAATATCACTTTATTTTATTGGTATCTTAGCCCAATTCATCAGCTTAAAGGATCGCTTTCAGTACACCAGCAATTGCTCAATTGGCCTACAATTATGAAAAGAACACCATCTAATGTTGTTCTCATATTTGTTATTATTCTCCCAAAACAGCACATCGCATTTTGCTTGCTGCATCATCAAGCTTAACAACTAGACAGACAAGAAGTAGGTTTGAAAATTAGCCTTTATCATCCGTATCCAGTAAATGAACAACACGAGCAAGTTGCAGGTTGGATGTAATGAATGAAAGTTGTCTTTTATGTGGTTCAGCAGCAAAATCAAAATAAGCAATGTGGCAAATTACTTCATTCCAATCAATCAAAATCTTGCCAACAACAAAATTCATGTTGCTTAATGATTCTGGCACTAGGATTTTATTCCTCCCTCCTCTAGGGGAGAAGCATGCTAATAGATCATGAGAAAATAAAACAAATCAGTTCAAAATATGTGCAAACAATATGCTGAACTGAGTGCCTAATTAACTGAAAGACAAATGAAGCATACCCGCTGAGCAAGAATACGAGCTTTGTCAGGAGTGCCAACACCTATAGCAATTAGTTTGACTCCAGCAGACTCGAATCTGGAAATATACTCTTTCAAGACAGAAGCAAGCTCCCAGCTTCCATACGAGAAGAAAAGAGAAAGATTAATGACCATTAGACTAGATAATCTTTAAAAAAAACTCAACACTTGTGCTTGAGAAACTCAATACAGTTTAACAACTATAGCTTAGAGACTTCAATATCTTCATTGTTACCTGCAAGGACATCCGAAATGCCTCAGAAGAGCAACGACAGCCATCCCCTGTAAACCAAAAACATATGTTGCAAGCCGTAAAAATCCAAAACGGTCACATGAAACACACCAAAAGCGAAACCCCCATATGGTTGCAACTCCTATTGAATCGATGACTCGTACACTACTTATTCACTTCCAAAAGGGACAAAGACTAAGATCACAAAAGCTTTCCACAATCCTTTCATGTTAAGAAACTTTAGCAGGCTTTCAAACGCGGATTGATAAGAATCTACCTAGGACTCTTCTTGGCAGAAGAGTATTCTTGCATACCAAGAGCTGAAGCACCTACAACCATTTATCTTATCAGGCTTGAGATGCTCTTACATTTAGCTTAAGTCATTGGTAAAACAAAACCAAATATATACTTCAGCAGTTCTTCAAAACAAATTCAGCACCTGAGAAATACCAACTGGTAATGATGGAATTGGATTTAGCCAGCATCGTTAGACTATTATTAGAAGGTAATGCTAAACGAGGATCAGGGAGTTCTATTTCTGAGGATAAGCAAGAAGCCGTGTCATTATACAAATACTAGGGTGAGAACTTAACTCAAATTCCCCTAATGCTACATCGGTCTAGAAGCAGAGAAAGCAATCCATATGATCTATTCTTATCAAGAAGAAACCCATGCAGAGAAACTCACTACATGGTGCACTCAAGCTATTTCTTAAATCGTCGAAAAATTCTACATTGATGCATAAGTATTTAGCAATCACTAGTAAATGATTGTTTTTAATTGCTGACTGAGCCGTTCTAACAAGATCCATCAGAATCGTTTACACAGAAATTTGTAATCTTTTAGGGTAAAACAATCTCAGAGGCAATCAAGCCAGGTGAAACACAATTCCACATCCAAAAAAGAAGCAAACATCAATCTCAGAAGGGAAATAGGTCTGACCTCGTTCTGATCCCAGAGATCGCGGAGGAGGACCGGCGCACCCGTCAACGCCGAGTAGATCTCGACGCAGGCGAGGGCCTCCGTGGCGCCGGATTCCAAGACTCCCACATCCGCAGAAGCCCTCGAGCGAGGCACGGAAGCCCTCACCGCCGCAACTCCTCGAGCGGGCGCGAAACAGAGGCTCCCTCGTGATCGGGACAGAAGATGGATCGGCGGCCGAGCAGAGAAGTTGAGCCCCGGAGATCTAGGAGTAGCCGGGCATAGAGTTTTAGAAGCAAGCAACGTCGTCGGAGCCATATTGCGAAATTACAAGTGTCGACGGTGGGAGGTTTGCAGGTAGAGAAGACGAGATACATATCGGAGGATAGATGGGGATGTGACTGTGTGAGAGCAGCTACTCTTGCGGCCGAGAGGAGAGTTTGCATCAATGGCGGGAACTACGGCCACATAGCTCCACGCTCTATGTTTGGGCTTTAAAAAAAAGGCCTAAGCCAAACCAATCAAATCTGGGCCGGCAATTCTAAATGCACCATAAAGATTGGCTATTACATTTACACCAAAGTTTTTGTCACTCAGCGTACGGGATTTAAATATGTTCGGTGAAAAACCATCAAATATGAGCGCGCACCGAACTTATGTGTAAGACATCTACACCCTGTTTGGCAGCCGGCTGCTAACAGGGGTGGGAGGCCAACGAGGCCTCATTGGAAGGTGGAGAGGGGTTTTGCGGTGGGCCCGGGGTTATCAACGAAGTCGACTGCTAACGAGGGTGGGCTAACGAAGGTGCCAAACAGGGTGCTACTTTAATACCGTGTTTCATTGGCGGGAAATATTCTTTGTCTGAAACATCACCGAACTAATGCATATTACAATCGAAAAATTTGGAATTTACCCTAGCTCTTGCTTCGATGTTATTATTCTAAACTATTCACAGGGCTAAGTAAATAAGTAATGATATGCAATGACAAATATCATTTTTTTTCTGTTGGCATCTTAGCCTACATTGATCATGTTAAAGGGTGAAGGCTTCTTCTAGTACATCAGAAATTAATTTGCTCCATTGGCCTACAATTATAATAAAACACCATGTAATATCATTGCTCTCTCATCTTGTTCCCACGCTAGATATTATTATTTCCCAGAAAATCACATCGCATTTTGCCTGCTACATCATCAAACTTAGCACTAGACATTCAAGAAGTAGGTGTGAGAAGTAACCCTTATCAAACTTAGCACTAGACATTCAAACTTAGCACTAAACTTAGTACCATTACTATATCATTTCTCCTTACTCTAGTGAAAATAAAAGAAATCAATCCAATATCTTAGCTTGCAATAAGCCCCACCTTTTTGCCTAATAAACTGAAAGAAATAGAGAGCATACCCGCTCAGCAAGAATACGAGCTTTGTCAGGAGTGCCTTATTGCAAGATGAATATCCTTGCCAAAACTTAAGCATCTCTAGCCATTTATCTTACCAGGCTTGATATGCCCTTGTATCTAATTAAAAAGTAATTTTAAACGAGGGTTACTAAGCTCCTGCTTCTGTTGGAAAGCAAGAAGTCATCTCATAACCATACAAATAATAGGGTGAGATCTTAGCTCAAGTTGGCTAATGCTATATTGCTCTTTGTTTTCAAGAAGCAGATTTAAACACTCTATAGTCCATATAATGCTGCTACATACTTATATTTGGCATCAAGAAAGCTATCCATATAATATTTTCTTATCAAGAAGGAACCCCACGGAGGGAGAACTCATTACATGGATCAAGCCAGGGCGTTCAAGCTATTCTTGAATGCTTAAAAGATTCTAAAGCATCTAATTGCAAAATTCGTTAATCAATGCACAACTAATGAGCACTCCCCTACTAAAGAATAGTAATAGCTTTAAATTAATGCCTTAATTCACCGTTCTAATATTTGAATCAAGATCCATCAGAAGCAATATCTATCTGTGTGAATAAATATAATACAATATATGTGTATACGTACATACATACATACCATATATACGTAAATACATACATATATATGTATATTTGTGTGGGCAATATATATACATTATATATTGTTAATATATATGTATGTATAATAATATACATGTATATATGAAAATATATCTATAAATATATTATATGTATATGCATATGTGTTTAATATATGTAAAAAGAGTCTTGATTGGTGACAAACTAAAATTTACAATTACATTAATGAAATTACAAGCTTTCAAAGTCCTTTGTATGTTTCTGTCTGGTTTTACAACATTCTTGATTCAGCTGATAGATAGCTCATCATCTAGGTACGAAACAAGATGAAAGTTTCATAGTAAAAGCGCACAATCACCTTATTTGTAGACTACAATTTCAAATATTAGCACTTCAATCTCATGCAACTGGAACTTTGCAGCAGATATCAAGGATTTCATCTAAAGGTGCATGATCACCAGATCCTTCGTCTTTCCTTGCATACAGTAATTGCTTTCCCCTGAAAACAAACATCCCACCCTGCCAAATACAAAAGAAATAAATCAGATCATAGATTACACAAAATCCCTAAACAATTTCACATTGGAATGATGCTAGTTCTCCAATTAGATTGGGAAAAAGGTCGCACCTGTTGGAGGATGCTACTCTTATCTTTTGGAATGGCAGAGATTGTATAGTTTTTCGCTGCTTTTTGAAGGGACTTAAATCTTGAAAAGAATATCTTTGCCTGTTGCACAGTAATCACAGAGAAGCTAAAGATTTTAACATGTTGATCAAACACTAGAGATCATGCAATATGTTTTCCTTCTTGACTGAATCTTATATTTTTGCAGAACATAATCACAAAATGATATCACACTCACAGTGGTGGGATTGAAGAAAGTCCGGCCCAAACCATAATACAGACCGAAAATGTCATAGGCCTAGAAAAGTTAGTTCATGAGGGCTACCTGATCATACTAATAAAAATGTTAAGAATTTGTAACATGAATCCTTACCTTTCTGTCTGGATCTGCATAAAGGCAGTCCATTGGGAATGGTAACTGGTAGCATATAAAATCAGAGAAAATTATCAGCTAATATGAGGTTGTGGCATACATCAATACCCTGATTCGATAGGAAGTTCTAAAGCAAAAGGTGATTATTACATTCCTAGTATAATAAAAGCATGAGAATACATAAGACTTTCGCAAGGCAGAAAAATGGCAGGATAATTGCTATGTGTTTTTTTCCAATGTAATTGGTAATGAAAGCTCTTGCTGCAAAATCCTGCTAGGCATCTACTTTATACCGGGTTTCATTGGCAGGAAATATTTTTTTGTCAAATACATCACACTGACGCATACTACGAAGGAAAAATTTGGAATTTGCCCAAACTCTTGCCTTGATATTATTCTTCTAAACTATTCACAGGGCAAAGTAAATAAGCAATGATATGGAATGACAAATATTAATTAAAGGGTAAGGGCTTTCAGTACATCAGAAATTTGCTGAATTGGCTGACAATTATTGAAGCAAAAAAACACCATGTAGTGTTGTTCTCGTATCTTGTTCCCACACTTGTTATTATTCTCCAAGGAAACCACATCGTATTTTGCTTGCTACATCATCAATGCAAGCTGTAGGTGGTATTACATAAGGAATGAGGATTGTCCTTCATAAGGAATGATGATTGTCCTTCATGTGGTCCACCAAACAAGCCAAAAGAAGTAATCTGGACAAGGACGTCATTCCACTTAATTTATCTTTGCCAACAACGATAGTTGTTACTCAATTCTGAATTATTCTGGCATTACTTCATCATTCCTCCATTCTCTAGTGGAGAAGCATGGTGGTGGATCAAGAGAACATAAAACAAATCAATCCAAAATATCAACTTAAAATAAGCCCTACCTTTTTGCCTAATAAATTGAAAGAAAAAAGAAAGTATACCCGCTCAGCGAGAATACGAGCTTTGTCAGGAGTGCCAACACCAACTGCAATTAGTTTGACTCCTGCTGAATCGAATCTTGACATAGACTCTTTTAAGACAGAAGCAAGCTCCCAACTTTCAAATGAGAAGGGGAAGATTAATCACCATTAGACTAGATAATCCGAAACAACTCAATACTATTGCTCGAGAAACTCGATATAGTTTAACCAATATAGCTTAAAGACATCAATTTCTACATTCTTACCTGCAAGGACATCCGAAATGCCTCAGAAGTGCAACAACAGCCATTCCCTGTAAAGGAAAGAAAACATAGTTTCAAGCCAATAAAATCCAAAAATGGACACTTGAAACACACCACAAGCGAAACCCCCATACTATGCATTGCAACTCTTACTAATGACACACACACTATTCATTCACTTGTAAAAGGGACAAAGACTAAAGAAGATAACTATGCATTAATAATCTTTCATGTTAAGAAACTTTAGCAGGCTGTCTAACGTGAACTGGTAAGAATCTACCAAGGCTGCTAATTGCACGATGAGTATTCTTGCCAAAACTTAAGCACCTCTAGCCATTTATTTAACAGGCTTGGGATGCTCTTATATTTAATTTAACTCGTACAACAAAACCAAATAGTATCTTTCAGCGGTTTCTTCAGAACAAATTCCCCAGAAGATATACCAACTCGAAATGATGGCATTCGATCTAGCTAGCATTGTTGGGCTATTAAAAGGTAATGCTAAACGAGAGTTACTAAGTCCCTGTTTCTGTTGAAAAGCAAGAAGTCATCTCACCATACAAATAATAGGGTGAGAACTTAGCTCAAATTTGCTAATGCTATATTGCTCTTTGTTTCCGAGAAGCTCATCTAATGTTGCTACATAATCTACTTGGCATCAAGAAAGCTATCCATATGATCTTTTCTTATCGAGAAGGAAACCCACACAGAGAGAACTCATTACATGAATCAAGCCAGTGCATAAAAGCTATTCTTGAACCGCTAAAAATCCTAAAGCATCTAATTGCAATATTCATTAATCAATGCATAACTATCAAGCAATCAATACCAAAGAGTAGTTTTTAGTTAATGGTTGCACAGCTCTAATATATGAAACAATATCCATCAGAAGCAATATACAAAATTTGAAAATTTTAGGGCGCCAATGAACCCACAGGAAACCCGATTCAACGTGCCAAAAGACGCAAAAAATCAATCTCGAGAAAGGGAATAGTTCTGACCTCGTTCTGATCCCAAAGATCGCGGAAGAGGACCGGCGCACCCGTCGACGCCGAGAAGATCTCAACGTCGCCGAGGGCCTCCGCGGCACCTGATTCCACTCCCGCATCCACAGAAGCCCTCGAGCGAGACCCCCAAGCCCCCATCGCCGCAACTCTTGGCTCAGGCGAGGTCGACAAGGAAGCAACGTCGTCGCAATCACAGTGGCAAAGAGCACCCCCAAATTAATTGGGCGGTTGGGCGCTAGGTTTGTAGGTAGAGAAGACGATAGCTAGCTGAGTGACAACTACTCGGGCGGACGAGGACAGAACTCCGCATTAATGGCGGGAAGGGACCTATAGCCAATGACCAGATATTTCTAAGTTCTACATTTGGGTTGAGAGAGAGAGAAAGGCTAGTGTGTTATTTACCCTGCCAGGTGAGGTGACAAGAGGACCACCATTAACCGTGCAGATCTAGTACTAATTACTATTGCTAGCTACAATTAAGTAGTGTGCGGGGGAGTTCATGGATATGATATAAATATATGAATAGTTTGACCAGGATGTGCATCATGCCTATGGCCTATGGGGATCAGTTTATAACTGCGACCCCTCAAATCAATAGCGTGTGCTTGCAGAACCCTAGGATTGGTCGTCATGCCCCCCTTATTCCTTAAAATGATAAAATAACATTTAATAGAATTATCGATGATTTAACAATTCATGAAAACAATTCAAAAACGGATCAAAAATTCATGTCAACAATTAAAGAAGATTATCAGAATTAGTCAAACAAGACTCCCATACACAATACGCCGCCCACCCCATACCGTGTACGGAACGGATCATCCTAGTTTGATCCAGCGACGCAACGGCCGTTTCGCAGAGAAATCTCGTTTCCCATGGTGATTAGCTCACAAGCTCCAAGACGCAAGCGAAGCCAGAGAGCGCGATGCGGATGCCCGCATAGAATAAAGCGAGAGATAGAGAGAGAGAGCTCGCGCGCCAGAGGTCCCGAGGAACGGAGAGGAATTCGGAGGTATAGGATCGTTGGTGGTGGAGCTGACTGCGGTGGCGGAGGAGGAGGAGGAGGAGGAGATGGGGGCGGATGCGAGGAGCACGGTGTCTTCCTCCGTGATGATGGCCGGAAGTGTCGCAGCTGATGGCAGGGGCGGAAATTCGGCGGTGGGGGAGGAGAAGGATGCGGTGGTTTCGTTACCTTCGTCCTCCATCTCGATTGATACATCCCTACCTCTTCCGCTGATGAAGCCCCAGATCATGTGAGAGGCCCTATGCCCGGCTTTCCATTTCTCATCTGTCGTAGCTCTTGCGTCTCTGCCAGGATTCTTTGGTTCTTGGTGGACATGAGATTGCTTCTGTTTCTCCTTTTCTTGTGGCTATGATTCCGAGTCCTCCGTTTTGTTTGTGTTGTTGAAATGTTTCTTTGCGGTCAATCTCGAGGCTTATGTTTCGGTCTTAGCTCTTGTCATTTATATCTTGGGTTTTGGTTTACGAGATGCTATCTCGGCGAAACTAGGGTTCTTTGATTCCGTTAGAGGAATTTCTTTTTCTCCTTTTGTTCCGGCTCTGATTCGGATTTTATGTTTATATTGGTTGTAATCTTGAAATGTCTGCTATATTGCTCGATCTCGATGCGTTTCAGGTTATTTACAGCCAATCTTGACGCTTATGTATCCAGTCATTTATGGTAGCTCATATAGATTTTTGTTTAGTATTTGTATTGAGTTATTTTGCAAGCACACACCCTCGCTAGAGTGTTCCTCGAAAAGAGAAAAGGAAAATTTTGATCTGAGAGAGGCAATTCCATTTTGGGAGCAAAGAACTTCTCTCCATAGTATCTTAATGTTTGCCAATTGGTTCTGCAATTCGTTGCCAATGCTTGTAGTTCGATCAATGATCCATGAGAAGACCGTCCATATATTTACAAGTTAGGAATGTCCGAAGACTTCCCTACACTTCATTCAAGAGCTCCTAAATTTCCCGGATGTTCCTGTTCATATTGTTCTCTCATCCAAATTTTGCTTCACGTACACTTTTTGGCGCTCCAATAATATCGACCAGTGTGGCCCGCACATTTCAACTCCCCTTTGTTGTGATGTATACACATGATCTCAAGGGGATCTGCTGATTGAAAATGACATTAGTAGCAAAACTCTGTTTCAAAGCTTGCTTTGAGCTCATCCTACAAGCCATCATCATTTGTCTCCCCATCAGTACTATCAATCTGCACGGGGAATCTCTTTTCCTTCAAATCAAATTTCCCTGTTCAACCAGTTTAACACCTTAATTGCAAAACTTGTGTAAGATGTCTGGATCTGAACCTTTCATGTTATTCTATGTTCAAATAAACTCAACAAGTGCATTAAAGATATTTGAGCACCTTTGTTTAATTAGTGCAGGCATTTAGTCCTCTATGTTGCCCCTTGGGATAATAACCAGGTTTAATCCTATTGAATTTCAATATTAGGATTTAACCGTGATACTTAGATGCTTGGACTTCTTGTGAAATTGGTCAAAAGTACGTTTCAACCTTTTATATTTAATCCAACCTCTTGGTGAATAGAATTATGGAAACTTGAAACTGGTAAGGCCAAAAAGCAGCTGAGAGAACCAATTCCAAATACCTCCAGAAAAACTGTTTATGTCGATCTATAAATCTTTCTATTGGAACCAATGATATGTGATTTTATTCACATAAAAATAGTAGAGAATTTGCAGATGATGACTCTATCAATTATGTTATAAAGTTATTCGAACCAATCCTTTCTCCTTTAAAAAGATATTTTTCAATCACATTGTTTAATTCTTTCTTGCAACATGTGCTTTAGAAAGTAGTAACCTTTCTCGTGTAGAATATTATAGGTCGTTTACTATTTAGGCACACTTATTTGAGCTTTTTGTCTTAGTTATTTCTGTCTTAGTTATTTTTGTCTTAGTTTTCTCTTTGTGTTCACTTTTTTTTCATGATTAAAATCCATACATCTGTCTTTATAATTATATGTGCTGAACACTTTCCTTCCCTGCTTTCTCAATTTTGTCACTATGCTCTTTAGCAAGCAGCATTTTACTTTGTTACTCTTAATATTTCATATCACCATCCTGGTCTTTGTGTCTACTAATGCATATAGTCAAACTCATCATGATCGATGATCATCTTTTTCTCATTTTCTCCTTTACTTTATCACCTTTTCTGAAAATTCAATTTTATTTTTCCCAGAGAGTTATGCAGGGATCTGTTCAAAGAATGGTCATGCATTGACGATTCTTGTTTCTTGATTGAGACCGTTTCTGGTGGTATCACAAATCTCTGTGAGTCCTCTGCTGGAAATTGCTACTTTTTCTGCTTGTTTTGATGTCGCTTCAGACTTTCATATCCTCTTCGAACTTTTGTCTAATTTTAAGGTTATGCTCACTTTAACTTAGTTATCTGCATCATATTCATGGTTCTCAGCCACAGTTGTTATTGTCAAATGTTTATCTGTATATTTATGCTGATTGTTTTGTGGTTTATGGGCATATTGGTAGTTTTTTTTTCTTTTGAAGTTGGAACATGCTTAGGTAGTTGGATGCAAATAGCCTTGTTAATTGTTTGTGTTCAAAAGGATTCATTAATTTTGCATAAATACTTTTCACAATATTTTTGGTGCTTTTTTCTAAGGACATTCATCTTTGTTTATTGCAGTGCTAAAGGTTTCTGTAAGACAAGACAATAGAGACGATATGTTCCTGACTGTTCGCTTGTATGGTCCAAGTACAGATTTGGTGATTGATCGCAAGCGAGAGTTGCATGTAGGTCTTAAACAACTTTTAACGAAAAGTTTCTAAGAATTTAATGAGAAATTTTACTTGGAGCCATCATTATAAGAACAGCTTCCTGATATTACATTGATGATTTTTGTTGTATCTTAAGGATTTGTTTTTCTTTTTCCTTCGGGTGGTTTTAGTATCACAGCTCACAGCTAGAAGCTTGGATTGGATCTTACGGTATGTTTGGTTGTGGTTGGCTATAGGGTCGATCTTAATGAGGGTAAGGTTGAGAACAATGTGTGTGGATTACACATCCAACTGGAATTTGTCTTTCAATCTGAGCTTGACCAGTCAATTAAGTCATTGACTCGTCTTATCCTTCAGAACCTATGGTGGGTTTGATCTATTTATGTGTAAAATGAAAAGGAAGAAGAACCTAGGTTATGTTTGATCATGATGAGCAACCATCTAAAAGGCCCATTGTTTTCTAAGTTGGACCCTGATAGTTGTGTCCAATAATGTGAAATGTGAGAAAATAGGTCCTTCAAGTTGCATTTTCCTAGTGGAAAAGGAATCATTTCATTTCAATCTTTACTACTTGGTCACTAATTCGGACAACCTGGGCCATTTATGTAAACATTGCAATAAGTCATCTAGACTCAATTGCTTCATGTAGTGAAATTCAAATCCGACCCACATGATGACCATGCTGTTCAGTTGCCCTTTTGCACCTTAGCCTATATGGATCCAACCTTAAAATGCTGTCTTTGGGGTCGAGTACCTCGCTTTTGGCATTGTCACGACTTTGTGAGTTTTATAGCTTTTGAAATCAAGGCTGCCTTCTAACACACTACTATTGCTTTTAGGCCCCCCTCTCAGTTACCAAACATGAACCTTGTTATTTAAACAGGTTCATAAGAAGTTCAAGTTAATCTTGCATGTTAGATATGCTAACCTTGTTGGACCTCCATTAACTTTGGTGACAGCCACTTGTACATTACTTATCTCAATTGTTTCCAGGCCTTACCATACTTATCAGCTGCCGGATTTGGCGCGGAGTTGCTTGGATTATTTGGCAATGGCATGGTTCAGTCATTTATTAATGCACGTACCCTTGAACCACCGGGTAATTATACAATCTTATTAACTAGTCAGTGTTATTATGTACCCTTACAATTAGTCCTATGTTGCCAATTCGCCAAAATTACTCTGCTTCTTTTAAGGTACATGTCTTGAGATCTTTTATACTGTTGTCCCTGACATTGTGGAATATTCATTCTCGATTTTATTTATTCATTTTTCTTCTTCCTGTGCCTCCAGTAGTTTACTGAAAAAGGGCATTTACTGACAGTTCAACATTTTGATGAATTTACTATTGAGATAAAAGAAGAAGATGTACAGGCTAATTATAAACATCTGCCACTTAAATGAGAAGGATTTGTTTCTCTACTTTGTCCAGATAACAGAATCGCCGGACTGAAAGCATGTTTGCTTGGAAGCACACAGCAGAACTTGGTTAACAAGGTTGTCCCTGTTGGGTGATTCTGTTGACTTATTAGCTTTGGTCATCACCTTTGGTCGTTGCAATATTTAAACTTAGTAATCACTGAGTCTAACATCAAAGAGCTAATGTCTGTGTTGAACTCAGTTTATGTTGGTTCATTGTGTACTACTTTGGCTCATGAACCAGCAGGTCTGTCAGTTCTCCCCTTATGGAATAGAAGTATCTAGCACATCAAAGCAAGCAAATTACTCCATATTCTTTTTGGTGCTTCTAGGTGAAAATCTCTAATTTGGCTTGCACAGTTGACTTATATTTTGTTGTAGATCAGGTTCTGCTTCTACTTAAAATGAACATGTTCTATTGATCACAAGCTTCAAACTTAGTGATCCTTCTTCTAATCGAGTCCATAGTACTTCCTATAAGGGATTACCAACAATTAAAATGCCAGATTAAAAGTTGTGATGCTATGACTATCTTTTGCATGTAGCAATTCGAGTTGCAAGCTTTTCCTTCTTTCTTTACTTTAATTCATTGCTCACTCCTCAGTACACTTAAAACAACTGATTGCTTACTTCGCAGACATGAGCAAGCCAAAGCTGGCTGCTGAAATTGCAAGGCAACTCCGTAGGTTCCATCAGGTTGACATACCAGGTTCCAGAGAGCCGCAACTATGGAAAGATGTCTTCAAGTTCCTAGAGAAAGGTTTTTCTCTTGTCTTTGGATGTCTCGGCCTTTTATTTTGACTCAATAAAAAGCGGTTGATGCATCAGTATTTCTTGCTTGCTGCATGATGTTTCCTTTTGTGTTAAACAACTAGCAAAACAATCATGGATCGCATGACCTGGAACACTTTTAGTGCTCTTCTAGATCTCTTGTGTATGCTTCTAAAATTCATGAGCTAAAAGGAAGTTGCTTGCAGCTGCGGTGCTGAACTTTGATGACAGTGAGAAGCAGGCTAAGTACAGAAGGATTTCATTCGAAGAACTGCGTGGAGAAGTTAATGCACTCAAGGTACTTCAATTTTTATCGCTTCAATGCAACTTGTTTTAAGTTCTCATCAAAGATGTTTGTCACTTGTGGCATCCTCTTTAAGGAAAGGATTGATGAATGTTGCTTGTATTTTTCACTTGTAAATGCCATCTGTTATTGGTTGAAGAGCTGTCCGCAAAAACTTGATGTTTTAATATGAAGAATAAGATGCTTGTGTCTAAGCAGCATTTCTACATTTGTGTTTTAAACAAGTTTTAAATAACCTGTCTTTTTATCATTTGTAAGCTTAAAGACTACTTATATTGTTGAGGGTGATGAAAACATGCTGTTGTATGATATAATTCTTACAAAGAGCTAATTATAGACTATTAGATCATCACTTTATCTTATGTGAAAGCTCATCTTGACTGCATTATAGCACTCAAGTTTCTCAAATTATGTTGGATGTATGTTCTTTTCAAAATCTAATGTGGTAAGTTTTTATCTCCTTCATTTGCTACAGGACCTTACTGACATGCTTAATGCTCCCATTGTCTTTTGCCACAATGATCTACTTTCTGGAAATCTGATGCTAAATGAGGATGAAGGTAAGCATTTTACTCATTTCCTTCTTTTCTATGTCTAGCATTAGTTGTGGGGGCTTGCATGGAGTCCACTGGCTGGCACCTGCCTCAGGTAGGTTAGATTTTCGTTGTTGTGAGCATTCAAGGTGTCTGTATGCTCTTTTATTGCGGGGAAACACTATATAATACATAAGAAAAATCTGGTAGATAAACTCAAGGGTGCAAGTTTCTTATTCTTTGTCATTAATGATGTAACATCGTTGGATTAGTTTCTTTCTATCTCCACTTGTATTAACCTTGATTTTCTCTTGTCTTCAGAGAAACTCTACTTCATTGATTTCGAGTATGGATCATACAGCTACAGAGGCTTTGACATTGGCAATCATTTCAATGAATATGCAGGCTTTGAGTGTAATTATAGCTTGTATGTTGCCTCCTTAAGAATCACTTTCATTCATTGATATGGTTTTTGATGGTGCTTATAGATTTATGTTTGAATGTGGTATAGGTATCCTGACAAGGACGCTCAGTACCACTTCTTCCAAAATTATCTGCAACCTGATAAACCACATGAGGTATGTGATTTTGATGTTTATACCATACATGTCACAGAAAACTGTCATAGTGTCATTATTTAATTACTTCAGAATTCTAAAGTTTGTCACAAAGGGAATTTTTGGAAGTCAAATTATATGGTACTATTGATCTTTATGATTTGCACCTTCTTCCAGCAGTAGGAATGGATTAGATTGGCATCTAACATGTTGTTCTCCAAATTCTGCTGCTGTTGTAATCACTTCTGGTCTTTCCTGAAAATTTTATTAGCTGCTTGTTCGACAGCTTGTTAAGAATCATGTTAAGAATCATAGAAGCTTTTCTCTTAAGGATACAATTGTGCTCTTACTTCCATATCTTACTGTCTATGATATGACTTGAGCTTACATTCTGAGCGTTAGGCTGGGACCCTTTAAGGGGTGCAGAGGTGTAATGCAGCTGAAAAGAGTGCCACAGTTAATTGAAATTCAAATATGGCTCATGAAAATTCTTCGAGAGAACGCAAATTAGGGCTATGTAAAACCGAGAACAACAATGTAGTAATCCTTGCTTCTATGTCTGGAAAAGATATCATGCTCGGAAGCAGCAGAGAGACCCTTACTGTTGCTCAATTGGAGGGAATCCAGTCCTCTTCTTAGGCAGCTAATGCAGAATCCAGTTCTTGTTATTCTGTCATATGTGCACAAAAAGGGGAGAACACAAACCCCTCTACTTCTCATTTTGTCACTGAAAGCAAAATGCCATTGTATCTTAAAACCCTTTAAGCTTGTCCTCTTTTGACAACTGGTATTGGTTCTGGATCTGCATATTTACCCAGAACATCTGGAAGCTTAGTCTTTGGAAGAAGAAACTACTCTAGGAGCATCTGTTGCGATAGTGTAGCGAGAGTCCATGACGGAGCGAAAATGATGAACAATGTGAAACTGATGAGTATAATGAGTAGGTGAAAAATAGTCACATCTTTGTGGAATTGTGGATATTCAAAACAGTTTTTACTCTCCTATTTGGATCTTTTATGAAGTCGTATGAGCTAAAGAGCTTGTTCGCACCATGTGTTTTTACCTGAATTATTGGCTTACGCAAGTACACCTCTATAACTGATTCCTGGGTGTTTCAGAGTCCTTGTTGCTCATATTAAAAGAGGCCCTTGAAATTTGGATGCCTCATGATATGGCTTTCATGTTTCTGCCAAGATAGCTACTTCATACAGAGAGTAAATGTGAGACTTTATGTGAAGCTGGTGCTTGCTGGCAGGACTTGTTTCTCAGTGAGACACTCTTGAGGCTAATTTAATCTTTTTTGTCAAGTGAGAGAGGAAAAGAATACCTATGAGTCTATGACCCATCAAGTTGTCTTTGTGTATAAAATTCAGGTAGCTCTCTGTTATTGGCAGGTCTCCGAGAAGGATCTTGAAGTCCTTTATGTTGAAACGAATACTTATAGGTTAGTGTCACACATATTATGGGCACTTTGGGCTATCATCCAGGTACGTTTTACCTTTCTGGAGCTTAGCAAGATCGAATTTTCCTTTATGCCAATTTTGTGCATATTTTGATAAGCTTTTGTTTCTTATTACTGCAGGCAAAGGTTTCCCCGATAGAGTTCGATTATTTGTGGTATTTCTTCGTGCGATACGATGAATATAAGAAACAAAAGGGACCCTGCTTCGCTGTAGCCAAGAAATACCTGGAAAGTTCAGGCCTTAATTGATTCATTCATCTGCATCACACAATTTGGTCGCATTATCTGGGAAAGCTCATGGGTTTTCTTCCAATGTACTTTTACATATTCTTTTGTAAGCTGACAGGATATGTCCTGCATGCCTATTAACATGGGTAAGTTGTTTCTTTAGCTTTTTAGGCTGAGGCATTGTTTACTGTAACGATCTATGTGGAATCGTTCATTGCTCTCACTGCCACAGAGAAAGTGTTTCAGATTTGGATCCTTGTAAAATTCTTCAGTCTAGATAATAGAAGAGGAAAAGGTCATTTATGTATTAAGTGCATGAGATGAGTGGTTAGCATTTCTATGGAATAAGAAAATGTCACAGGTTAGCATTTCCCTGTTTTAAAACTTAGTTCTTATAGAAAAGTATTCGGATGATTAATGGCGTTCTTTTTCTTTTCAATTCGCTTCCTCTGATCAGTACAGAGAATATAACTTCATCAGTAACAGCCCACATATTCTTGAGAAATAAAAGATTTTTTTGACAGAAACTGTTGTTTCTTAATTTCGTTTTTTTTTGCTTCTTTTTTAAAGCTTGGAGCTAAGACCATTCCAAAGTTCCTTTTCAAAAATCAAAGCTGTTGCTATTTTTCTTCTAAAATAGAAAAGAAGCCAAGGAGGTTCAGCACCACAATCTGATATGATGCCTTATTTTTTTACAACATCAGCTTGTCCAGGAGATTCAAACCCAAGACCTTATATATAAGGGAGATCTTCTTTGGCACTACACTATTCGCCGTTGATTCATTCGGATGCAACGCGGTAGACCTTCTTGATGGGGCATACCATTATGAAATTTGAATTAAGGGGCATTCATAGGATGATAACTCGGCTCTGTCAACTCCCACTTAAAGTCGGCACGAAATTGATGATGGCCTTATTCATTTTTCCAGACGAACCCTGTTAGACAGAATTGTACGTGTGGAGTGATCAGGACTCGAGTGATCTGGTATAATTTGGATCACAAAATTGTCCCACAAGTTTAAGCTGATGATTACTGACCTGCAGCTAGCCATCTCCAAGGATTAAACTGAGTGGGTTCATCGAATAAGGAAGGATCTAAGTGTGCCGCACCGAAATGAGCTATGATATTGCGACCTTGTGGAAATACATAACCTGAGTGATATAAAAATAATAGCATGGCAAGGAAATCAGCAAAATGCTAAAGAGCTAATGCATAAGAAATTGATGTGTGTATTCAACACCATCGGTGGCGATGACCTTTGAGTAAAGCAGCGGAAAAAAGGCTTCCCAGTCGCAAAGTTTCGTTGATAACCTTTACAAACTCAGATAGAAATTGTGATCAGAAAGCTTGTGACCATAAGAATTGTGATAAATGAGAGTTTTTAGAAAAGCTTGCGTACACATTTGTGAATTCTAGAGACTTGTAGTCAACTTAATTATATATGTTCTCCTCTTTGCTCTTTGATCAGTTTAATTAAGAAGTTGAAGGTGCTCTTCCTGCAAAGCAATCACATTGCCTGCACTTATTAAATGAATTAAACAACAATTTGTAACTTTATTTGGTATCAGAATGGAGGGACTGATCGACTGGTGATGGATTTAATTAGGACAATTGGTGATTTAATAATTTCTTCTTTTACCTGCAATTGTTTAATTGCTTTAGGATAGCAGCTAATGAAGTAAATCATCAAGCATATGGCTTTTGCAATGGAATCATGCCCTCCAAAATAGGTGTCTAGCATCAGATCGCCAATCTCTTATCGTGAACAGGTGGTGTTCTTCATATATATATAGCCCAATTTAGAAGGTCATCCTGCTCTTCTTAATTTGCTTGATGATCATGTACCGTCAATATCTCCCTTCTTCATCCTTTCGTCCATGACTCCATTGACAACTCCAAGTATGATTTCCCGTGACTTCCTCAAGAGAAGAATTTTAAGTTCATTTCCTCATTAGTAGAAGTAGTGTAGCATTCAATTTCTCGAAATGTAATTAGCTAGTAGCACGCAATAGGGTACTGCATGTGTATATATATATGACCACAAACCTTTAAAGAATTGGACCAACCAAGAGCTCTTGACAAAAGATCTTTCTTATATATGTTTGAGCTTTTACCCACATATATATATATATATATATATATATATATATATATATATATATATAGGGGAATTTTCAAGAGGGAACTGGTTCCCTATGTCTTACATAGGGAACCATGATCCTGGCCGTCCGATTTGATCGGACGGCTTAGATCCTTTGCTGCTTAACCCCCCTCCCCTCCTCTTCCCCTTCTTCGCGATCCACCCTCTATCCCTCTCAAAACCCTCTAGCCCCGTCGCCACTCTACCGTCGCAGCTCCACCGTCGTGCCCTAGACATCGCCGCCAGCTCGGCGCAGCCGCCGCCTCCTTGCGCTGTCCTCCCTTCTTCGCCATCACGCCACCGTCAACCCTCCATCTCCCGTGCCCTAAGCACTGCCGCCGTCCTCCCTTCTTCGCCATCGTCCTCCCGTGCCCTAGAGATCGCCTCGCCGCCGCCGGCCTGCCCCGCGTTGGTGTGATCCGGTTCGAAAGCTTTGATCTTGAGGATTTTTTAGCTAAGTTTTGTTCAAGGAGGTCGTGAAATTGAGAGAGGGGATCAGCTCAGGTTAGTGTACATCTTCATTCCCCCCCTCGAAGATGCCCGCTGTAGTTCAAAAACTCTTTTTTCTTACTCGTAGATAAGCTTTTAGTGGATCAGTTGGTGTTTAGAGCTTGATTCGCTTCTCCGGTTCTACTTGTTTCTATTTCCAGCTTCTAAATGGTAAATTCTTGATCTCATGGTGGCTCCTGCTCTGAAGAGTCGATGTTCTTGATCTCATGGAGGCTCCTGCTCTGAAGAGTCTGACGATATCCAACTCTATCAGAAGTTTTAGAAGTTATTTTCTGACTATGATAACGTGGATTGACAGGATTCTGTAACAGAGTATCAAAGTATGCACAATCAGTTGATAGCTGACCTTCAATCCGAGGTCCAAAAGGCACAAAGGGCATTGAGGTAGAAGGACGGAGTATGAGGTGAAAATGAAATCTATGGAGGAAATGTGGCAAAAACAGATGACTTCTTTGCAGGTGAAATTGCAGATTAATTTCTGTTTAAGTTTCCTGTAGATGGCCTCTAAGAATATATTTATGTTGTTAGGCCATGAAAGAGATGGAGATTTTAATGTGGAGATTTCAATTTTTTTCCTATTTGCTTGTCTCCTGTGTTATACCTTATGCTTGTTGCAATGCTTCTATAGGAACATTTGCATAAGCTTGTTGCAAATAGAGCAGCAGTTCTATCAGGTAAAATTAAGGTTGATGTTTGAGAGCATCAATTGATACTTTTGATTTTGTTTTGCTTAATTATAATCCAAGAATTGCCTGTTTTGTTGCAGGATTCTGGAGAAATGGTTTGAGTTTGAGTTGAGACAAAGACAACTCTCCTTACTTATTTTAGTTAGACTTATGTATACAAAATGGAGATCTGTAATTTATGTATCCTGGTGACAGGTTAGCATGGACTTTGTAGCTGAAGACTTCATCCAAAAATCACAGGATGAAGAGTTGTGATGAGAATGATGTGGTGTTGTGAGGGGACTCGGCTTCCATGGCAGCGGAATCACTGCTACAAGCAGAGTTGTATGCAATTCTTCGGGCAATGCGAGTGGCCAAAGCACAGGGAGTGAATAAATTGAGCATTGAAAGTTATTTGTGCTTCGCAGTGGGGATGATCAATCGTACTACTCCTTGGGTGAAGCGTTCATTGTCTAGGGGTGCTGCAGTAAATTTGGATCTTAACTGGATACTTTAGGGAGATTTCTTTTTTGCACATTTGTAGAGAGATGAACACACTAGCTGATAGTTTGGCTCATCAGGCTTGCCTCTTGTCACAGTTTTTTGAAGGGGAGGAGGTACCCTTGGATTATGTGTTTGAGTCTGTATAGATTGTAGTGTATACCCAGGTGCTCGGTGGTTGTAACCTTTTGGCTTGACTGTTTAAATAAAAGAGGTGAATGATGTCCATGTATAGTTATTAGTTAGTGATACATGTACTTTTGGCTGGACGAAGTTTGTAAGCATTTTGCATCAGAGAAAACAGTCAAGTGATGTAATGCACGCTTTCCCTCTAAGATGACATGCCTAACCAAGTATTAAGTGATTATTTACTCCAGATATGTATGTTCTTGAGGGTTTTGTAACCATTTTGGGGTTATGTCAAACAATGTTTTAAAATTACCCTGGATATTTTGACAGGTATTATTGGCCTCCAGTCAGCTGTTTAACTGTTCACCACAACTGTGAAGAACACTCTGATTATTCAGATATGATTTGAGAAAAGGCAGCAGCTACTTGTTTAATGATGAGTCTCAGCCTCTCCAGTATTGAGAACAGAGTTCACAAACTGGAACCAAAAATGAGTTGTAGTATGTTTGTATTGATCTCATCTGATAGGGAACAGAGTTCACAAACTGGAATAAAAAATGAGTTGGCACAAAAGTATAAGGGGCATCAATGTATAGGTTAGAAAGATGATTTGGACAGATAAAATTTACATGCTTCTATAGTCAGAGATGTCCAATCTACAAAATGAGTTCACAAACTGATGAAATGTTATTCTGCATATTATTATATCACTGTAAGCTCCACATTGTCCAATCTACAAAAAGGTATGGAACTAAAGAGCCTAAAAGAATGGAAACTCCAGCTCCAGCTCCTTATCCATTCCTTAGTAACAGAGTAGAGGCTTCCAATCTCCTCAACTCCAGCTCCAGCTCCTTATTCATGTTCACATGCCAATCCAACAATGGTAATCAAATAACACCATTGGAGAGTCAACACTCAGTTCCATGTACCTGAAATCATAGAGAAATTATTCCCAACTAGAATTCACAATTGTATTCATATTCATCAGCTGATAGATACACACATCTGCCTCAGTTGATGTAAAAAATATGCAGCAATAATGTGGATATTCTCATTGGCACCTGTTCTTTTCTTTGTTTGTAAAATTTCATGTAAAATATGCAACAATAAAGTTTTCCACATTGAAATCTCCACATATATATATATAGGAAAGCAAACAAAGAAAAATATGCAGCAATAATGTGGATATGTAAAAAATTGAAATCTCCACATTGAAATCTCCATCTCTTTCATGGCCTAACAACATCAATATATTCTTAGAGGCCATCTACAGGAAACTTAAAACAGAAATTAATCTGCAATTTCACCTGCAAAGAAGTCATCTGTTTTTGTCACATTTCCTCCATAGATTTCATTTTCACCTCATACTCCGTCCTTCTACCTCAATGCCCTTTGTGCCTTTTGACCTCGGATTGAAGGTCAGCTATCAACTGATTGTGCATACTTTGATACTATGTTACAGAATCCTGTCAATCCACGTTATCATAGTCAGAAAATAGCTTCTAAAACTTCTGATAGAGTTGGATATCGTCAGACTCTTCAGAGCAGGAGCCTCCATGAGATCAAGAACATCGACTCTTCAGTTCACGACCTCCTTGAACAAAACTTAGCTCAAAAATCCTCAAAATCAAAGCTTTCGAACCGGATCACACCAACGCGGGGCAGGCCGGCGGCGACGAGGCGATCTCTAGGGCACGGGAGGACGATGGCGAAGAAGGGAGGACGGCGGCAGTGCTTAGGGCACGGGAGATGGAGGGTTGACGGTGGCGTGATGGCGAAGAA
>OY986974.1:1004965-1117031 GCA_963920575.1 Narthecium ossifragum | reverse complement strand
GATTAGAGATAAAAAAAAAAAAATCGTTTGAATCTGTCCCAACATTTTTGTTTCCGATAAGCCCACAAGTCTAAAACATCCAATTTGCCCCCAAAAAAGACCACCTATTGATTTGTTGGCAATGTCCAAGAGCATTTATTACCCCCCCCCCCCCCCCCCCCCCTCTCTCTCTCACACATCTCTGTCTCAGTCTCAGTCTCAGTCTCTCTTCACCTCCTTCTCTCTCTAACATCTCTCTTTCTCTCTCTACTCCAATTATTACTTTCTCAACACTTGTTCTCCTAAAAGAAAACCAGCCTGGTTTTCTGAGCTCAAAACCAAACCAAAAACCTCCAATGTGTAATGTGTATCCCCTCCTCACTTCTTCCTGCCTCCTTAAAAATGCTTCCTTTCCTCCAACCCAACCTCTTCTCCTCCCCACTCTTCACCTCTCCATCTCATGAACCCACCTCCCCACTCATCGCTCCTCTACTCTCACTGTACTAGTGCTGGGCTCTGGTGGATGAGATGGACTTTGGTGGTGGGCTGGTGGGCATGGATGGGCTGGTGGGTGGCGCTTCCTCTGATGGTGGTGGGATGTTCTCCTACAGCATGACCTCCTCTGAGACAGAACCCAGCAGGCAAAAAGGGATCTTTGGGGCTGGTTTCCTTAAGCAAGGGAGGCCTGATGGTCCTGAGGACCAGGACTGGAGGTGCCTAAAGATGGCGAGAACTAATTGCGAGACAATGCTGCAGACTGGACCAACAAAGGCAGCTAGCTCCATCCTTAGATCCAACTCCCACACCCTTTTCTCCGATGGGGAGCAAATGCTAAGCTTCTCATCATCCAAGCCAGATGCTTTGCTGCTCAGCAGTGATGGGACTTTGCCCTTTTACCACCACCCATCATCATCATCGTCAGTTTCAGCATCGGCTTATCTTAGGAATGCAGGTAGACTGTCTCACTCTCGGATCTCTTGGTTTTGCCCAGTGGGGTGATGGTGTTTGGTCAGCTTAGTATGGGTGTGGGCTTTGGCACAAAAGGGGTTTGTTATTGGGTGGACTATTTTTGATTCTTGCATTGATTGGAGGAGGAGGGTCTTTTCATGGCCATTTGATCTTTGTTTGGAGTCATGTCAAGGGAAAAGGCGAGGTTTTTCCTTTTCTTTTTTGCCTCCTGGACGGGTCTTGTCTTCAAAGGTGCAGTTTTTGGGAGATGGGTTCTCTTTCTTCTTAATCAAAGGGAACAACAAATAAGGGCTTGAAAAGAAGTATAGGCATTCAGAGGGGGAGATGCCCATCAATATCATTATTTTTTTCTTTTTACTGTTGCTCAGCGGAAAAAGATAGTAGATTTAGGAAAGATTCATCATATGCACAAAGCCATTTCGTGTTTAAGTATCTTGATGAACTTCGTTAAATATTTGCAGGCAAGTCATGGATTTATGTCTTCTTGCCCCCCTTTTTCAGGGCTCTGTTCTAGCTTTAATTTTTTTCATGTTCTCCTCTTCTCCTCCTCTTATGGGCCTGGCTCTGCTCTGTCTGCTTTGATGTGGTTTGACATTTTGGCTCTGCCAGTCGCTTATTTTTTCTTCTGCTTATGTGTCTCCATATTAGGCTTAGGTTCTGGAAGCTCGAATGTGAACATGCACGGGGTTAGGGGGCCCTTCACCCCATCTCAGTGGATGGAGTTGGAACACCAGGCGTTGATCTACAAATACATTGATGCAAATGCACCCATACCATCCAATCTGCTCATCCCAATCAGAAGAAGTATCAATCCATCTGTCTATCCTCCATACTCAGCTGGATCTTTCAGATCCAATACATGTAAGGCTCGCTATACCTCAATAAAAGAAATGGCAGAGGATTGCTATTGCAAAGTATTGTTTTTGTCTGCAAATCAAAATCTTAGTTCTCTTCTTTTTTGAACTTCAAACTAGCTAGATGTGACCAGAATACCAGATTTTTTGTATAAAAAAAGGAACGATTTTTTCGTTGGCTAAACTAAGCTAATATCTAGTTAGCTATACAAGCAGTGGGCCTGAAAATTGCTTCTTTCTTCATTCATTACAGTTATTTGTTCCTGCCAGACAACCTACTTATTGTTTCATTTTATTCCTGATTCCGAATGATTTTAGCATTTGAGCTCGTCCCGATTTTATGTTGGTGCTCTTTTTTGGCTTGTTTTCCTTCAGTTTAGTGTTGACCACTTTATGCTTGAGCTGGTCCTTCCATAACAAGACTTGACATTCTAAACAAATTGAACCTTGGTAGCTGCCTTCTGATTTTATTTCTGTGTTGTTGGTATGATTGCTCATGAAATTCTTATGTTCGTCGCTAATAGCTTGATGGGATATGATGTGATTTCATATCTAAAATGGGTATCCTCTGCCCTATTCTTGATGGTGGTTGCAGTGGGATGGGGATCTTTCCATCTTGGTTTTTCTGGAAATGCTGATCCAGAACCTGGCAGATGCCGTCGAACTGACGGGAAGAAATGGCGGTGCTCGAGGGATGCAGTTGCAGATGGGAAATACTGCGAGCGACACATGAACCGTGGCCGCCATCGTTCAAGAAAGCATGTGGAAGGCCAGAACGGCCAAGCCGCTAAAGCAATGCCCATTATTGCCCCTTCACCATCAGCTTCGGCTGTTTCTGGCTGCGGCACATCTAACAGTCCTACTATGGCACAGCAGCAGAGTAAAAACTTGCAGCCCTGCATTACTGATCCTTCTTCCACAGAATTCAACAGGTTTCATGCCAACTTCTTCATTTTTACCTCTTTTATTGTAAAGTTCTTGAAGCTATAGTCACATCCTTTTGTCCATTTACTGAAAAGCTAATTGCTGTTAGTGACATCCATATCAAAGACTAGATTTGTGTTAGTGACATCCGTATTGAAGACTAGATTTTCATGAGTTTTATAGGTCCATGTTGGTTTACATTATAAAAGCTTAAAGTTGCTAGCCTGTGGTGTTATGTTGAAAAATTTCTGATTTTGATTTGATGGCCATAAATACTGAAGTATGGAGAATGGCTAGAGGCTTTCAAATATATCTGTGTTATCACTCAGATTTGCTAGAATATTTCAATATGTTTTCATACTCGAGAGGCTTTAATAGTACCTTTACCTAATAATGGTCTAGGTTTGGTATCATTAGAAGTGTGATAGGAAAGTGCTAGATTTAATATTGTTTTTTGTGAATCTGTAACAGGTATCTGTTTTTTATCTCTTAGATGGACTAACTTGATTGCTTCCTATGGGTTTCCGAAGAGTATGAGAAATAAGAACTCTTGATCAGGCTATGAAAACTTCACTTTTGCAAGTGTTTAAGTCATTGAGGTTAATTCTGATATCTATATTTTTTTGAGCAAGCACTCAATCGGCGTTTACCCAGACATGGCATATCACAATAAAGCATCATAATCAGCAAGTTCTTTCATATTTTACAGATTTGTTTGATGATGAAAAACCTGCTTTCACACACTTGAATATAGAAAAACAGCATAGCTACATTTCATATCAATCAAATTTTCATTAACTTGCGCGTCACTTGAGCTTGCATCGGGTTGTGAATACTGTGTCTATGTGTTATTCATTTACTCTTGTTCCCTTCTACTGTTATTTCATAGCGTTGTACAAAACTGATCGTTTTTTTAATTGGCATGTAGCTTGCTATGCTATGGTAAAGAACTTCTGACAACTTGCTCCCAAATAGATAAGCCTTTGAATTGTTTTTCTGCTTGAAAACACGTGTAACCTTTTAAGGGTTTCTCTGCAGGGCACTAGTGAGAAAAGACAAGGTGAATGATCACCCCATGGAGTCAAGAGGCCTCTCCATGCTAACTTCTGCAAATCCAAAGCCTATTAACACCTTGTTCCCCACTTCAAAACATCAAGATCCCTTTCAAGGGACATCTTCCAGGACTGACTTTGGTTTTATTTCTTCTGAGTCCCTCCTAAACCCTCCCAGAAGCTCCTACCCAGAAAACATCAGCTTTGGCTCTTCTCCTGAACTCAATAACCAACAGCAGCCACATCCGCTTCGACACTTCATCGATGACTGGCCTAAGAACCGATCAGATAGGTCAGCCATTACCTGGTCTGAGGTAGAAGATATGCAGTTGGACAGAACCCAGCTCTCCATCTCAATCCCCATGGCTTCCTCTGATTTCTCCTCCTCCTCTTCGTCTCCTAATCAAGAAAGACTAACCCTTTCACCTCTCAAGTTGTCTCGGGAGTTTGATCCTATTCAGATGAGCCTAGGCGTAGGAGGCGTTCTGGGTGAAGCAAACCAAAGACAGACAAACTGGATACCGATATCTTGGGAGTCATCCATGGGTGGTCCTCTAGGGGAGGTCCTCACAAACACCAATAACACTCCAAGGGACTGCAGCAAGAACTGTTCCTCGTCATCTTTGAACCTCTTGACTGATGGCTGGGAGTTGAGCCCTCGAATTGGGTCATCACCAACTGGTGTCCTACAAAAGACCACTTTTGGTTCGCTGTCTAGCAGCACTGGAAGTAGTCCAAGGGCCGAAAACCACAGAGCCCTTGATAGTACCAGCAGCCTGTGTGACAACCTCCTTGGCTCAAACTTTGCAAATCCTTCAGTCATCCCCTCATCTTAGACTTCCGACCAAGAGATAGCAAGAAGAAAGGAAAGATGGATGACATCAGAGGATTAAGGAAGTAGAGGACTGGGAGAAAAATGCTACTTGGACCATGAGCTGTGGGGTCAATGCATCAAGAAAGATGGTATCGTTTTCTTTTAAGTTTTCTAATCAAAGACATGAAACTGCTTGTTCTGTGTTTGCTAATTTCGTTGTTCCTTTATTTTTAATTTTTTTTCGTTTCATTGTGTACTGTCCATAAACTATATGGATGATATGTTGGAAAAATCGATGTATTTCGGTTGGCGATCCCTCGCCGTCCCCTTACAGGGTTGACGGCCATTTTGGCTTGGGTTTGATGTAAGGTTGTCTGTTGTCAAGTTTTCTAGATATATTATTGTAACCTTAAGCATCATACTGTTTCTGATGCATGTAACAGCTTCTGCATTTTCTTTCTTGTGCTCAAATATTGTTCTGCCGAAAGCGAAAAGAATGATGTGATATTTCAGAAAGGTGGGCTACTTCTTTCAAGGTGCTGATCTTTGTGTATGTGATGCAGAATTACGGATGATGGAGATGCCTTTGTGAATCATGTTATTCTCTGTTCTGTTGTACTACAAACTTTGCTTTGGAATGGAATCTGTTAGTGTTGTCTTTTATACACTGACAATCTCAGACAGTAGTACCGAAGGCATCTTCTCATGATGAGAAGAAGCTAGTTGTCTAATTAGCTGCCATAATTCTAGCTGAATGTGGAAAGGATTCGATTCTATGGCCAGTATGCAGTATAAAGGAAAGAAGACATTTGATTCATGCTATTGATATACAAGGCCAATCCAAGGTTTCTTTACAGAATTCTCAATGCAAGGGCATCACTGAATGCTTCTGTTTTTGATGAACTGGGGATTTCGGTGGTGAAGAAAACAGTGAGACAAAAGGCATTGTGGGTCTTAGAGGAGTCAAACAAGAAAGAAATGTATGCATGCCTATGCCCTACAAAAGGAATTTTTGTAGTCATGCAGTCCTTACTACTGTAGTGCCACAGGATGTTGCATGATATGAAACAGCATAGTTATGAATTCTGTTGTCTACTAGCTGGCATTCTGGGAGTGTGGAAGAGGAGTGCAAAATGCTACAGAAATGGCAGTGGCTACGTAGCAGTGATAAAAAAGACGAGAACTCGCCCTACCAAATGTCCTCCAGCCTCTCTTTTCTAAAAGTAGGATGATTGAATGGGGTTTTCTCTGTTTGTGGGCAAGATTTAATTCTATGAGCACAAACAACCTCGGGTTCGATTTTTGTTCATAGCTCAAGTGGTAGTATTCAGGTCTTGGGTTCAAATACGCGGGCTGCTAATTTTAAAGGTTTTTTTTTTGCTGAGTTGAGCCAAGAGGCTAAGTGATACATATCCCTACTTCGGGTTACATCAAGGCGGTGTGGTCACTGACATAGTGCTAGCAGCCGCATGCCTAGCCCGACGTACTAGATCATCCGCCACCGTGTTTGCCTCACGCGGTACATACATGAAAATAACTCCGCCTAGGAGAGACGCCAGACTCCAAATACTCCTAAGGATGGATTCCATACCTGTCACCCACACCTCTCTACCATTAATGGAGTTCACTGTGTTCCTCGAGTCGGACTCAATAATGATATCGTGAATCCCTCGCGCTACTGCCTCATTTAGTGCCCGGAGGACCGCCAACAACTCCGCCTCATCACTACTGCTGGCCAGTACGTTCTCAGATAAGACCCAGCTCGGTGTAATCCCCTCGTTCTCCCAGCAAGCCACGCCAATCCCAGCAGTCGAAGACCCAATACACCAGGCTCCATCCGTTTGCAAGACAGAGCCTCTGTTTCGATCAATAACTTGTGCTTGAGCAGGCCTTCGTGCATGACTCCCATCACCCCACCCCTTACTATGTCAGAATTCCCCTGCCATCTTGCGGGTCCGCCAAGCCAAAGCTTCCGGTATGCAGGTGCTATTCCTCCAGATGAGTTCATTCCTCTCTTTTCAAAGAAGCCAAATATCATAACCAACAAGTGCTTTCATCCACCTTTTAGAGACATTGGCGGAAGAGGATGTTGTCAAAAGAGCCATGAGATCCTCAAGAACCAGCATGCCACTCCTTGGCAGCAGAAGCTCCCATACCCGTCGAGCAAACGCTAATTTTAAAGGTACATAGCGCCTAATATACATGGGGGGCCGATTTGATTCTTGCCAGTGAAGTGGACTGTGAATGCAATGACAAATGACGGCTTAGATTCACGCATATCATGAATAGCATGAGCCTAATTCATCGATAGTGTTTTACCGATTTTTTTGTAATGTGTCAATCATCTAATCGATAGATGCCTACCAATTAAGAAGCATGTTGTTCATATACGCAAATCATTACCCTATAGGTAAAGGGTTTATGAACATAATTGGATTGGTTACCGGCCCGGTCCTATATTTAAAAGAAGCCCATGGTTTTTGTAGAACAGACAGCTAAATCAGTGCAGGTGACAAGGTACATTCATTCCCATATATTTTTCATATGGAAAGAGGGAGGGGTAAGTCAGCGCATGTGACAAGTACATTGTCCAGCATAGCTTTCATTGGACAGGGACCTGGCCATGACCCTTTTGTACAATAGGAGAGGTGTTAAGCCAGTTGGTTGGTAAGTACCACCACCCGGCCTCCTGTAGGTGGTGATGGTGGCACATAGATAGATGCTCGATCGCCTATGGAAAGAGTCTTTCGCTTACTTCATGCCTTGGACAAATTAATATGCAAGCAAAGAAAGAGTAGTTTGTCCAGAACTAACTTTAGGGTAGATGCCAAATGCAAAACTCCATCGCGCCTCCAATATAAACAATAATAATTTGGTGCAATTCACTAACATCTCTTTCTAGGTTTGAGTCTTGAAACCCAACAAGCTACAACATATATGCCGGTGATTTGGATGGATTTAAGATTTTAGTATTAAGTATGACCAGAGACGTGTTGCTTCCTGCTAGCAAGAAAGGATCATATATAAACGTTGTATTCTTCCCCATCTTTCCTTTTCTAAGAAGTGAAGGTCGGCACGTATACGCGCGTGTTAACATCATAGCGTATCCTCTTCATTCATAATTGACACATGACGACCTAGTGGCACCTCGGATAATGACTGCCAAATCATGCTATAGTTTCAACTACTCACAGCCACTTCTAGGTTACCTTAGTCCATGCATTCACTTTGAAAAGATCATGAATCGGGTTTCTATATATCAGAACGAAAATACTAGCTAGATTATGTAAGTTAGGTATGCAAGTTGAGATTTATTTCCCACTCGGCCTCTATTTTAACTAATAATAATAAAATCACGAGTGTGGTGATGTAGCGGTTAAGGTTTTACAACCTCCTTTGTCAGGGGATTGGGTCGAATCCTTTGTCAAGGATAAGTGAATGTATCGGTATTTATCTTCCTTAAGTTAGGATAAAAAGTTTAATTTTTATTATTTGTGTATAATCATTTGGTCTTGGATTTTGATTCATTTTTCGTTTTTTTTTTTTTTTTTGATGAGTTGAGCTAGAGACTAAAAGGTTTATTTACAAAACCTGATTCAGGTAAAGAAGCCCATCATCAGCCTGCAATACAAAACCGCTGCTGGCATGACGACACCATTTCGCTTCCGGCCGGCTATTTGACCTTGAACGGAAACAGTGATTGGAAGACATTGGAACTAGAAAGTAGGTTACGTATTCAATAATTGAAAAAAATAAATGTAATTAACCTTGATGTAGATATGCATAATTGTTTAGCCTGACATTCATCGTCATAGCAAATATAGATATATATTTCTTCGTCTCTCACTCATAAAAATCATGATATTTCATGCAAATGTTCCCTTGATTCTTGACTGACCATTTCAGACTGAAGACTCAGTACAACTGTAGGTTTTAACTGATGTCTTTTTCAAGATAAACACATCTATAATTAGGGAAATTTGACTTCAAAATCAATTGAGCATTAGATTAAACGCTAGGGAACTCAAGAATCATATATATATAGTCTAACCTTGCTTTCTTCTTCTTCTTGTTGTTTTAAAAAAAAAATCGAAGTTTGAATCAGATTTTTAAAGCTTTCCGTTGTGCATTCAAAGTCTAGATATTAAAGTCCAAAACTATTTCTTCTTTTGATCTCGTCAAGCATGACAGCCTCTATCTCAATGCATGCCAATCAATTCTTTTTCATCTGAGGGAAGAAATGCATGGTTCTAACCCTTAATTGGAAGTTCTGGAGAAGCGAAGGGCTAGAGATGGTGCAGATAAATGTGAGCTTGTTTGAAGCTCTTATCAGCTTAAGCTTTTAAGTAAACATGGTAGCAAAGCATAGGCCGTCGATTGAAGTTGTTGGATAGAAACAAACGAAATAGAGAAGGGGAACATGAAGGCTTGTAATGAAGTGAACTTTTCCTGGGCAATAACCAACGTTTTTAAGCTGTGGGGCACTTAAGCCTGGAATAACACCAATCTATTATTCATGTTGGCTCATATATTCTCAGATTTGGTAATGATATATATATATATATATATATATATATATATATATATATATATATATATATATATCTTTCTTTTTTGACCTATTAGGAGAGAGAACTCTGGTATTTATTATCAATGCTAATCAGATGCTTCTTTGTCAGTCACAAACAACTGCTTGATATTATTGAGATGGTCGACCTTCGAGGACTTAATTTATCTAGGACTAAAACTTAAAAGACGCCACTAGGGATACAAAAAATAAATTAATCCACGTTCACATGAAGTTATTATGTCTTTTCCTGGGAGGAAATAATGATAAGCCTGTTTTTTTTATGAGATGAGCCAAAGGCTAGTAATTACAAACAAAGCCCCATAAAACCAGAGTTACATCAATTGGTAGCTGTCTAACAGCTTCAAACTCGATTCGTTGGACCACGCGAACACTGTCCCGGTCTTACGACAAGCATGAGCAACACCATCGGCTCTCATATTAGACTCTCTAGAGAGGTAGAGGAACAAAACAGAATTAGACCTGTTTGGTTGGGGGGGAATAAGGAGTGCTCCTATTTCGGAGCCAAACAAGCTATGGAGCAAGGGGGAAATAGGTTTGTGGTTATCATTGGTCAAATCTTTAATTCTGAATTATCTATTTCCGATCAAAGTGGGAATTGGGTGGTGTTAAGGTGGGATTGAGTTATGGTGTGTTAGGTAACTAATTAAAATTTTATTTTATTTTTACATAAATATGTGTCGCGCCCCGACCCGCAGGGCGCACCCGGGCCGGGACCGCGAGGGGAAAAGCCTAAAACCACTAGCCTCAACTGGCGGAAACAGTTGAGACTACGACCAGCTGACAGAAACAGCTGCCAACAGGCACAAGCGGAAGCAAAGGACTAAACAACAACTATTAACATTTATTACAAAACAGTAATAAAAGAGTTAACAGGGTTTAGTACAACAAGCTACAAGGGATCAACAGTCCCCAAAAGGAAGCTACACTACCCACCGGGGTCTCCGCGAACGCACAAACGAAACCATCCTGACCCTCAGACATGGTCAGGTGCCGGCGCGCTACCACTGGACGGGCGACGGGGAAGCACCGGAGGAGAACGAGGACCCGCACCTACAAACACCACAGTCCAGGTAGGAATGAGCAACAGCTCAGCAGGGTTCTACTCTACCACTCTCGCTAAGAAGGCAAACCCAACGAACCAACTCTGAGGCCAAGTACCGAGACTTGCCAAGGATCCCATAAATCCCGTCACTAACCCGAAGGATTCCTGTCCTAAGTACGCCCCTCCGACAACCACTGCTCAGGGGTGGACAACTCCGACAATCCCTGACCCAGGGTGGACATGACGCTACTGGTAGGACACCCTTCCCCAAGCGGGATCTCCACACTTGGCGGAACGACCGAGGTTAAGACTATCATCTCTCAGTACTCCAAGCCACAGAGCCAACAGGACCCCTAACTCCTGACCCAAGACTAAGTCTAGCCAGGGAGTCCATCGATCCCATCGATGTCTCCCCCCCCACCCCCAGGGTTCCTGTCCAACCTACGTCCCTCCGATAGCCACTGCTCAAGGACTGGGCTACCTCCGACGGTCCTTGACACAGGGTGGGCCGGACGATACTTGTAGGACACCCTTATCGGGGTAACGGCATCCCACGCTTAGTCCTAGATCACCGGAGTCCACGGGTCAACTCCACCCAGTCTAACCTAGCATGTCTAATGCACAGGAGCAGGGCAGGATTTAATTAGGGAAAGCAGTAACAGGTAACACAACAAAGGCACACCTTCGGCCCATTTATTCTAAACACTTCCGAGGATCATGACTTCCTTCGGTTCACCATAAAGCGATAAAAGGGCATAACCCATGGCCCAGTTACACTAAGCATTCCCGAGGGTTCATTACTCCCTCGGTTAACCACAAAGCAGTAAACATTCAAGCATGATGTAAAACATAGAAGCCCCAAGGGCAAAACCGTCAAAACTGCTTACATGCGAAGCCCCGCGGGCAAAACCCATGAAAACCCTCGCTGCGACTAAAGGATCGATCCTCACCAAGGGAAGGATCGATCACTTAAGTAACAGTGAGCTTCCCTCACTGTCGAGACAAAAAGGATCGATCCTTCCTCCCAGGAAGATCGATCTTTCTCGAGACAGAGGGCGCCCTTCCAGTCGCACCAAGGAAGATCGATCTTTCCTCCCAGGAGGATCGATCTTTCTCGGGACGAAGGGTATCCCTGCTAACCCAGGCCCCATGATCGATCTCCTCCCATAAGAAGATCGATCATGTGCTGGGCGCAGCAAGCCAACACCAGAAGGACCGATCCTTCCTCCCAGGAGGATCGATCCTGATGGGTTCCGGCGCACTTCCGGCCGGAGAACCGCCGAAAGACGCAACCAAACCTCACCAAACTTGGTGGGCTGGTAGATCTGGGTACCACGAGGCTACTCAAGGCCTCAAAACCGGCAAACACCAACAACACCAAGAGATCTAATGAAAAACAAAACCGGATTTAAACCTTCAAAGCTAGCCGGAGTTTGGAGTGGGAACCCTACCTCCTCAGAGCAGCTTCGATCCACGAAGCCTAGCCAAGGATCTTCCTCACGCCGTCACGGTTCCAACGAGCCTTCAAGCTCCAAGAACGGTGGCCGGAGGAGGGAGAACGGAGGAGGAAAAGGGGCGGCCGGAACAGGGGAAGAAAACAGGGCTCTCGCAAGGAAGGAAGAAGGAGAAGCCGGGGGAGAGGGAAAGAGAAGGGGAAGGGGGCGGGGTAAGGCCGGGGAAAGCCGGCGAAGCCGGGGGAAAGGCAAAGGAGGGGAGCAAAAGTCTCCCCTCCCCTGACAGGGGAAGCGACGGCCACCGCGGTGGCCGTCCTTCGAAAGCCACCGACAAAGACTTCCAGGCACAGGTAGGATCGATCATCCTTGCATGCGGGATCGATCTTGCTAGCCACAGGATCGATCTCCACCCCTAGGTGATCGATCTTTTGAGCCCTGAAAGACAAACTTGGGCTAGGACACAGGTCCAAGTCCAGAACCCCCAACCTTGGGCCCACCTAACCTTTCTAGTCAAACACAAACACCAAACAAGGTCTGTGTGTGCACACCCCGTGTGAAACGACCGCCAAGGCGCAATTTCCCAAATTGCCCTTGGGTCAAAAACAAGCCAAAGGGAAAAGAGGGGCAGGTCCTCACAATATGAGTATAAAAATAAATATTTTTATGTCATTACGTCACGAATCCCAAGACATAATATAATTGGGTTACGAATCATGCTACAAATTGGTATAACATAAGAGGTATAATTAAATTAATATAGTTGTGGCATGAATCTCGAGATGTGTGACACGAATATCGATGCATATATATAATATATATACATATTTTATTTTATATCATATTATGTTAATATATCATATATATAATATAATCAAGAATATATTATAGTATTATATCAGTTCTATATATTATAATGCTATTATATACATCATCATAATATATATTTTCGATTATATATTATACTAGTTGTGCCCTCTGTCATATGGCAGGGTAACCACCAACCCTACCCCAATAACCACCCAACAACTCTCTCCCATTAAACCCCATCATGCCACATAGACTTTATCTAGGACATTCTTCCGCCACGTAGGACAACAAAAGTTTTATTTATAACCATAGCCTCATATAAGGATGACTAGTGAGGTCCCCTGCCACTTGGCAGAGTAACTACCATCTCCCCTCATAACTCCCCATTAACCCCTCCTAACTCCCCCCTCCCCCACTACTATCCCTCCACATCAGCATCCACATAGGATATATCTGCCACGTAGGACGCTAGCTAGGACAAACCAAAAAATACACTTCTTAACCATCTTGCTATATAAGGATGATTATGTTATGTTAAATATGTTTATTTATACACATAAAATAATCACGAATATATTATATATTACATTATATATTATATTATATAATATATATATTCTAGTATTATGGCATTATTATAGTATATTATATACATCACAATATATTTGTGGCACAAACTTTGATACATCTACACATTAAAAATTATAATTAAAAATATAAATGAAAACCTCATTACCCGTAAAATTAACAAAAGAAAGAAAAAAAATAAAACCATATCTAACCCTATTCCACCTTTTACATCCAAACACTCTTTTCCTAACCCAAGCAATATTTACCTCTATTTTTTAACTAAACACCACTAGAATATCACTAGAATAATAAATTCAAAATTACATGCATTAGTTTATTCCCCGACCAAACGACACCACACGATAGATGACTATGTTCTAACACAGGTAATACTTCAGTCTCCATCCGTATCACAATCTCGCATATGCCGAGATTTAAATTTTAAGCCAGTAATTTTCAAGGAGAGTACTCAACTTAATAATTAATCTTTATAATCAAATAGGTACACCCAATTAAAAAATATTGATTTTTATAGCGTGTAAACTTCGTAGACCGACTCTTTCAAAAGATCGAGTGTTTACCAATTACCAATGATAGTGGTCACTAAAAAAAGAAGATAAAAATTAGCAGGAGAATTGATTCGGGGTACATGTCACGTAGACATGTGTATCGTACATGGTCACTTTCAACGGTCTAGATTATCGTACATGATCACTTTCAACGGTCCAGATCCACTACTGAAAAGCCATGTACATGGTCACTTTCAACGAATGTGAGTGGATCTGGACTGTTGAAAGTGACCATGTACGATACACATACCTATGTGGTATGTACCCCCAATCACTTCTCATTAGCAAATACCGCCCTTGAACATTTCGTAATTAATATGTATTCCTTTTCGAGGAAGATTGGTAGTATATTCCACAAATGCCATGTCACCTCACTTCATTAATTAATTATTAGCATAACCATTACTACTACTAATGTCCAAAGTCCAAACCCATGCTCAGACCTTGTCCAATCCTATACCTAACCATCCAATTTTAAGCTATAAAAATTAATTAATGGGTGTCACTATTATCCTTTCTTCCTTTCGCAGGCCTCTCATAAAATAATCTATAGAGAGATTCATCAGATCAAGGATACAAGAGGGCCTAGATTTGCCTGGAATTAATGCTTGCTCCACCTCTCTGAGAGACGAGTAGCACCAAGTTAGCTGTCTTAAATATTCTTAAGAATATCCATTTGTCTCCTTAATTGCCTCCAAGGATCCACCTGCAAAAAGACCACCACTTGAGAATTATAGATTTTGGCAGGTCCTTTCGCGGAAAAGGACACCACCGAATCATTGGAATCAAGCTAGTTAGATCCCCCCCTGGCATGGCTTCTTCTCTAGTTATCTTCCATAATTGTTAGCTTCGACCCTCTTCAAAAATTTCTTATGGACCGGAGACCGTTCATAGCTTGCTTTCCGAGACGGCCCCTTGACTGTTCATAATTAAAAATAGGCCCTAACTTTTTCTGGCGGCTATGCAGAAAAAAAACAAGAAAAAAAAACAAGATCATTTCTCATTTTTGAGATCTAAAAATGGGTTCGGTTCGATCGAAATAATAATCGAGTTGAAAAACCATCATCAAATCAATGATTGCGCTCATAAAATACTCGCGTCATGGTAAGTCGATTTTTATCTTTTTAGTCCTTTCAACTATCCAATTTTACAAAAGTGCATGGTGTGCGCTATATTTTACTAGCTAGGTGTAAGGTGTCGTCGTGTTCCCGCATCCTCATGTCATCCGCCTACTAATTTTTTGGACTATTTCAAGACGAGGACTAATTCAAACATGTGTTTTAAGTGCATTTCTCGTAATGGTAAACCTTGTAAGCGTATATCTTCAACGTGATTTATGATAATAAGAATCAGGTGAGCTCCAAAATTGGTAAACATGGTATTATCTATCAAGCTTAGCCGTAAAAACATCATATTGTTCTCCTTAATCTTCAATGATTGAGGTTAACGTCCTAATTATAAGTTTCCACCAGAGCAGCGGTATCTTTTGCAGTCTGCCCCTCTATTCATCGAAGTGAGTGGCTGTTGCAATTGTCGTACTATGAGGGGCATTTCCGTAAAGTTGAGGACATCAACTGGAAGAAACGAGTAGATCAAAATAGAGCCAGAAATTAGTTATTCCAAGTACACATATAGTTGTTAGTCAGTTGCTCATAAGCTGGATATTGAGAATATATATTTAAATGAGATTTTAGAGACACCCAACAAGAATATCTAGAAAACACCTGATTAAGAACCTTTTTTACACAGAGAGGATATGACAAAAAACACCCCCATTAGCTGGCCAACCATGGGACTATGGGAGCCACCACCCTTTGGAGAAAGGGCTCTATAAATACTAGAACGGGATACCTCGAGCTATTTTTTTTGGGGTTTTTTGTTAAGACCGCCTAGAGAAGTGGGACGAGAGAACCGGCGATGAACAATATTCTCTTCACCCCCTCGCAGAACTTCTATTTTAACAACCGTTTCCATTTTAGTCCCTAGTTTTATTAGTTATGCGATTATGGATGATCCGTTAACCTCGTAGCACGATCCGAATCCGGAATAGACGGAGGCGGATCCGTTAAATCCCATCGGGGATTCGAATACGGAGTAGACGGGGGGCGGCGGCGGCGCCTGAGCAGAGAGACGCTGGAGCCGCCGGAAGAGGAGGAAGCGGCTGATCTCGGAGAGCCGGTTGCGGAGGGAGGAGGACTCGGAGCGGAGGCGGTCGTTATCGTGGCGGTAGAGGGCGCAGTTGTGGGTCACGGCCCCGAGCCGGCTGGAGAGGTCCCGGTTCTCCGCTCGGAGCCGCCTCGCCAGGGTCCGGAGGTCCTCGAGATGGCGTTGCTTCCGCATACGCGATCGGCGCGCCGACTCCCGGTTCGAAACCATGCGGCGGATCCGCCGCTCCTCGGCGGGGCTCAGCGACCGGTCCGGTTCGGTCTTCATCGGCCGGGGATCGAGATCAAGGCCATGGGCCTGGGCCTGGGCCTGGCTCTGATCCCATGGAGGAGTGAAATCGAACCCGGTTTCGAAGACGGGGTTTGGGAGGGCCAGAGCTTCGTCTAAGACCAGCATGGTGCCGAACCTGAACCTGAACCAAAACCAAACCGGAAAGGAGAATGAACCGGGTTTACGAAAGAGAAGATTAGAGGGAAAAGGGAAGTAAGGCAGAGGGGGGGATGGGTATTTATGGACGGGAAAGGGTGCCTAGAGGGACCCACCGAATGGGGTATGCCTTACACGTGTCAATCCGGGATTCACCGAATGGGGTTTGTAATACGGTGGGCCCCCCTGAGTCAGTCGGCACTAACCACGCCACTTAAAGTAAACCACCTTGTACTTGCACCTGACTTGTCCCTGAACCCAACGTGTGTGATGGAGTTTTGTGGTGCTAAAGAGGTGGGTGCGAAAGGTGGGTGGATTTCTTGGTCCATCGCATATCTTCTAGTAATTAAAGAAGCATAGAGTTGCTCTCTTGATGGCGGGTAGAGTGACGTGAGCGGGCGGGAGGAGTGTTGGCTTAGTCGCGAAGGAAACGTGGAAGTGGTTTCCGGGACACGTGGCGAGATTTGATTCGTTGTGAGCTGGAGGCCCACCTAGGGTCGAATTGGCCGTCGCATATGCGGCCAACAGAGGGCCCACTTGGAACCACAATCCACCGTTACATCAAGATCCTACGGTGGAGATTGATCTCATACCTCACCAAGGGCCTGCCATCGCGTTTCTAATTTTCACCAAATTAGGATCCATAATAAATATCTTGGGAGTTTTGAGTTTTTAGTTGTCTTTGAAGTCAATTCATATGCCAGTTATTTGACTGAAAATGGAATAATGCAGCAGGTCCTAAACCAGGATCACCGCTCAACAACAACTAATGGGATTAAAAATTGAGACAATTATTTGACTCAAATCGACACCACATGGTAAATTCTCTAAACCAAAATCATCGGCTCAACCACAAATGATGAATTTTAAAATTGATGTAATTATAAAGACCGTTTGGATTGAGTATATGATAAGTTTAAATAGTGGATAAATTAAAAGTTATATAAGCATCAAAAGTAATTACGTAACATCGAAGAGAAAGTGTTGGATGTATAAATGGATTTATGCATACTTAGGCTTCGTTTGGACATGCGTTGTGTTTTTTATGACCGTGATGAGGTGTGGTGTGTTTGTAAACTGTGGTGAGGCGCGGTGCAGTAACGGCTTAAAAACTGTTTGGTATGACAAGTTAATAATTGTGGTAGAAAAGTGTGTTAATGTAATTTGTTGTTTGAGTATGCGTTTATTTTTAAATATATAGCGTAAAATATTAGTTTGTTATTTTGTTTCTGTGTTTGTTACGCCGCAACCAAGGTGTGGCTAAATGGAAGCACCTATAAACTGTTTCGTCTCTTAAGCAGTTTTGACGTGGTTCCCACCAGTCTGTTATTATTCCCAAACGGGATTTTTGTGAACGCGACTGTGTTCGGTTCAAAAAAAAATACGTTTAAACAGCATGAACGCACGCCTAAACGAACCCTTATACTCAATCCAAACCGGTCAACATTGTGCTTGGTTGAGAAGAGTTCGCGGTTTAACTTGCATCAGTGACACTTGCTAGTTTACCGTCCTTGTCACCGCTGTGATTGGCGATCCCTTATCAATAAGCAGCTAAGTGGTTCTTATATTACCCCTGCCTTTCATTGTGAGGTAATGTGATTTTCAAATATATAAAACCAGGTGATGCCCTTAAAGTCCAACTTTAGACCTCTCCTTAATCATCTTATTGGAATTATACTTATCTTGATGAGGTAGCTCTCAGAGAAAAGAAATAATCAAATTAAAGTATGAACATCAAAGTTGGGATTGGGTGGCACAGTATCAAACTAAAAGACTTGGAAGGGGATCAATCAGGTATATTCTTTCCTAGAGAGACCGAGAAGATTAAGTAAGGCAGCCATGCTTTTTTAATGATAGGAGACATGTATGCTTTTTTTTCTCTTTGGTTTTGGAGCTCTTTAGCTACATGGTTGCCACTCGTATGGATTTCAGATGTCCTTTTGTTTGACAGGTGTCTGGTTCGAATTTATGGGTGCAAAGTTGGTCTGATCTGATTGATCTCCTTTAGGATGGTTAACATGAAAAGCAACCAAGGAAGGCAGCTAGTAATCAGTTGTTCTTGGTCAGTACTAGACAAGAATTGTAGCTTGAGAGTTAAGAGTGGCTTTCATGTGGAATAGAAAGGAGGGCTACAAAACAATGAGATAATTATTCCCTTGCATGATTAGAAGTTAAGGTTCTTGATTGATATATGGTTGAATGTTTCAGGGGAAGATGCTTGAACTTTCTTTTTAGAGCAGAGAGAAGAGAAAGAGAGGAGCCATGTGTGGGCGAGTTAAAGAGACAGTCCTACTACGTCTATAAAGGCATGGGACACATGGAAGGTTGGGATAATGTGGGATAAAGCTAACATGTTTGGAGATGGCAAAGTTATAGGAGGTTGCTCACATGTGGCCGTCTCAGGGAACTCCAGGTGCAAAAAGGAGCTGAGAACTTGGAAAAGCATACGGTTGCTTCTTAGGTTGGTTTTGTTTTAGTGGTTGGGAAGTCACCTCCCAAAGATTGATCACTGTCTGAGTGAACATAGCAAAAGCTATGTGCTAAAGCCTATATTTGCGAGAAAATATGGTGCTTGAAATAAACCACTTGAGAAATAAACCACTGTTGAATGTGAGATCCAGAAAACAAGAAAAAATGAGCTAAATTGGATATTTGGATGCATGGTGTTTGACAATTGAAACCAAGAACCGGGAAAGCATAGTGTCTGAAACTTTTTCTATTTTGCAAGGCCGAAGAGTCTCTCTCCAGTGCCACAGTTGATAGTCTATGCACCTAACACCAAAGGGTCCACATAGATGCATGCATGCAAGCAAGCGAGCCCGTGAGACCCTAAAGCCCATAGATCTCCACCGTTGTGGTGGGCCAAGGATTCAATGGGATCCTCCTAAGTCTTTATGCACCATGAACCTTTCAATTGTCAAAGAAGATTAAAGCAAAGATCAAAAGAAAAGATCAGTAAAGAAGCCTTTTTTTTCATTCCTTCTCTTGACCACACATTCATCACATGCACACACATTCTGCTTTTTGGTAACTATGGGGATCAAAAACACATGTTTCACTCCAGGATTATTCATGGAAAGAAAGGTGCCACACAGAACTTATTATTGAGTGAAGTGTCTTCAGCGAATAGCTAAACTGTTTATGTACAAATAATTCACAGGGTGGTTTCTAAATCAGGCAAGTTCCAGTGAGGCTTCGACATTGGTAGCGTTGGAGCTTATCCCTCCTGATGATATTCTACACTGGTGTTGTAAGATAGATGATTACATTGTCACTGGAGGACTTTCCTGAAGAAACCAACAAACATCGATATCAGTATTAAAAAAAATATTGAGGTAGTGTTTCATCTTATCATCTACTATTGGGGACAAGTAGGATCTAGAAATCTCTCGATATAGAACACATCACAGTAAACTTTATGACAGCAGCAAAAGCAGAAAGTAGAAAGCACGCAAAAATTGTCTATGGAAGCAAACTCAATCTCTGATACTTGGAGAGTAACGTGTCACTAAGCATCAGTCTCCATATTCATTTCAAAGTCTCAGGATAAGCATGCAATTGCACATGGAAAAGAATGCTTTATATTCCTATTTCACCAAAAAAAAAGGGATCTCATTTTGATCATTAAAGCGAGATACAGTGAGTACTGAGTAGCAAGTCTAAACACGGAACATACTACCAGAAGAATTTCCAAATATTGTACATCAGCTTCGGAAAGCACTCACCTTAAATAAAAGGTCATGTGCGATATGATCCCAGGGCAAAGAGATAGACATCAAACAACACTTAAGAGGCAAAAGTCCGGTGTCAGATTTCCTGGTGGATGAGGCGGCAACATAAGCTTGCTTTGCCAGCTCAGAAGCAGCAGAAGCTGCCTTATGGACGATGGTACCTAGACCGATCCCAAAACCTTTCTTTGATATTTGAACTGGTGAAGCCGGACCGGATGTCTGGTGGCTTTGATCTGAAATGTAGCAAAGCAGACAATTAATGCATGTTTTATTGCAATTAAATTAGCGTCACATCTTTCGAGCACACAGGTAGCAGAGTACACTAAAATCATGTATTGACAACTTACTGACACGGATCTATTTACTTCAACAAAATCAATAATTACATGACAAAAAAGAGGCAAGAGAAAAGAGCTTGTTGACCTGCAATACCAGAAACAGCTACTTCGACCTCCCCATGGCCCCCAGGGCCCCTCATGGTGAGCTTCTCTGTCTTTGTTGTTACATGGCCAATTGACAGGAGACTCCCAAATCTAGACTTTCCAGCTGCAACATAGTTTCGACAAATTAGTATTTAGACTTCAGAAGTTAGCAACGACTTCTAATAGGTCCATGTCAAAAACACCACAGCGAATAAGGAGAGGAGGAATTTTCAGCTATAAAAAAGAATGGAAACCATTCTGTTTTTTAAAAGAAACATACCATCATAAGCTTCTCGAACCATCGGATAGCTGACAAATCCTGAGAAGAGAGTAATCTGCAGTTGTAAATAAGCTTCAAGTTAAAAGATCTATGTTCCTAATCTGTCATCCTCAACAAGAACTCTGCCATAGCAGATTAAGCAGCAATCTCATATATGCAGCATCATCTAGACAAGGAAATATGATTGGATATTTGGTGACAGGGAATATTACGGAATTGAAAAATATTCGCTGAACCCATTACAGCTTGGAAGGCTAGGAGTTCTAGTCGACGTTGGTTGATTATTTTTAACGTCTCTAATTCAAAACCGAACATGAAATTTTGGTTTCGTTCGGCTGGGCCGTGTCTCAGTCCCAGTGTGGCTGATCATCCTCTCAGACCAGCTACTGATCATCGCCTTGGTAAGCTATTGCCTCACCAACTAGCTAATCAGACGCGAGCCCCTCCTCGGGTGGATTCCTCCTTTTGCTCCTCAGTACCAAGAATTGGTTCACGTAGGAACGGGCGTCTGCTGTTTCTCAACGCATTCCTTTAGACAAAGACTCCGTTTTTTCCTCAGTTACTCAAAGCAAACAGGTTCTAAATATAGGTAGGTACACATTATGTGCAAATATTGGCTGAAGAATATGCCTATTTTCTTCTGTCCCTTCACTGAGCCTATGCCGGGCAATGGTTTTTCTGTTCAAGTGTTTAACAAGAGTGAAATGAAATAGGTAATCCATAATGCAACTGATCTTTCGCAGTCTAGGAAAGTACTATTAATCAGCTAAAGAATGAAAAATTATAAACATCTAAAATCAGTATGAGTGGAGATGTTAGCAACTAATTGTGAAGGATGAAGTACTTGAATATTTCCATGAGAAAGAACAATCTTTCTCCAGCAGAACAAAAAGTAAAGGAAAATTGTTCTAATATTATTACTGATTAATTAAGTAGGTAAAACCTTATGCATCTTGACTCTTTTGTCATTATCGGCCAAAGGACTAGTAGAGTTGCTATCTGGAAAAGCAGCTCCACCATTAGCATTGAGAAGAACACAGTAGCAGTGATCAAATTCCGACAATACCTGGAATCAAAGTCATCAGTCATGTCAAAAAAGAAAAAAAAGATTATCCATGATTTTACATGAATAAAATAGGATGGAAATCTTAAAACAATGAATTCATTACTTTCCCAAGAAAATCTAAGTCAGAACTGCTAAATGCAGAAGAATAGACCCCCACAATACAGTAAGCTGTAGTGTATTACCACGGCATCAAACGTGTCATCAAAGTCATCAACTGCAAAACAAATATTTGGATATGCAGGTAGTGTTTCTACAGCCTGCGAATAGATTGAAACTGGAGGTTAGAAGCAAAAGGCATACAACAATATCCACATTCCAAAGTGAACGAACAAACCTTTTTGAAGTCTAACTGAAAGTCGACACGGCTAGGGGATGCATATACGGTTTTTATGACCTGTTTGGATGAGTATACCACTGATTAAGAACTTCATACCCAAATAAAGTACTTCGAAACAATTCTAACAATACACAACGTATCTGGCATTACCATCTTATTTTTCCACTCATCACATGACCAGCGATTACACTAGAACCCATCTTTTCTTAATTTTTAAAAGGAAGATATTTAGCTGCAAGATCAGTTACTGATTTTCAAGGAGTCTCTGAGTACCTGGATAAATCTTGGGTTACGCATCCTTCTATTACTATTAAGTAGACATATCATAAGAAAAGCAAACAAAAAGCCAGAAACATAATTCCCCAGCTCTCTTGAGGGGAGTCTGCTCTGCAATAGAAGTTTTCTCCAGCAACTCGAAGTAAATTTTTGCACTTTCCTTTAGTATATGGCTTACTTTCTTCATTTTTCACCCCTTGCCCAAACACTACAATAGAGCACGGCATTATCCCAATAGTTTGAGTATGAGTATATAACAAAAGCATTGAGCCATCAACAAGTACAATCTTAAAAGATAATTAGATAATAGGAAAGGAGAGCAAGTTGGCAACATTGTGACACAAGCACTCTAAACTCCGAATAAATATCTCCTACATATAGAATCACAATTATCAAGAATAAGCTCCATTAAAAGCACCTTGTATATTGGAGAAAGTGATGAATCCTCTCCATTTTGGTGCTTTTGTAAAGCCTGAAGACTATGATGAAGATAATCAAGACCTTTTCCATGACTTAGAACTTAATAATAAGAGATTTTCTATAAATTTACAACAAAAAGGGCACGGGCACAAATGGATTCCTTCAAAAGCAAATACAGAAGAAGAAATTTTTTTTACAACTAACTAGTACAAATATAAAGCGCAAGTGTTGGCATTGATATATGTAAACCTACACAGATTACATGGTGACGTATGCGAGCTAAGTAAAATACAGCTCTTATAGCTGCAGGAAGCAACTATCTTGTTATTCATATAGTAGAGTTTGCTACTTCAGATGGCCTTTTAGTTAATACATCTATAGGGTACGAACCACTAAAGTTGCAAACAGCTGCAAATTAGAGCAGTTGATTAAATTAGCACTGTTTCTCAAAGGGAACTAACAAACAGTTAGACGATTGAGAGCTGGTTGCTTAACAATTTGATATTCCGATGAGCCAATGAACACTTCACATTGTTCCTTAAGCCGATTGGTCAAAGTTAATAATTCACGGGAAACTAGAGGTCAACTCGTTGAAGTTGGAGATCACCATAAAGGACAAATGTACTTGCATGTATGCATATGAATCTTGAATTGTAAAGCAGCTATACTTCCCAAGAATCAGTACTCAGAGTGGCCATTAAACATCAAGAGCATATATTTTGTACAGATAAAGAAAGTATCCTAACATAGGTGAAACAGTTGAGACTAATGAATGGAGGAAATATTTCGATAACAATCAAAGCGAAAGAAATACCTGCAAATTGCAACAGTTACAGTAAAAGATGTGTGGGCAATCAAGTTCAAGTAAAATGTGCGTCTCCAATCCACATCTGCTGGGTTCTCTCCCATAATTTCATCTAACTGAATGTCATGCAAAAAAAAAAGGTTCTAGTTAGTCCTAATAGCAATACTAAAGGACTTCAAGATTCTTAAAGCATAAAAATCTAAGATTCTTAACGCATAGTTTTTGAACCATTAGACCACAAAAAATATTATTGAGCAGCACTTCAACAAAAACAAGCTATTGATCAACCAAGGGCACCATCCAACAAGTAAGATTATTGCATTTGATAGACTCAATTGTTTCATAAATAAACTCAAAACGTTCAAGACATTTGTCCATGATCTATAGTATTAGTTAGTTTCATGTTGAGAGAGAGGATCAATATTCTCGCAAATACAAATAACAGCAACATGGTACAAATGAAACATGCAAATATAACTTGTGAATAAATGCCAGGTCTCCCTGTCAGTCATGAAGGTTTCATGGTATATTTACCGTAGGAGCCCATCTACGAACAAAATAAGGAGGAGGTCCTTCCATATTATCATTGAAACCATATCCGTGTAAGCTCTGCAGATAACAGTTGCACATGTTTCATGTGGTGAAAAGCAAGATGTTGAACAATAACGAGTACACACGGTTGAAATATCACGAATTTAACATGAAAAATACCATGTTTCTGACGAAAAAAATAAGGTCATCTTCTGGGCGTCCCTTCGATACTCGGCCTCGAATGAAGTACAAATCTAGCATCTCATGCCAGAATCTTCCATCCATTTCGACATCTGACGCATCCTCCGCAGCAACTACTGTTTCCCCCAACAAGTTTGAATGCTTTCTAACCATGCTCAGCAATTCAGAACTAGCAAATTTTTCACATAGGTTAATGCAACATTATTGGAACGATTCCATATTAATGTCAACATCTTCAATAGACTTTATCGGGTATAAAACGCCACTACAGATTAAATAGTCTTTCTCCTAAGTATCTAGCAGGCAGTTACCAGAACCAATAAAGAACAGAGTGAACAGTTCTACAGACATTCAGCAAGTGATCCAAAAGCAAGCAGCAAGCATTTGTTCACAAAAAAACTCCAGGATAACAATTGTATGCGTTGCATGACACGTTAAAAAACTGTATTTGGTGAAACAAAAGTATAATAAGTTGATCGACAAGACGCTTGATGTCTGGAGAGACGAAGTTTCACAACATAAATAAAGTGCTATCATCGCATCCAGTTGAAACTGTGACATCGAAGGACAATAGTGAAGTGAGGTGCACATCTCATTGTAAAGCAGCAAGATTTAGATCGATTGCGCACTCCAATTAACCACTCATGATTCCCAACTATAAATCTGAAAGTAACAAAGCATCGAGCTACGAAGTTCATCTTCATCAGCTGGTTCAGCATCCCATTCCCCTAATTTCGCGATACATCCATCGCCAATTAGAACTGAACAGTAACCAAAACCAGCATCCATGGCATGTATAACCGAAACCAGAGCTTAACCTCGAGAAATCAAGACCAAACGAAACATTCTAATAGGGGATCGAGATAGAGAGAGATGGGAACCTGGAAGGGGTATCTCCATCGAAGAAGCCGGACGAGATGGAGATCTCTTTCACCTCCTCCATCTCCAAGCATCTCCCACCCTATCTCTCTCGATCTATCCTTCGGTGTGAGTCCCCAAATCGAAGTGCCCCACCTCCTCTAGGGTTCGTTCCCACGGAGCTCCCGAGGAGAGAAGGGAGCAGCACGAGGAGGAGGAGCCGAGGAGACGTGGGCGCCCAACGAAGCTAAAATCCAAACCAACACTAACCGACTAGTTTGAACTCATTTGAAGATAATAACCCATTTCCCGGTGGTTATGCACGTGAGATGCCAGCGCACACGTAAGGGGACGTCGCCGGCAACCGGCGAGGTTCGGCGAGTACGAAGGCGACGGTCAATAAGGTTTAGTGGGCCGTTATGGTGCCATCTATAGGGCCCAATCATGAGTCGTGCCAATAGAGCTGGGAAGAACTCTGGCCTTTCTGCTGGGTTGGGCCGTTATGGGAACCATATAGCTGGACCATCTCCATGGTCCCACGCTTCATGCCAACTTTATGCTGGGTTGGCCTTAGGGTCCGTCTATATGGGCAGAGCCTGGTCCAGAATTCTGGACTCCGTGCTGGGTTGGGCAATTATGGTTCTATATGGGCGACACTTCACGCCAATAGAGCCTGGACCAGAACTCTGGGCTCGTACTGGGTTGGGCTATTATGGCTATATAGCTATTCTATCTAAATGGGCCCCACACTTCATGCCAATGGAAGCTGAACCCTGGACATTTTATGGGCCAACACGCTACTTTGGAGTTCAGGCCAGCCCACTTCCAAGTAGGGCGCGCTCCAGAACTCTGGGCTTCGTGCTTGGGTTGGACCCCATATCCGGCTGGACCGGACCGAACTTCTAGTCCAGTGGGCCATCGAAGACCATGACAAGTCTCTTGAAAAGTTGCAGTCAATGACTCATTGAGAACTAAAAAGCCCACACATGAGAAGTGTGCATTCTAGAATATGTTAATTTGCGTAATTAAATTCATCTTCTTCCACATGATTTTGTATGTGTGTGTCAGCGTGTGGAGGCAATCGGAGAATGGTGATTTTAACAGTATTATATGTATATATGTATGCATTTCGATGCTGACCAATAACGTCATCGATCGACCGACATAAAGGATCTCGTTTGCAACTTGGAAAAGGGCATTCATGGTGCCAAACGGAAAGAGAATTTAAGGAATCACTCCAAGAGGCAAAGCTGAAGAAATATTAATGCCAAACGGCCGGATGAGAGATAGAGGGAGAGAGAGGTGCATGCATGCATGGATGGCAGCAGGCCAACAGGTATTTTTCACCCTTGCCGTGTTGCTATTGGGTCTGGATTCATCTCCATAGCTCTAATCTCCTCTTCTTCTCCATAGATATTGATGTCGGCAACTCTCATGCTTTGGCCTCCACACACCTTCTCTTTGGACGCGCGTGATTTGATCTGATCATATCTTTCCACCCGCCCCTGTTCTTCTAGATCTGTGGCCATGCACGCATGCATGCATTTCATGCACTGGTCGATGATAGGACCTTTAATTCCACACCAACTACCTACTTAATTGCCGTCTACTACAAAGTATAGATTGAGTAGTAGTTCTAGAAATCTCATTTCTATTCACAGATCTAGAGTACGTGTGTGTTTACTTGTTCAACTCTGTGCATATATATATGATCGAAGCAATCAACGTATAGCAGGCAACTTACGACTTAATTAATCTATGAGTTGTTCGCAGGCATAGCACAAACCCGCGTCAGGTGATAATTAAACACGATAGCTTTAACTTTAACGTAGCTTCGATATATGCTAGCCGCCGGCATGGATCTTGTGGAACGACATGCATGCAAGAAGAGGCAATGTGGCAGCAAATATCACAATGGACATGGACATAGGCCAGCGTGTGTGGCAGAGAGATGAGGACCACACTACAACAAAATCGAGATTTCGCGATAAAAAATTTCGTGACAATAAGTCTTATATTTGTCACTATATACTTATCGTAACGAATGTATTTCGTCACCAGGTTTGTTACAATAAGTCCGTTGCAATAAGTTTATTATGATAAATGTAGCAATTTATTACAATAGGTGTATACAAATTACGACAAACAAAAATTTGTCACCATAACACTAGTACCGGTGACAAAATATTTTGTCACCACAAATAAAAGATTTCGTAGCCATATGTATGTTTTTGTCGCAATAGGCATGTTCGACATGGGGGATATTGTGACCAAAATATTTTGTCACTATAATTTTTAACAAAATTTTTGTCATAATATGTTTGTCGTAATAAACAGATTTATTCCAACAAATGATTTCGTCACAATCTAACGTAAAAATAGCGACAACATATTTTGTTGCAATAAATGTGACTATTGTGACAGAATAATATCGTTGTAATAAACTTATTTGACTTATAATGACAAAAAAATGTCACAATAGATACAATATTGTGATAACTATTTTGTCACCATAGAAATATTTATACCTGTAAATAATTAAAAATCAGCTTTAATAAATTGGACAAAAATCATCAATTACAAAACATTAGCTATCAATTAACTTGGCAAAATGTCTATCAAAGTATACAAAGTCAACCAGTGAACAATAAAAACTACTACAATTACTAACCACAAATAGATGATGTCAACTATCTAATTATATGACAAGTAAAACTTAGTTTCCAACTAAGTAGCTCAATTGCTTCCTAAATAAGTATTTTTCTGCAAGCTGCTTGTCCGGTAAGAGTCGCCAACAAAAGAAACAAAGCAGACTTATCTCAGTCTGCAGTATCTTTTCAACGAGCTGCTTCTCTCCTTTCATCTGCATGATACAGCTCAAAAAATACTGCTCTTTTTAGTCATGCAAAACATCACCTAGTTAGAACTTAAAAGTGCAATCATGCTGTCTAACTGGAGAGCAAGGTAAGTTGTAAGTTGAGCAAACAAAACTACTCAGTCGATGAAGTACGACTGCATACACAAATTCCAAGTCTTGCTGTGCTTCTCAGTTCAAACTTAGAAGAAGAAACTTTACATTCCGGGAATTCTGCTGCAGTATGTCTCTTTAGCTTAGAATATGTATGGAAACATTTACTCATGAGAGAGATGGGCATTATAAGTTCATTAAAGCAGTAAAAATTTCACATTCTGGGATTGTATTCCTATTGTCGCTTAGACTTAGATATCTACAAGAACATTTAGTATAAGGGGACTTACAAATTCACTGAAAAGATAATCAGGTGTTGATTCGCCAATCACATCAGCCTGATAACCATCTCCCAGAAACTCCATATTTTCCTGGAGTTGTGTTTATCATGAACAATGGGAAATATCATTGCACAAGAAAGTGCAGTAAGGGCCTATTGTCAAGTGCTAAAATAAACGCATGAAAGCAAAAAGTATATCAAGATGGGCTTGCTATACAGCTTGACCATGACCCACTGTCTGAAATAAGAATCTGATGCTTGAGCATGATTCACTAGCAGAATATCCCAATGCACTCTAAGAAAAAGGTAGTATATGAAGATGTCAAGGCCTCTTCCAAGCATTACTAATCTTCGAAGATAAGGTTAGGTAAATGATCAGTCAACTGCATTCCAAGATAGATAAGTGACATGAAACATCAGAGACAGCGATGTTGGATAAAACCTATTATATGAGAGGCACTGCATGATAGTGAGGTAATGGCTATAATTTGATAATCACTGACAGCATCTAAACTTGACATGAATGTCACATACGGATAAATCACACGGGGATAACATGCAACATCATTATGAGTATTTAAGAACTCTTTAGGACTGAATTAACTGAAAATAGACTCATTAAGTCCATTTTATTAGGAAGTGAACCACTACGACAGTCGACAGACATTGTGAATGCAGGGTCTTGATTTGTTCGAACGCATAGTAAAACTAGTGAATATCACCATGATGTGAATAGTCATTCTCAATTTTAATATGGCTGATCAAATCCTCTCAATCAACTATCAGCTTGAAGCCAAAGTAGAAAATGTGAAGGAACCACGATGTGACACTTATAGTGGCAGGAGACATATATATGCAGTTATAAGGGGCATCAGAATAGCGTTAAAATTATCTCATTGTAGACTTCAGCAAACCTCTTATTTCCAACTCTTGGAGAACCAAAATTATACATAGTGACCGAAATCACACCAGACCTATATGACAACAGAAACGTCCTTAAAAAGATCATGCTGGGAGCGATATGCTGTGTGATAATCATAATTAGCTCAAGTTTCCAAAAAGATAGGTGTTTAGCACATCACTGTCAAAGTAAATTATCCATGCCAAATAAACCAAGAGTGTAAGGCAAAATTTTGGAGAACATGTTGCACATACAACTGCACTAATCTATCATCTATTATTACAAATTATACTAATCCAGCTTAAACATATAATGCATAAAGAAGTATAGCTCTTAGCCTCTTAGGCTTATTAGCATGAGTATAGCCTTGTAGTTGTTAAGTAGTTGATTAAAGAATCCTCCAGAGATTAAGTGAAAGAAGTGGACACAAAGTTTTGACATAGTGTATAATTATCATCATACATCACCGAAACACCATGAAAATCTTAAAGTTTCCATACAAAAACTCAGATAGGAAACAAGTACCCCAGCATGAACATGTCAGAGGAAAACAGACAGTATGATTGGGAATAGACATTTTTCATCAGGGGAAGTGTTATGACTCACTTGGCTAGTTGACTAGACGAGAGCTCGAGAGCAAGAAGGGTAGCCAGTGCACCACCTAACCTATGTCCAGTAACATAGACATGCCAATTGGGCCTGTTTTCAGGGCCATCTTCTTTTTCTTCACTGCCAGGACAAACAGGTGTATTACTTTCCCTACTGTTAAACAAAATGAAGACACTTTCATACCAAGGGAAATAAAAGAATATGCAACTAATGCTTGCAGTGACAAGATGAAATCCGAACATTGGCGCGAAATACATGCAAATCTTTCTCAAAACAGTTTCAGAACCCCAGGTGCAGAAATCATAATCTTCCTCTAAAGGCCCTATATTAAACTTCTTGTTCTTCCTTTTGATGAATCTTTTAGAACTTTAATCTACAGAGTTTTTTCTATTTCTGGGAGGATTTGAGTTGTTTTTCTAAAGCATCCCAGATCACCTTGAGTTTAACATGATTATGTCTTATTCGACAACTTCCACTGTGTTAGGACATTTCAGTTCTCTCTAATTGCGCTCTACAGAGCATTTTAATTCCACCAAGACTTATATTTCAGAAATCTAGTACTTCTTAAGTTATCAAAAGTGTGAGTCTGGACTCTGTACAAAGAAACATTCTGCAGGTCATGAATTTAAGTGCCACTAGCACGCGCCGTGCCAACTTCGAGCATGGTCCATGTTGACGCTGGATGTGCCATGCTGACCGGCACTTAAAACCATGCTGTAGGTACTGAATATTTAGATAACAGAGCTCCCTTTCACATGAAAAAATATCATCAAGAACATGTTACGAGCAGTGTACTAATCACGCTCTATACTGGTAGAGTATTTATTCGAGGAATGCAACCGAATAAAAGTTTTTGAAGGGAATCTTACCAAGAAGCAACTGAGACTTTCATAAGAGATATGATCCTATTTCTGACTGAGTCATAAGCGCTTAAAAATCCACTATGTACCTGTCAGATGCACCAATTTAAGCAAAATGATAAAACATCTTAAATTCAATATCAAACGAGCAACACAGACCATGGAAGAATAGAAAGTACTGGAAAACTATGGACAAGGATAAGAATGTGACTTACTTGGATTTCTTGTTTAAAATCACCACCTAATCTTTCAGGATTGAGCCTGCAAAATGAGGAAAACTATGCCTCAACTGATGCATCATAAAAAGTACATTTAAAATTCAATACCATGTTGAATGAGATGCACAGCAGCCTTATACCACTCATGGAAAGAAGATATGTTATGTGGAATTTTTAATCCCCTTAAGCACTTAATACAACACCTAGATATATCTAAAGGACAAACAAAGACTATTATTTCAAACGCTCGCAATCTCGGTGATAAAAATTAGTCCTGCTTCACTTCACTTCACAAAAGAAGAAATCCAAAAGTGTTGTTGATATTTCTAGTAAATAGAGGTCAAAGCTCACCTCTGAGAATCCATTGCTAATTGCATCACAGAAATATTTCAGGCCTGTTAGGTTCCGTGTATCGCCGGTAACCGCGAAGCCCCTCAAATACTCACCGGAAAAACCCACAAAAAGAAGAGATCGGAGGGGAAAAGAAGAGAGGAGCTCACCTGAGCCAAGAAGGAGACAAAATCCGGCGGACACCTCGCCGGATCAATCCTTTTTCCGGCGATCTCCACCTCTCCTCCTGGTTTTCTTCCTCCTTTCTTCCTTTCTTTCTCCGGTGCCGGCGATCCCACTTCCTCCTCCCACTCCCTCTCCCTTCCCCCTTCTCTCTCTCTGGATCTCTCTCTCTCTCTCTCGGGTCCGGCTAGGTGAGGTGAGATGAGGAGGAGAGAGAGAAAAATATCAGGTGAGATGGGGAGTTTTGCAGAAATCCCCCTGCAAAACTCCAACTTACACGAAAACTTCTCCAATTTAGATAAAAGCCTAAAAATTTTACACTTAGACCCTTACCTAAGATACAAGATATTATATTATTGTGACGAATATCTTTGTCACTTTATATTTATATATAAGTTTATTGTGACAATATTATTTCGACGAGATAATTTTTGTCACTATATAATTATTCACATCTTATTGTGACAATCTATCACAATTACTAACTTATTGCGACAAACTATTGTGATGAAATTACAAGTAGTTGCAATTACATCATTGTGCATGTATTATTGTGACGAAACTGATATTGGTTGCAATATGTGTCTTTTTTGTGACAAATTTGCATTTATCACAATCGATTTCGTCGCTATATATCATATTTGTTGTAGTGCCATTGATTTCTTCTGGCCATGCTTAACATATATGCAAATTAATATCTCATGGTTGGTGACCCATCCTCCACAAGAACAACTAATTATTAGGGTTAATAGGTTATCCACCTCACAGAAAACATGGGCTACCCTAATCTTCAACTTATACATGTTATTTTAACACCCTGTGTATATATTCTCCACGGCGGCTTAGTCATCGACAGTACCTAACTTTGATAGATTTGCAGTTGATCAATACTTCAGACAAACTGCTGCTGGTACTAGATCTTGTCAAAAGAGCTAGCGTATTATATCGATATGAGTGACTGCAGGTTAATTATGATGTCTTGACTCTTGGCTTTGATCAAGTACGTATTAGAGATGTTTTTCCTGTCATTTAATTCCTTTGAGAAGAAGTCCTCTGTATTCGATCTATTTTTATTGGCACACTAACACCTGATTAATAGTTCAACACTGGATGATCCCAAGATCTCTAGCTTCATATCGATACGAAAAAATAGTGGCCGGAGGATCTCAGGATTTCGGTGATGATCGAGAGGGTGACACAAACATATATATACGTATTATGTACATGTGAATTTATTGTATACAAAGAGGTTAGTGATCAGGGGAACAGTCAGAATATTATGTATCAATACTTAATTGCTGATTTTTAATTTCTTTTCTTGACTATTGTCTACTATGGAAAAATAGCTATTAAAATGTATACCTGAAGTACTGTATATCCGTAAATATTTGTTCTCATATAACTTTCATGTAGATAATTACTTGCATATATCAGTCCAAAAATTTCTACTTATAAAGTCACATACCATGCAATTTGTAGCTTGTCATTTAAAAGAGCCCATGAATTATTTAGAACCCCTAGCTAATTTGACCCTGATATATATATATATATATATATATATATATATATATATATATATATATATATATATGTTGTTTTAATTTATACTGTCTTGTAGAATTAGCGTGCACACGCAAGTGCTGATATAAGTTTTACTGTGCACAGGTAATTAAATGTCGTACGTGGTTCAACAAGAACAAATCATATATATGATTCAAATCAAATCCAAGAGAACAAATTTATGTCCAGTACTGAGAGCTAGTGACATGCATGATCCATTTGATCACCATGTACAACTCTTAATTACTAGATCGATGGAGACACTGCTTCCAGTCGTCAACTGCCGAAAAGGATACAACTATTGCCCTCTTATATACGGTGATCTCGATAGCAAAATCCAAGATGAGTACGCTAGGAATAAAAAAGGTTTCAGAAAAGAGAGAGCACCCACAAGTTTAATTATCCCTTATATATTATCTTCTTCCTAGCTAGTTAAGCTACCATCTGAAACTTCTCTGATTCTATAACTGTTAGTCAAAATAATGGCTAAATCATAAATGACGGACACGTAAGCAAAAGGTAATTTTAAATGGACGATAACTTCATAATCTTATCGACCAGATAAAACCTATCGATCAAATGAACGATAGAATCTATCGACCAAATGGACGATAAAATATCGACCAAATGAAACGATGGAATCTATCGACCAAAATGGACGATAGAATTTTAACCAAATGGACGATATCGTCCATATGGCACCGTCATTTAAAGGATTATGGACGATTATCGCCCAAAAGTCATAATTGGACATGTTACTCAATTTTATCGTCCAAAAGCAATTAACACGTGTGCCAAATATGGTTAAAAAACACATGCAGGTATGACGTGGACAAGAAACGATAAGTAAGCCAGCATAATCATGACGTATGCAATGAACGAGAATCAACCACGTGTACTCTCCAAACCAGACACGAACGTGGGAGAAGCTGTTACGGAGCAGTTCGCACACGATCTCCTCCTTTCACGCCATCAACCCTCAAGGCGGGAGCAGTTATTCAGTTACTTAGTATAAATAGCTTCTCTTCTCTACTGTAAACCCCCCCGACAATCTGTAACCTGCTCATAAGCATGGCTTTCGTTTCTTTTGTACCTGTAAGTTGATTAATAAAGCTTTCAGTTTGATTAATGGCGTCTCTTATTGCTTTCTTAGTATAATTTCAATAATGTAGTTGTTTTAGTCGTCTTCTCTTCTTTTATTTCTGTTTTTGTAGTTTTAGATTAATGGATTTGTTTCCATTCTTGTTTTTCTGTCTGTTTCTTTTCCATAGTTCAACTAAGTTAAATTAGTTATAAGTAAGATTAAATTAGTCTTTTGATTACTGTTTTCGTTATTCATGATCATAGGAGTATTTTAAGATTAATTTTAGGTTTAATTAGTCCTTTTAATGCTTTTCTTACAGTTTTCTTTACTGTTTTCCATTAGAGTAAGTTATTGCTTTCTTAGATTAAGTTAATCCATAGATTTAAATGCATTTCTTAGATTCAGTAATTTAAGTTGATCTTTATGCTTTATTTAATTTCGTAGTTTTTAGATAACTTGAAGCTTTTCTTAAGTTAATATTGATAATTAGATTATTTAATTAGGTCTAATCTAGATTTCCATATTACTTGACATCTCTGGTTCATTAATTTGAAAGAGTAGAACTAAACTGCAATCGTTTGATACTTAAGTGTGGAATAGGATTTTGACTTTGACTATTTGACCGGTCAACGGTCGGATTTCCTCTCTAACATTTTTTGGCACGCCCGGTGGGACCTATGTCAAGTCTTTATGGAAGTCAGTCAAGTTGGACCAGACGGAATGGTCATCACTAGGACTGGGTTTGACACCAATAGTGGTAGTGGAAATGTCGCCAATCAGGGCGATGGCCAACAAAGTCCAGTTACGGTCGAGGAAGAACCTGTTCTTTTTCCACCTCTCGACCAATCACATATTCCTCCACCTGTTCCCCCACCACACATAGAATATCAAGATAGGGTGGTTTATCGCTCTGTAGAGCGAGGGAACTCATCGGCCAGAGTTGGCCTAGACCCAGGAAACATAACATCAAATACAGCCCAAAATATGGTCGATGAAGCTTTACATGCTAACAATCAGCAAATGGCAAGTCATATTGCCACTGCTCTAAGGCCTTTTATTGACACTATGCAGACTTTTATAAACGCAACTTTGTCTCAGGTAAACCCTGGATCAAATGTTGCTAGGCCTGCCATGTCTGCAATCCCTATCGGCCAAAACCTCACCCAAAACAATCGTCCATTTCCGCCCAATACGGTCATGGGACCTGGTGGTAACAACGGTTTTGTTCTTTTACAAAATCCAATGCATAGCCAAAACCGTGTCGGCCAAAATAGCCAAGTTGGCCAAACTAGTACAACCCATTATCGGCCATCGATGAACAATGATAATAATCTAAGACCAAATTTAACTGGTCAAACATCTGGGTTGTTTCCATCGCCAACACAAATACCTCATAATAATAAGGTGTTAACTCCAGGGGCAATACCAAACAATGGTGTCCCTCCTCTTCAAGGAGTTCAAGGTGGTGTTGTGCCTCCTGTACAGGGAGTGCCTAATAATGAAATTCCTTTAGGTCAGGGTATACCAATAGGTGGAATGCCTTTGGTTATGGGCGAGAACATTCCTCAAAACATTCCCCAGAATGTTCCTCCTAATGGCCAGAACTTCGTTTACCCAAATAATGGCCAAAACATGGTTTACCCGAACAATGGCCAAAACATGGTTTACCCGAACAATGGCCAAAACCTTGTTTACCCAAACAATGTCCAAAACCCTGTTAATCTAAACAATGGTCAAAATGTTTTCCAAAATAATGGCCAAAATATCGGCCAAAATAATAATTTGGATGCTCAAGGCCAGGGGTTTCCACAGAATAACTATGGGCAATTGGGTGGTCAAGTTAATCGGCCAGTAGGCAATAATTTTTATAATCAAAGAATGGCCGATGGACAACGCATGGGTGATATCCCCTATCAGAATAATTATCAGCCATATGAGGCACCTATGTATTATGCACGACCACAAAACGAACAGTACGACCAAGTGTACAACAACCCTCTTTATAATCAGGCCGATGCTCTACGTGAACAAGTTGCCGAGATTCTACAAGAGCAAATAGGTTTAGGACGACCAGCTACTCGTCCAACTTATAGGAAGCCTTATCCCGATTGGGTTGACCAAATGCATCCGTTTCCTAGGAACTATAGAGTTCCAGAGTTTACTATGTTCTCTGGGGTAGATGAGATATCGACCATTGAACATATAGGGAAGTTCTCCATGCAATGTGGAGACGTAAGCGATTTTGTCAAACTTAGACTATTCCCTAACTCTTTATCTGGGGTAGCTTATTCATGGTTCATTAAGCTATCGCCTAACTCTATTCAAAATTGGCAGCAAATGGAACATGCGTTCCATTCTCAATTTTATAAATCAGAACCGGAAATCACAATGGCCGATTTAGCTCAACTTAGACAACGGCCAGATGAGAATGCTGAATCATTTTTACAAAGATTTAAAAGAGCGAGAAGTAGATGTTTTATTCCTTTGCCTGAAAGGGAATTTGTAAAAATCGCTCAAAGTGGATTAGCCTTTGAACTTAAGAAGAAGTTTCAAGACAGATTTTATTGACCTATTTCAACTGCAGACTAGCGCAATACGCTATGAGCAATTGTTGAGGGAAGAAGATCAAATGAAATCCCCTTCCAAGGGAACTTATTATAGAGATACTAACTATGAGATAAACCAAGTTAGTGAAGTAAATGAAGAAAACTACAACATGAACGATGTTTGTTTGGCCGAGCTCCTTAAAGGAAAACTTTACATATGTAAAGCTCTTGCCAAACTTGAGCGAGAACTTAAGGGTAAAGAAGTAATTAGAGACGGTAAACGTCCAATGCGGAAGTTTTCTTTTGATGTTTCAAAGGCTGATCAAATCTTTGATCAATTACTTAAAGATAAACAAGTTAAATTAAAAGATGGACATGCTATGCCAAGCCTTGATGAAATCAAGGGCAAAAGATATTGTAAGTGGCATAATGCTTGGTCGCATCACACTAACCAATGTTTGGTTTTTCGTAATGTTTTGCAGGATGCGATTGATTCCGGTAGGATTGGTTTCCCAGCCAAACACATGGGAGTTGATGCAAATCCTTTCCCCAAGGCTGCTCCAGTGGGGATGGTGCTCACTGACGTGGCGAACTTCAAATTGCCAAAGTTCAAGATCATCATTGATGAGACTGAGGACGACAATCGTCCAGACGTCTTCGCAAGACTTGGTCAAGACAAAGGGAAGGAACCTGCCATTCCACATGTCTGCCCAAGATGCCATTGGGATCTCAGTCGCCCGATGACACCTTTCTCCGGGACCAAGTTTCCTCATTCACAGTCAAGGCAGTGGAACCGAGTTAAGCCTCATGTGTACCCAAAAAGTTTTATGCCTCAGCCTTACAAGCCAGAGCGATGGTACAACTACAATTGTTATACTCGTCGCTCAGTCCCTGTGGAGGAGATGACACGGACTCAGTACCGTCGCCACCAGAAGAAATATGGCCAGATGATGAAGGCCAAGCAAGCCCAGGAAACCAACCCAAGTCAGGATGAGGAGGTTGAGTACATTGAAGAAGATGTTGCTGTTCCCAATCCAACAGAATCTTCAAAAAGCAAGTTCCATCGTTCAAATAATGATGATGATGATGAAACTGGAGCAAGCCAAGTGATCAGATTTGGAACACTCCCGTCAGTCATCGTCAACAATTACATTCTATCAAGTCGCCTTGGACAACAATGTCCAACTGAAAGCGATTCTGATATATCAGATATGGCCGATGGTGAATCGTCAGCCACGCTGGTCGAGGAAAATACGGACACATCGCCCACCTTGGTCGATGAAATGGAGAATTCACCCCCAGTAAACTTAGTGCTTGATCAAGAGGATGAGTATGTAGAAGTAGAAGAAAAAATCGATGTTGGTGAAGAAGCTTGGAGGAGGAATATATCTACAGAACAACTGTTAAGGCAGTTGTATGAGGAAGGAAATCCAGCAGTTGGACCAGGTGGCCAGCCAAGTGGCCGATATGATTATCTCCGGGTCTATGGAGACGTCAAAGTGAAGCGTCTTGTGAAAAAGACGGAAGTTGTCGCCCATATCATACCATCAACATCAACCACAATTGTTCCGACTGGTTGGGGAGATGAAGAACAAGAGCCCATGGTCGAAGATGTTGAATGGGTAGAGATAGAAGTGCCCATTAAAGTTAATGAGGAGGCAGCGAGAAGAAACATCTCCCAGAAGAAGCTATTGATGGATCTCTACAAGGCAGGCAATCCAGCCATCAGTACTCAGGGCCAACCAAGTGGAAAGTTTGACTACTTGGTTTGCTATGGTGATCCCATTGTGAAGAAATGGGTTCCCAAGTCTGAGGTAGTCAAATATATGCCGCAAGCTAGTGAAGTACCAATTGTTCCAACTGGTTGGGACATGGAAGAGACAGAGACACAGAAGGAACAAGATAAGGAGGATCAAAAGTGGCCATCATGGGATGGTCAAGAGAATCCAGAGGTCGTTCAAGTTGCAGCTAAGGCAAAGGGGAAAGTAGTTGCCCGTCAAACTCAGTCATCGACCAGTTCGTGCAAAGAAGGTCTTCAAGGTCAAGATAAGGCTGTGTTTGAACGACCGCCAGAGGCGATGACTCGCCATTTACGGCCTTTACACATCAAGGCCGAGATTAATGGAATCCCAGTAAGCAGAGTTCTGATTGATACCGGTGCTGCAATAAATGTCATCCCAGCCAAGATGATGAAGAAGCTGCGAAAGACTGACAATGATCTTATCCCCACGGATATCACGCTCACGGGATTCAGTGGAGTTCCGGCCCCAGCAAAAGGGATTCTCCCCTTGGACATAAAAGTTGGAAGTGTCACAAGAAGGACAGCGTTCTTTGTCATGGACTCATCGACCAGCTACAATGTGCTACTTGGTCGAGACTGGATTCATGCCAGTCAGTGTGTTCCGTCATCTCTTCATCAGTGTTTATTCTTATGGAATGACGAAGGAAATGTAGAGTCAGTTATGGCCGATAACATGCCATACAGTATGGACACGCATGCCTTGGAGGCATCTTTCTATGATTGCAATTATGGGCCTTTGCAATTCCTTCAGTTTGAAGACACACTCAAAGTGGTATCTGAGAATGGAGTTATGCTAAAAGAGCGTGTAGCAGAACTGTTTGATCCGGCAAGACCAACCTCAGTGGTCTTCGCACCTAAAGCTGGCCGATCACCGGCCACCAGTCAGAAATGATGAGTTCAGACTCTGAAAGAAATCAGGCCGCTGTAACGGCCTTAAAAGCCAAGCTAATGGCTTATCAAGTGGAAGCGTTTGTTGCACAAGAAGAGAATGACTTAGATTGTTTAAAAGAGGTTCCCCAAGAAGAAGAGGAAGAAGTCCCCTATGGCAAACGTGGAAATATGCAAGCTCAAGACCCATTGGAAGAAATCGACCTTGGTGATGGCACAGAGCATCGCCCAACCTTCATTAGTAAACTTATCGCCCAAGAGGTAAGGAACGAACTCATTGCTATCTTGCGTTCATATAAAGATTGCTTTGCATGGGATTATAAAGAAATGCCTGGTTTAGATAGGAATATTGTAGAACATGAGCTTCCTACTCGACCAAATTTCAAACCATATAAGCAGGCGCCTAGACGTTTTGCTCCTAACATAATCCCAGAAGTAAAGAAAGAAATTGAACGATTATTAAATGCAAACTTTATTAGAACGGCCAGATATGTAGAGTGGCTTTCTAATATAGTGCCAGTTAAGAAGAAAAATGGCAAACTTAGAGTTTGTATAGATTTTAGAAATTTAAACTTGGCTACACCCAAAGATGAGTACCCTATGCCATCGGTCGATAATTTGGTTGATTCCACCGCTGGGCACGAAATATATTCATTTATGGATGGGTATTCTGTTTATAATCAAATTTATATTGCCGATAATGATGTTCATAAAACGGCATTTAGATGTCCAGGATCACTTGGAAGTTATGAGTGGGTTGTTATGCCCTTTGGTCTAAAAAACGCTGGTGCTACTTATCAGCGAGCAATGAACTTGATTTTTCATGATATGATTGGCCATTTTATTGAAGTCTATGTCGATGACATTGTAGTAAAATCACCAATTATGGCCGATCACTTTTCGCAGTTAATCAAAACCTTTGAGAGAATGAGGGAATATAATTTAAAGTTGAATCCCTTGAAATGTGCTTTTGGTGTGCAAGCAGGGAATTTCCTTGGTTTTCTCGTCCATCAGCGAGGAATAGAACTTGACCAAAACAAAGCAAAATCTATATTAGAGGCTAGCCCTCCAAAGACTAAGAAAGAACTGCAAAAGTTTCTTGGTCAAGTGAATTTCTTAAGAAGGTTTATTGCTAACTGTGCAGGTAAAACTCAAGAGTTTTCATCACTCTTAAGATTAAAGAATGAAGACGACTTCGTCTGGGAAGAGCGACATCAACAAGCCTTTGAGCACTTGAAACAATGTTTATCAACGCCACCAGTTATGGCGCCGCCAAGGTTGGGACAACCCATGAAGCTTTACATCGCTGCAGCAGACCGATCAATAGGCGGTCTCTTGGCGCAAGAAGGAAAAGGTGGAGCTGAGAGAGCAGTGTATTATCTAAGTAGACAATTGTTATCTTATGAACAAAAATACTCGGCCATAGAAAAGTTGTGCCTGGCCTTGTATTTTATGTGTACCAAGCTTCGCGCTTATTTAAAACCTGTAACAGTCTACTTGGTATCTAAGTTCAATGTATTGAAATTCTTGTTTTCTCGGCCAATTTTGCACCAACGTATTGGTTATTGGGTTTTAACATTGGCTGAATTTGATATTCAATTTGTGTCTCAAAAGGCTATTAAGGGCCAGGCATTGGCCGATTTTTTAGCTGACTATCCTTGTGTAGATATACCAAAGGAGTTAGAGCGAGAAATTAGCAACGTATCGCTCACCCCATGGACAATGTACTTTGATGGTTCTAAAACTATCAACGGAGCTGGCCTAGGAATCACAATCCTATCGCCCATTGGGCGCAAATATAAATTTGCGTATACTTTATCGCAACTATGTACTAACAATCAGGCTGAGTATGAAGCTCAAATCATCGGCCTAGAAATTTTGTTAGACTTAGGAGTGTCCAATGTGCAAATCAAAGGTGACTCACAATTAGTGATAAATCATATACTTGGACATTATAAATGCCAGAGCGATATCTTAATTCCATTTCATCAAATCGCTCTAATGCTATTAAATCGTTTTAATGATTTTGAATTACTTTTCATTCCAAGATTGCAGAACGATGAGGCTAATACCCTCGCCCAAGTAGCATCAGGTTATAAAGTGTTAAAGCACTTGGGGGGCACGAACGATTTCCGTTCTGGTATAACACAATCTGCACTGGAGCGATATCATCGGCCAAATGAGGTAAGTCAAATCAATAGCCAACCAGATTGGCGGACCCCAATCGTCGATTTCTTACAAAATCCATCGCTTAAGGTCGATAGAAAAATCCGTTTTAAAGCGATACATTATTTTCTACAAAACAACGTTTTATATAAACGTCGACCAGATGGAGTTTTATTGCGATGTTTGCATCCTGATGAGGCCAAATTGACAATGGCCGAGATACATAATGGTGTTTGTGGAGCACATCAATCTGGCATCAAAATGCACTGGCTAATAATGCGCAGTGGCTTTTATTGGCCGCGCATGGGGGAGGAGTGTGCTATATATGCCAAGGGATGTGAGTCATGCCAAAGACATGGTCCATTACAGCGAGCTCCAGCAAGTGAATTATCGATCATCGTTAAACCTTGGCCATTCAGATGTTGGGCGATAGACATTATAGGGAAAATTTATCCTCCATCATCCATGTTGCACAAGTTTGTAATTGTGGCGACAGATTACTTTACCAAATGGGTAGAAGCGATCCCATTAAAAAATGTTTTTGATGATCAAGTAATAAATTTCATTTGGGAAAACATCATATGTAGATTTAGCATTCCACAAACAATTGTGTCCGATCAAGGGACAATGTTTGTAAGTTCTAGGGTAAAGAATTTTTTAGCTGAGTATAAAATTAATATGGCCAATTCTACACCCTATTACGCCCAATCTAATGGGCAAGCTGAGGCATCCAACAAAACCATCAAGTCAATCATAAGAAAGATGATGGATGACAACCCAAGGCAATGGCATGGAGGTTTATTAAGAGCATTATGGGCACATAGAACTACACCTAAGTCTAGTACTAAAGTTACGCCTTATCAATTAGTTTATGGTCAAGAGGCGGTACTACCTGCTGAGATAAATGTTCTATCACCCAGAGTTATGGAACAAGATCGCTCAACTTGTGAAGAGTATGAAGATGCATTAATGTATAATCTTTTAGAACTCGATGAACAACGAGCTATTGCCTTAGAAAATATAGAGGCGCAAAAGTTAAAAGTGGCCGATATCTACAATAAAAGAGTAGTATCAAAAGAGTTTCAAGAAGGAGATCTAGCTTGGAAAACGATCCTACCTATAGATCGTAATGATCCCAAATATGGAAAGTGGTCGCCTAACTGGGAAGGACCATACTTAATCGACCAAGTATTTCCAAATGGATCATATCAACTGCGGAATATTGACGGTGGGTTGCATCGATCAATGATAAATGGTCGATACATTAAGAAGTATTACCCATCAATGGAATAAAAGGCATAGAAGAAAAACGTCCTTAAAATATGGACGATAGCAATTAACAAAATACGTCCTTGAAATTTGGACGAGAGCAATTAACAAATATGTTCATTACAAAATATCGGCCAAAGTGTAGCATCAGTACAAGATTTTATCGTTCATATCAGACAAGGAAAAGTTATCTCTTCAAAGAGAGATTTTGAGATAAAAGAGCAATCTTTTCACGGACTGCCCTAAAACGTTGTTTATTCTTCACAAGCTCACCCTTCAACTCGACTTGGCGATCTTTTGAAGAATTCGCCTCCAAAGCGACATACTCTTGCATCATTTGGTTACCTTCCTCAGCCAGTTGAGTAGTTTCGCGAAGGAGATAGTTCTTTTTAGTAGTACACTAGGCGATTTTTTCCTCTAATTCCTTCATTTGGTTCTGGTAACCAAGGATCTCTGATTCTGTTTCGCCAATCTCATCAGTATTTTTCTGAAGTTGTTTGACACGATTGTTGATGACGTCTTTGATATGGGTACGCCGCTCTTGACGTTCCCCTATAAGAACTATCTCATTCACCAAGTTGTTTCTCTCAGCAGTCAGACTCTCAATCTTGATTTTGATGTTGTGGATATCGTCCATATCACTAGACGAAAACCCTAAGATTGTTGGATCCACAGAAAGAAAGGGTGTTATAGCTTGGTCCAGTGCTTCGCTATCTGATCTGGTGAGATCTTCTTCAGGTAGCTTGTCCAAAACTACAAGACATTGAGATAAGGCTCGCCTGAACTCTTCATGTTGACTCCCTTGTGCAACTTCAGGATCAACAGCCGTTTTCTTGGCAGTCACTATAGAATGCCAGGAATCCGAGAAAGCCTGGACAATATTCATTAAATGGGCGAGATCGCCCTGAAAAGAACAAGTATTCAGTAATATTTAACACTAAATGATCGACAGAATCAAATTGAGCGATGAATACCTGTGAAGAGGTAGAGCTGGATGGATGAGCAGTGGGGGTAACAAAAGATGAAGTTGAAGCCTTCATCGTAGAGGGAGCAGCTGTAGGACTTTTAATAGTCGCCCTTGCGTGAACATCAATAGTTGATGTTGGAACATGAGAAGTGGGCGATATAATATCGGCCATTACTGGTTCAGGGACACCACGACGAGGTTTTGGGGATGCAGGTAATGCCTCTGTTGATGAGACAACTGGAGAAGCAGCGATGCCCGGCTTAGCAGTTTTGGCCGAGAGATCTTCAACTTGAGTTGGAGCAGCTGGAATATTAGGAGAAGCTGATACAGAAGATAAACTCGCATTACCAAGGTCTCGTAAAAAACTATACGGACCATGAACGAGTTTTCTACCAGTTAATGACAAACCTGGTTTAGATGGAGTCATATTCAAGACATCAAAGATATTGTTATCGTCTTCATCTTCATCTTCTCGATCAGAATTTTGGCCGACAGAATTTTGCTTCCTCGATTCCTAAAAGGGTTTAAACATTAGAGAATGGTCGATAAATCGATCATTAATAAAATAAAAGTTATCTATACTTTTATATTCTTTTGGGCGAGTCGTTTGAATCTACCACCAGAACGTACTTGCGCCTTGGCTTTTGAGGAAGATTTGGCCGAGGAATTTGGAGGCACACTCTCATCACCACGATCAGGAGAAGTTGGAGGATGTTCCTCGATCATTCGTGATGGAGATGTATCAACCACAACCTCAAAAACTTTGGGTGTAGGTCGAGAAGGAGACAAAGAATACAAGGAGCTCGGAGTACTGGAGCCCACTTCTACAACAGTTCTGAAGATATAAAAGTCTAAGTATCAAACGAAGAATATAAGTGTAATAGGAAAGGAAAACGTTATGATACTTACTTATCATGAGCAGATTGACTGCTTCGATGACTGCTGCCAGGAGAATCAACCTTTTCCTCTGCAATTGGCCGAGAAGATGATTGATCTTTTTGAGAGGAAGATGGTTGAGGTTGGACGATAGTTTTTCCTTTACTACGTCTCTTTGTGAGTGGTTCATCATCCTCATCGTCAGAATTTATCGATCGAGTAGATGATTTATTTTTTGGAGAAGAAGATGGTTGAGGTTGGACGACGGTTTTTCCTTTACCGCGCTTCTTTTTAGGTGGCGCATCGCCCTCATCGTCTGAACCTATCGATCATATTAATTTAGATGAAGAAAGGATATCAAAAAATCAAGGAGAACGATGGAGATATACCTTTCGTCTTTCGTTTGCTTGGTCGATGACTAGCAGCCACTTGCTTTTGTCTTCTCTTCTCCCTTGGAGGAATGAACTTTTCAAAAACCAAGTCCTTGTCAGCAAAGAAAAGACGTTCATCGACCATTTCTTTCCAGCTATCCGTGATACTAGCTTCAATCTCGCTAGTAGGCTCAAAAGATCTAAGCCTAAACCTTTTAATGAGGAGCAATTCTCTTTTATCCACATAAATTACTCGCTCCATATCTGAGAAAACACATCGTCCTCTAGCGACGATATTGAAACTGAAGTATGGTGGCACAGGCCAAGATTGTTTAAGGCCAAATTGGCGAGCAGCAAAATTGGGAGCATAAACTTCTACTCCACATTTATTATTCGCCTTGCCCCAAGCCGTATCAAAATGAAGGTCACGGCCGATAAGAAAACGGGCCCAAGCCAATATTTTATCATCAGACTCTAAGTCTGAAGAAAGATCAAGCAAAGGCTTAATGGACGAGGGGTGAGACTCAGGATTGAATGGACGATAAGAAGAAAAAGTGGACAAAGTATAGAAATAATTGAACGCCTGTTGAAAGGACTTGGGAATAGAAGATGAAGAAAGATACAGATGACCTTGAGTTCTGGCCGATGACGATGAAGGTGGCATGTGAAGATCAGGGAAGTAAGCTCTGAGCCATAATTGGACGAGCCACAAAGGACCAAATCCCGTCAAACCACCCCCTTCTCTCAACTGCTCAAGGACAAGATACATTCCTCGATAAATGGCCGACAAAATAAAAGGAGCAAGAGAAAAAACTTGCTTGCCTGAGGAAAGATCCCGAGCGAGAGGAATGTACCCCTTGACAGGTTTTTTGGCAGGAAGGCAAAGGACAAATTTACAAAGCCAATAGTAAATGAACGCTAATCGTTCAAGAGAGTTTGGAGGACCATCACTCTCAGATAACTTGGCATAGTAATTAATGAAAAGACTATAGTTCTTATCGGCCTCAAAAACGATTTCTTTCTTGGGTACGTCCATATTGGCCGATACAGAAGTACCAAGTGGAGTTAAGCCAGTTAAGAGCGATATGTCCAATACAGTAATAGTGAACGAACCAAAAGGGAAGACAAAATTGTTATATTCTGTCGACCAAAAGAGAAGCGATGAAATAAGCAAATTAGAATCTTGAAGGGGAACCCTGGTGCTCAAGTCCAAGAAATCTAAGATACCCGCCTCAGAAAAAATTGACTTAGTTTCAGAATGGCTAATCATCCTATTATACCATTTGACAAACGTGTCATCAACCAATGGCCATGAGTTGATAGGGTTTTTTGAAGAAAGGGAAGAGAGATTTAGGGTTCCAGAAAAGGGTAAATCGACAGAAGTAGGAAAAGAATGAACAAGAAAAGCTTCCTCGGCACCAAGGGAAGGAATACTCTCAGGAACGAAGCAAGGACCCAAAATACATAACTGAGAGTTAGGATCACCTTCCCGGACCAAATAACCGCTCCTGATGTCATCTGACTTCATGTTCTCATTGAAATCTCTCACAGCGGACATCACCTCCTTCTGCACAGCGTTGTCAACTTTGATCTCACGCACCATGATGACAAACGAGTATAGATGCCGGAGTTAAGAGGAAAAGAACAAAGAACCGCCGCGCAGGTAGGTGAAGAGCAATAAAACCCTAGGAAACTTGAAGAAGAAGACAGGCGAAGAAAGTTCTTTTCGGGCTGAAAGGAAGGAATTTAAATAAAGAGTTTTTGTCGTTACTTGCCAGAAGGTTTAAATGCCAGATCCCAAAAGATTTGGATAGAGAAAAGAAACGGCGCAGCGTTTCATTTTCCTAAACATCCGCCATGATTAAATTTGAAAACCTAGGCAAAGCGGTCAAATCCCGGATGATGCGGTCACCTCGTCATCAAAGTGTCTCCTCGATTACCGCATGGGGGGCAAAATGTTAGCCAAAATAATGGCTAAATCATAAATGACGGACACGTAAGCAAAAGGCAATTTTAAATGGACGATAACTTCATAATCTTATCGACCAGATAAAACCTATCGACCAAATGAACGATAGAATCTATCGACCAAATGGACGATAAAATATCGACCAAATGAAACGATGGAATCTATCGACCAAATGGACGATAAAATATCGACCAAATGAAACGATGGAATCTATCGACCAAAATGGACGATAGAATTTTAACCAAATGGACGATATCGTCCATATGGCACCGTCATTTAAAGGATTATGGACGATTATCGCCCAAAAGTCATAATTGGACATGTTACTCAATTTAATCGTCCAAAAGCAATTAACACGTGTGCCAAATATGGTTTAAAAAACACATGCAGGTATGACGTGGACAAGAAACGATAAGTAAGCCAGCATAATCATGACGTATGCAATGAACGAGAATCAACCACGTGTACTCTCCAAACCAGACACGAACGTGGGAGAAGCTGTTACGGAGCAGTTCGCACACGATCTCCTCCTTTCACGCCATCAACCCTCAAGGCGGGAGCAGTTATTCAGTTCCTTAGTATAAATAGCTTCTCTTCTCTACTGTAAACCCCCCCGACAATCTGTAACCTGCTCATAAGCATGGCTTTCGTTTCTTTTGTACCTGTAAGTTGATTAATAAAGCTTTCAGTTTGATTAATGGCGTCTCTTATTGCTTTCTTAGTATAATTTCAATAATGTAGTTGTTTTAGTCGTCTTCTCTTCTTTTATTTCTGTTTTTGTAGTTTTAGATTAATGGATTTGTTTCCATTCTTGTTTTTCTGTCTGTTTCTTTTCCATAGTTCAACTAAGTTAAATTAGTTATAAGTAAGATTAAATTAGTCTTTTGATTACTGTTTTCGTTATTCATGATCATAGGAGTATTTTAAGATTAATTTTAGGTTTAATTAGTCCTTTTAATGCTTTTCTTACAGTTTTCTTTACTGTTTTCCATTAGAGTAAGTTATTGCTTTCTTAGATTAAGTTAATCCATAGATTTAAATGCATTTCTTAGATTCAGTAATTTAAGTTGATCTTTATGCTTTATTTAATTTCGTAGTTTTTAGATAACTTGAAGCTTTTCTTAAGTTAATATTGATAATTAGATTATTTAATTAGGTCTAATCTAGATTTCCATATTACTTGACATCTCTGGTTCATTAATTTGAAAGAGTAGAACTAAACTGCAATCGTTTGATACTTAAGTGTGGAATAGGATTTTGACTTTGACTATTTGACCGGTCAACGGTCGGATTTCCTCTCTAACAATAACATATATAGGTCGCCATACCTTTCTTCCAGAATCCGAATGTAGTTGGGCAAAGATAAGACTTTAACACCGTTACATGCATGCATCTCACTATACATGATGTTTCGTTATCCATATTTGAATGATTGAATTCAAAACCATTTGGCAGTGTTCACATTTGAAGTTTTGAATAAAGAATTGATGTTCATGCTGCTGCTGAACAATTAATCAAGGTAGTACCCCTGTTCAAACTGTAGCTACTGCAAGCTTAGCATATTGGATCGATGGAGGGCCATTGCTTGACCTTATATGAGAGATAAAGCTTCTGTCCACTAAGGTACATCTAGTCTACGTTGAAAAAGGTGGGTATAGGAATTAAAGATAAGGTTTGGCCAAGATCAGTTTTGACGTCCATGTCACAAAACTTGTTGATGAATAGAACCTAGATAAGAATCTAGTAATTAAGGCATACAATTAAGTATAGTGGCTAAGAAGATTGGAAATTTGGAATGATAGACTAAAGATGGCAAGGTTATATACAGAAACGAAGGTGTGAATTTTTTTGATTAGCTGAGCCCGTCGGCTAGTCCCTGGCTTCCTGCACAACAGGATCTAAAAATTCCAAAGGACCCTTTCCATCGCCCAGCCCAACGCTTCCTTAATCGCCACCAGTTCCGCAGTTAACAAGGATTCTGCTTGCATCGGAGACCCTCTAGCCCAATCCGACAGGTCATCTTTCCCAATCTCGACGGCGCCAATCGTGTATGTTGTTGACACTTGTTGGTGTTGGCTCAACTTAACCATATCGGGTTTGGTTCTCTTATCGGGTCGGGTTTGGTTTTATTTGAGTTACTTGTAGCCCATGTTATAAGGGTACTCTAGAGAGAGAAGAAAAATAAGAAAGAAAGAAGAGAGCTTAATATTCTCATCATCTCTTTTGAGATCAAAAGGAGTGAGAGAGAGAGATTGAGGTGGGAGACCTAACTTTTGGAGAAAGCTTAGGAGATTGAGAGAGGGGTGTGGTTGAGTCTTGTATGGTTGGAAGAGAAGTGTGAAGTGGTGTATTCCCTTATTTCTTTTGCCTCATCATAGTGAAGACCCGCAGAGCTCCGCTCAATCCGTGGATGTAGCCCAACTTGGGTGAACCACGTAAATCTTCTTTTCTTGTGTGTGATTGCTTGTTAGTATTCATCTATTGTATGTTGTGGGTCTTCCTAGTTGATCTATCCATCAAGAACAAGGTCCTTGGATTGTTGCTCTTAAGGTGTTTGATTGAATGCCTTAGTGAGTATTGGTGTGCACATAGAGTGTTGACAAGTGGTATCAGAGCTCCGGGTTGATTTTGTTCGCGATGGCAAGTGAGAAGACATCGGCAAGGAGTATGAAAGTTGAGTTGAAGCCATTTGATGGAAAGATCAACTTCACCCTATGGCAACGGAAGATGAAGAATATGTTGATCCAACAAGATCTCCTCATGTGTGTGTTGGGGGAAACATACAAACCAAAGGATATGGAAGATGAGGAGTGGAAAAGGGCGGATCAAAAGGCTATGAGTTCAATTGAGCTACATTTGTCCGACGAAGTCATGTACAATGTCATGGAAGAAACTTCGGCGAAAGGCACTTGGGAAAAGTTAGAGACTCTCTACATGGGTAAGACACTCTCTAACAAGCTCTTCTTAAAAGATCAATTGCTTAACCTTCGGATGGAAGAAGGTGGAGATGTCATGGAGCATTTAAATGCCTTTAATCAGTGCTTAAGTGATTTGTTAAGAGTGGAGGTAAAATATGAAGAGGAAGACAAGGCGTTGTTGTTGCTTCGCTCGTTGCCGCCATCCTTCAAGCACTTTCGTACCACACTCATGTTTGGAAAAGAGACTCTTCGGTTTGAAGAGGTTGTCCAAGATATCATCTCTCATGTCAAGATGTGCAAGAATACGGGAGAAGATGCAAGAAGTGAAGGACTCTTTGTAAAGAGTTCGGATGGGCACCAAAGCCGCTCAAAGGAGAAGTCCGACAAGTCAAGTGATCGTAGTAGATCAAAATCAAGGCCAAAGTCAAAGAAAGATGTTGAGTGCTTTCATTGTGAAAAGAAGGGCCATTTCAAGAAGAATTGCTTCAAGCTAAAGGCGGAGATTAAAGAAGGAAAGAAGACCGAGAGCTCAAATGTGGCCGGTATTGCTTCGAAGAGCCAAGGAGAGCTTCTATCGGTATCCTCGGGTAATTTCTCATCTTCTTCTTGGATTCTTGACTCCGGTTGTACTTTTCATATGTGTGCAAATAGGGAATGGTTTGACACATACGAAGAAAAAGGTGGAGGTGAAGTCCTTATGGGGAACGATGCGGCATGCAAAGTTGTTGGCATTGGGACCATAAAGCTCAAGATGAATGATGGCTTGATTAGATCTCTTGGAAATGTGAGACATGTTCCGGCTCTCAAGAAGAACTTGTTCTCGTTTGGTACTCTTGATGCAAATGGATACACTTTCACATCATGTGAGGGAAAGATCAAGATCACCAAAGGTTCGTTAGTGGTGATGAGAGGAGAGAAGCTATCGAACAACTTATATAGACTTTTGGGAAGCACAATTTCGGGTGGAGCGGCTATTTCCATGGATGCAAATGTGGATGAAGATGCAATATGGCTATGGCATTTGAGGCTCGGCCATATGAGAGAGCGGGCATTGCAAGAGCTACACAAGAGAGGTTTGTTGCATAGTGTTAACAAGTGCAATTTGGATTTTTGCAAGTCTTGTGTGATGGGAAAGCAAAGCAAGGTTTCATTCAAAATAGCGGCGAAAGAGAACCGAGCAAAGGGAATTCTTGATTACATTCACTCCGATGTTTGGGGGCCGGCACCGACACGATCTCATGGTGGAGCCTGTTACTTCGTCACTTTCTTAGATGATTACTCAAGAAAGGTTTGGGTCTATTTCATGCGTGAGAAGTCCGAGGTCTTTGATAAGTTCAAAGAATGGAAGGCGGAGGTGGAAAATCAAACCGGAAGGAAGATCAAGTACTTGAGAAGTGACAATGGAGGGGAATATCGAGATGGGCGGTTCTTAATGTTTTGCAAGAATGAAGGCATTATTCGGCACTTTACCGTGAAGAAGAATCCTCAACAAAATGGCGTCGCCGAAAGAATGAATAGAACCCTTATGGAGAGGGAGAGATGCATGAGAGTTCATGCGGGATTGTCCGAAGGTTATTGGGCGGAATCCATTAATCATGCTTGCTATTTGGTTAACCGATCAGTATCTATTGTTTTGAACTTCAAATGTGCCGAAGAGGTATGGTCCGGGAAAGACATCGATTACTCAAATATCAAGGTTTTCGGATGCAAAGCTTATGCTCCTATTCCTCTTGATGAGAGGAACAAATTGAAGCCAAAATCACAAGAATGTATTTTCATGGGTTTTGAAAGGGGAGTGAAAGGCTACAAATTGTGGGATCCGGTAAATAACAAGAAGATTATTAGTAGAGATGTCATATTTGATGAGAAGACCTTGCCGATGGCCGAAGTAAAAAATGGTGAAAAGAAAGGTTGTGTTCCTACGGAGAAGCTTATTGAAGTTCCTATTGTTGGTGAAAATGCAAGTCGTCAACTTGAGGTTGGTGAGACATCGGGTGATGTTGAGGTGGAACAACCGGAGGAGGTTCATGCCGAACCTAGCATAGCACAATCTCGCGAAAGAAGGGTCATCAAGCCTCCTCAACGGCTTGGATGGGATGATAAAGCATGTTATGCTCTTTTGGCGAGTGAAGGAGAACCATCAAATTTTCAAGAAGCAATGCAAAGCAATGAAGTACAAGAATGGTTAGGTGCTATGGGAAGTGAGATGGAATCACTTCATAAGAACTCCGTTTGGGAGTTAGTTTCTAAACCTAAGGACCGGAAGATCATCGGCTCCAAGTGGGTTTATCGGAAGAAAGAAGGTATGCATGAGGAGGCTTCTACATACAAGGCAAGGTTAGTTGCAAAGGGGTTCTCACAAAAGAAAGCCATAGATTATGATGAAATCTTTTCTCTGGTGGTCAAGCATACTTCTATTCGAATGATGTTATCTCTTGTGGCACATCATGATTTGGAATTGGAACAAATGGATGTCAAAACGGCATTTCTCCATGGTGAATTGGAAAATGAGATCTACATGGCACAACCGGAGGGATTTGTGGATGTAGATAAAGAAGACCTAGTGTGTAGATTGAAGAAGTCAATTTATGGGCTCAAGCAATCACCACGGCAATGGTACAAACGTTTTGATTCATTCATGATCCAAATTGGCTACAAGAGAGGTGAGTATAATTGTTGTGTCTACTCTCATATATTTGATGATGGTAATATTATATTGTGATGCTCTATGTGGATGACATGCTCATTGCATGTCGGGACATGTCAAAGATCAAAGAACTCAAAGGGTTGTTGAGTAGAGAGTTTGACATGAAGGATCTTGGTGCCGCCAAGAAAATCCTTGGAATGGAGATTAATAGAAATCGGGAAATGGGGAGGTTGTGGCTTTCTCAAGGAAGATACATCAACAAAGTTCTTGAAAGGTTCAATATGGTTGATGCTAAACCCGTATCTACTCCATTAGCTTCGCATTTTATTTTGAATGCAAAGCAATGTCCGTCTTCCGAAGCCGAGCTCAAAGAAATGGAGAAGATTCCATATGCTAGTGCCGTTGGGTGTCTAATGTATGCTATGGTGTGCTCAAGGCCGGATCTTGCTCAAGCACTAAGTGTGGTGTCAAAATACATGTCAAATCCAGGTAAAGAACATTGGCAAGCCGTCAAGTGGGTCTTTAGGTATTTGAAAGGTACAAGAAAGTTGGGCATTATGTTTGAAAGAAAACATGATGTGGCGTGCATCAAAGGCTTTGTGGATTCCGATTATGCGGGAGATTTGGACAAGCGTCGGCCAACAACCGGTTATGTGTTTACATGTAGTGGTGGACCAATTAGTTGGAGATCTATGCTACAATCCGTGAGTGCATTATCCACTACCGAAGCGGAATATATGGCATTGACGGAAGCTTCCAAAGAGGCCGTTTGGTTGTTGGGACTTACTTGTGAAATGGGTTTGAAGCACAACTCAATAATGGTGCAATGTGATAGTCAAAGCGCCCTTTGTCTTGCTAAGAATCAAGTATTTCATGGAAGGACAAAGCATATTGAGGTATGGTATCATAGGATACGAGATTGGATTAATTCCAGAGAAGTTGTTGTGAAGAAGGTTTACACGGATGAAAATGCATCCGATTTTCTTACAAAGCCGGTTATTAAGGAGAAGTTTGAGCGTTGCTTGAACTTGCTCAATCTCACGGCTTGCTAGCTATGTGAGACACCTCACCACTAGAGGTGCGTTGAGGTGAGTTGATACTCACCAATGTGGAGGTTTTTAATTTCCGGGAGCGATGGTGAAGATCTCGCCAAGGTGGAGATTGTTGGTGTTGGCTCAACTTAACCATACTGGGTTTGGTTCTCTTATCGGGTCGGGTTTGGTTTTATTTGAGTTACTTGTAGCCCATGTTATAAGGGCACTCTAGAGAGAGAAGAAAAATAAGAAAGAAAGAAGAGAGCTTAATATTATCATCATCTCTTTTGAGATCAAAAGGAGTGAGAGAGAGGTTGAGGTGGGAGACCTAGCTTTTGGAGAAAGCTTAGGAGATTGAGAGAGGGGTGTGGTTGAGTCTTGTATGGTTGGAAGAGAAGTGTGAAGTGGTGTATTCCCTTATTTCTTTTGCCTCATCATAGTGAAGACCCACCGAGCTCCGCTCAATCCGTGGATGTTGCCCAACTTGGGTGAACCACGTAAATCTTCTTTTTTTATGTGTGATTGCTTGTTAGTATTCATCTATTATATGTTGTGAGTCTTCCTAGTTGATCTATCCATCAAGAACAAGGCCCTTGAATTATTACTCTTAAGGTGTTTGATTGAATGCCTTAGTGAGTATTGGTGTATTGGTGTGCACACAGAGTGTTGACAACACTTGACAGTGAGTCTTTCGACGCATCAACTTGGATAACTCGGCCAGCAAACTACTGACCCCTTCTAGCTGCCGAGGACCATCATCATCTCGATGTCCGGTCAACGCCCGAAGCACCACCATCTTCGGATTTTGTCTTTGAATTCTAGTAGAATATCATAACATAGATGGTGAGTTTCCATCAGTTGGCAGCAATGGTTGCACCTACACCAGCAGTATTCTCAAATATGGAAACGAAGGTGTGAATTGGAACCGTGGACAAGGTTGAATCTTAATTTATACCGTGTATTTGAATCCGTGATCTCTGTGTTTGATACCATGTTAAATCACACGGTGACAAGTGTTAAATCTTAATTTATACAATTTAAGATTGGTGGGTCACTTAAAACTCTGACTTTGAATCAGTCCACTAATTAATCTGTGATGTTTACCCTAAGCCCAGAAAAGAACTTATACCTGTCGTGCTGAGTTTCAGAGAGCTCCCTTAATATTGAAAATTGAGAACAATCGAATCCTCACAAAAGCAAAAATATACATGTTACAGTCTAGATTAAACTAAGATGATAATTCAACTTAATTGCGAATTTGATGATTTGGTCGCATTATTTGATTGATGTATTAAATAATTCATGAATTTGATGACTTCTTCGAATATCTTACCGGGTCTACTAATTTTGGTATTCAAGTGTGCTCTATGAAGAACATGCGTGAAGCATTGTGTCCAAATATTTATATTTTTGAAGGCATTAGGTCCATATAATGGAGGTGAAAATTAATTTCTATTTGTGACAGAAATGCCCTTCCATCCACCGCCGCTCTCGCCGTCTATCCGACCATCTCTGACGAATCACCCCCATCTTTGGCATCCAACTCTGGTGACCTTGTCGACAGCTAGCAACTCCAACCAATCTCTCATCTCCTTAGGAGAATGAGAAGAAAGGTCTAATCTGGCGACTAAGAGCTTGCCGGAGTGCAATCGACGGTGAAGCGTCGACGCCGGAGGGCGAGGTTGTCGGGGGAAGGAGTCGTGGAAGACCAAGGATCCCTCTTGTGAGGTTTGATTGATGAAACGAGGCCAACAGATGGTCGAACAGCGGCGGTCGCGCGTAATGGAGGATCACCAGAGTTGGGATCTGACGATCTGGAGCTTGATTAGTGCGGAAGAGGGCCGAAGGAACTTCGGGACGACATCCTGGGTTCCTTGAGGGGTTTTGGGTGCGTTGGGAGGCGTGAGGCAGTAGGATCGGGTGGTGAAAGGCGGCGTTGGGTTTGATTGGTGTTCATCGACACCGGGAATGAAGGAAATAGGAGTAGAGGAGGTTGGAGGAAGGTAAAGGGGGTGATTTTTTTTTATTTTTTATTTTTTTTGCTGAATTGAGCCTAAAAGGCCGGGTTTACAACATTCTACTACATTTTAGAATTTCCTATTACATTCTTATGGCCAACACCATCTCTAGTCCGACGAGCAAGGTCATCTGCCCCAAGGGGGTGATGGCAGTTGCTTATTTGGTGATGGTTTGAAGGGAAGGTGGTGGCTGGAGTGGCGGTAGCTTCAGCTTGGGTTTGAGCCAACGCAGCCGAGACGGAGCCGTAACGATGAAGTCCCGACTTGTCACGGCTGAGTCATCGGCGAGCCAGCAAGGAGAAATAAGAGAATAAATAGAGGAAAAGGCCCAAAAAACGGAAAAATTGGAAAGAAAAAAGCCAGTGTCGTCTTTTCATGCGAATTGGGTTTAACGCACCAAGAAAATATCACCGGGTTTATTAACCTATTAGATAATTGTTACGGGACTCTCACCAAAAGCCCCTTAACAAAGCTAAAATTAACTAATTAATTCAGCCGTCGATTTTGAATATCTTGCTGCCGGCCCATTACAATGAAATTTTCCAAATCCCTGATCTTAAGAGATATAATTATTATCGTACTTAAAAAAAGATCAAAAGACGCAATGTGTTTGTCGCTCAATGGTGTCGTGTCGTGTCGGCGGAATGCGTTCAATTTTGAATTTGGTCATCTGAGTCGATTTCTTCCGGTTCTCGTATCGTATATTCGTATCAATAGCCTTTTGGTTTAACTAATCGAAACAAAATATCAATTCAAACTAGCCCTTCCAATTTATTTTTTTGAGTGGGTATTCTTTTGACGTAAGTCATCAAAAACAAACAAAAAACTACAAAATTTCAAACCAGCCATTCCAACTCTTACATAATTTTTACCGAATAACAGTGGACAGTCAAATCTTGCTTAGATACTCAACTAGATGAATGCGGTCCACTGGCTTTCTTTATACCGTGGACTTGGTGTCGGTGAATTGAGACATCGGCGAAGGAGCCCTTCTAAATCTCCGGCGTGTGAAACGAGGGCTTACCCTCTCCTTTGGAAGAGAAAAATAAATACAACCCCACGTACAATAAATTCAGCACCTATTCCAACATCTATTTATACCCCCCAAACACCCTTCCTCTCTTCTCCGTTCCCTTTACGGCTTTGGCCAATCTCTCTCTCCAATCCCTTCTCAAGCTCAGCCCCTCTCCTCTCTCTCTAAGCTCTAGAAAGAGAGATATATAAACATGTCCAAGTATACCTCCTTATTTCTAGTGTCTCTTCTTCTCATGGTGTCCTTAACCCAGTCGGTTCGGCCGCTGCCGGCGGTTCCAACGATAACCCAACAGCCAGTATGCTTGTTTCTCCAAGCCCACACAGATTTCTTTCCATTTGATGCCCTACTCTTTTCAGATAGATTTGGGTGCGCTCTGTTTTGGTCTTATTGTGTGGGTTTGTTGTGCAGGCTGTGGCGGCGGCGGCCAATCCTGACGAGGTGGTGGATGAACGATGCGAAGGATTAGGTGAGGAAGAGTGCTTCGCGAGGAGAACACTCAATGCCAACCCTGATTACATATACACCCAGAACAAGCACAACTGAGAACTGGAAACGTTTTTGGGGCTCTTTGGGGTCCCTGGGTTTTATTGTTGATGTTGTGATCACCTCTGCTTATATATTTAATTCTTCTAGCAGTGCTGATAGCATATATGATACCAACAGAGGTAGTACTTGTTGTTCACAGCTTGTAGATTGGGATGTGTTGGTTTCTTCTTAAATTTCTTCTTCTTCTTCTTCTCCTCTTATAGTAGTTTGTGCAGAGGAACAGAGCTAATTAGTAATGGTTTTTCTGATGCAAAACTTTGTTTCTCTGCCATCAATGGCTTGTTTATTTTTGGCTACTAGTTTGTAATCTAAGGGATCTATTCTGCTGCTGAACTTGGTGCGAAACAGAGCAGCAAAAATTATATTCTAAAAGTCATAGTTTTTCTTCTACTTGTATTGAGGGGCAGAGTTACTAGATTTATAGGCATGGAATTAATCCTCGTCTTTGTTCTCTTGTAGATTGATGTACTTATTTCGTTGGATTTGTTGGCTGTGTGAAGAGATCAATGGATGTTTCTTTTCTAATTATTACTGCAAAACAAAGGACACCACGGGTCCAAACTGCCAAGTTTGGATCATTCTCGCCATCCTATCATTATCTCCTAAACTATAAAACTTGTTGACTTTGAGTTTTGGCAACTGAGATAAGCTTTTGTGTGTCTTAATTTCTTAGGCCAGATTTCTAATATTTCCCAGTTGTTGGTCTCTAGAAACTATAATATTCTATCATGGAAAATGATTTGGGGTTGGGTGGGAGTTGTTTTGGGTGTCCAACACACCATGCAATCGCGATTACGACGTGGTATGTGAATCCCACAGTGTGACGCATATCACTACTATTCTATCATTTCCAGCTTAATCATTCACAGAGGACGGCTAGGATTACCTCATATCTCATGTCATTCCCCATCAATGAAAAGTTTACTTACATCAAACAATCGCAGCCATGTGATTTATGAGATCATTTCGTTGAATGCTGGAAGGAGTTGGCATGGCTACGTCTGTGTTTAATATTGAGGTTGGTATGCATATGAAGGTGGCAATGAATAAGATGACCACATGCAGCTCTGCCCCATTAATTTACAGAAGTCTTATAGTGTTCGATACCAACGAAGGAGATGCAGAGGATGAAACAGAGAACACGACATCAAATCTAATGTATTCTATGAGAAGGATTATTGAACCATTAAAATCTGGAAAAAACAATGGAAAACCACATATTAAGAAGCTAATTAAATAGTCCTTAAACTTTGTATATGTGATTCCCTTGTTGAATATTAGCAACCATGTTTATCTTTATCCCTAAAGAGGCCATTGGGGGCAGATCATTTAATGCTTGTGGGATGAGAAGATGGATGAGAGGATAAGCTAACATATATATGTGGTGTTAATATATTCTGACTAGATCTCTTTCAATCCACTATATGGGAATGAGTTATGAGTGGGTGTCTTATTCCAGAAAGGAAGCCCTAATCTTTTGGATAGGTTAATTAGGAGACTCCGTAAGTGATGTGAGAACTTTAGACCCATACGGCTTCCATGTTTCTCCCACATTGTTGGGTCCTAAGATTGAGTTCAGTCAAATGGAGCACTAGTGAAAAAGGAAGCACCACATGCATGGTAAATTGGTAATGGAATAAATAATGATGACAAAACCAGTCCCAAAGTTGCAAATGCCATTGACCAATTGGAAGCCAATGGTCTTCACTCTTCAGTGCCTTGCTATATTGGGCAGCATTAAAGCTAGATTTGCTATGCTGTAGAGGTGATAACTAAGACAGTGGGAGATAGTGGAAGCATAGTAACACCACTTACAGAGTTACACAGTGCATCGATCAGTCCCATGGCAGCACTCGGATTTAGATTACGAGATAGTATCTATTGTACAGGATGAAAAGAGATCTGAAATATATTTTTCAGAATGGTGATTACTTCTTAGAATTTTAAATTTATCAATCATTCAAAAGCTTAAGTTAGCTGATAGGAACATGTGAGGTTATATCAATCCAGAAACTGACGCAGGACCAAGCCCAGACCTGATCGAGTCCGATCCAGAGCAGCTCCCGAGGCGATCCGGACGCGTTCGGACTCCATCCGTCCGACTCAGATCTCCGGACCACCCCCGACCGTCAGATGGGCATAACTTTTGACCACGACGTCCGATCGGGGCGTGCGACCAATCGAAACGGCCGGCTCGACGAGAACACCATGATTCATCGGAGATTGAAGATCTCTCCATGACCTTGACCTCCAAATCTCCAGATTCCTTTTCCTTTGGCTTAAAATCTCGTTTTAGTGAAAAACTTTTCTTTTTAGGCAGTTTGTTCGATCTTTCCATTTTTAGCAAATTTCCTATTTCTAGTATGTTTTCTCCTTTTGGAATTTCAGGTTTAGTACTTGGATTAGGTTAATTATGTTTGAGTCTATGTATGAGTTGGTCTGATCTCTCCTTAAACATATAAAAGGAGAACTTAGTGTTTGTAAGGGTTAGTTTTGATGATGAATAAAAATTAGGATTTTTGGTTTCTCCCTTTGAGAAATATGGTTGTCTCTCCTATAGAGAGGTTCGCGTTTACCATGCGCCAGAAACGTCCTAGGCAATCGTCGGTGATATCTGTCTGTAGTGGAGTTATGAAGGTGTGGTATTTTATCTTGAATCGAGGAGTCTGAATGTCTATTATATATATATATGTAAAGAATCTTGTTAAGATTTCATATAAGTTAACAAATTTTATTGATTTAATATTTAAATTAGATAGATTGGATATATGATTCCTACAAGACTAATTCAAACGAATTGGATCAAGTGGGATCAAATTGGCTCAAGTCACATCAAATTTGATCAAGTTTATACCAAGAATGAATCATTATCGTTGGATTGGAGGAAAGCGAAATCGAACGACTTGGATAGATAACCTTGCTGCTACTTACATATATCGCAAAGAGAGATGAGCTCTCTCAGCCGCCACATAAAAATAGAGAGGAATAGAAAAGGAGAGGAGAGAGGTGGCTACGTAAGCATTGGGTAAAAGCTAGATGGGAGGAAGAAGAGAAAAGCAAGAGGTGGCTGCGTAGGCTGTGCGGAAGATCGAGAAAAACAAGAAGAGAGATTCGCGTTGACTTTGTGTGGAAGAAAGAGAGGGGCGGGGGGGTGGGGTGGGGTGGGGTGGAGAGTGAAGAAAAAGACACTGCAGATGAAAGAAAAGAGCAGGGAGGAGAGAGAGCCGTGGAAGAGAAGAGAGAAGAAAAAGAAGAGAGAGAGGAAAGAGAGAGGTACGGCTGAGGAAGAAAAGAGAGAAGAGAGAGAGAGAGGTGGCTGTGAGGTGAGAGTGGGAACGAATGCAGATGAAGGTATTCATCAAACTGAGTGAGCCGATAAGTATAACCAAGTGGAGGCGATCAATTAAGAAAAACGAAGTTGCGGACCGTGATTTGAGGAGTTGAGCAAGTACGAGGACGACGACGTGTATCTGAGGAGTCAGTACAGTGAGTCGTGTTAATTTGTGTAAACGGTGCTATTGTTTTTGGTGGATTGGTTTCGCCTGGTCCTGCGTTGGACCCGTGGTTTTTTTTCCGTTAGGGTTTTTCCGCGTTAAAAATCATGTGTCTTCATTTCTTGTGCATGTTTGATTTATTTTATATCTATGCTTCTGCGTATTTTGGTCTATTTAATTTCAATATATATATTAGATGGGCCTTGTCAAGTAGCACGGATAACTACCCCTATACTTCTCTCTCATCTAATCATCCGTTTTCACATGACTTTATCTCGATCGCATGATATATCATGAGATAATTTGAATCGGTCATCCTCAATCACTTGATAGAATACACCTTATCTTATATAATAGATATATACGAAATCCTCCAAGCTGTAAGTTGGATAAGGATGTTCAAACATATCATGAAATGTGTGAGAGTTTGAATGGTCCGGGGACCAACTTGTGAGGTACCCGGCCGGTGGTGATGATGTAGACTTTCGCCTTAGCCTCTCGGGCTCATCCAATTAAAAAAAAAAAAAGAGAACTGGGGAATAAAAATTTCTGAATTAGCTCTAAGAAAGGAAGGCATCCGGTAGCAATGGCTTAGCTTATTAGATGCTCTCTGGATGAGGATTTTTTGAACCTTTAACAACGAGTCAAAGACTGCGGAGATAAAAATCCTTTGGATCAAGTGCTCTATCTTGAGGTCTATTCACTTATACAGTGACGGATTCGGAAATAGAGGATATGAACATCTGTGGATTTCGTTTTCAACATCACCTTGATTCGAAAGGACACAGCGCGTGGAATCTGCTCCCGTGGGTACCGTGGACTCGGGATTCCACGGCGCCCCAAACACGCCCTTGGTTGAGAGCGAGAACACGCCCTTTCACACACGTCTCATCTTTTAAAAAATATAAGTTTGAAACAAGTCCCTGTCATGATATCTAGTGCTCCATTTCCCACGCGCATGGCTCCGGCGACTACAAAAGAGGCGCAACGCGCGCGCGTCCACCCTCTCCAAGTAGCGAGATGCGAGATGGCTTTGGCATCAGTTGGAACCTATGCAACAACTGTCAAGTAGGCTCCGACGGGCTGACAACAAGTGGAATTTAAGTAGCCACAATTAGCGAAGGAGATAAAATAACTGGTCCTCTCTGTTTTGAGGAGAGGAAAGCTGATGCTAAACCCCAACTTGGTTCATTGACTCCGTCAGATTCAGGAAACATACAAGAGTAAATCTTAGCTATGAGATCATACATCGATGATTGAGATTAAAAAGCATAAAAATATTTGAGAGAAAGAGCGAGAGAGATGGTGTATGTTCCTTGTTCTGACATACAACAACCACTTCAAGTATAAGCAAGAGAGATGGTGTTTGTTCTTCGTTGACTCACCCACTTTGTTAGCAAAGGCAGGGAATACAAATAGATGGTATCTGAACTCCTTTTAGTTTTTGATGATTGGTGGACGATAAATGAAATTAAAAATGCAAACTCGATATATTCAAACAATTACATGCAAGTGGGACTTTTAAATTTCTATTTTTCTAGTCCACAGTCAAACATAAATACAATAATAACTCATTCTCCAAACTCCTCTACTTTGTTCTCTTCATTTTCTTTCACCAAACATACCAAAACTGAGTTAGCTTAAGCTTATCCAAATTGCTTGTTTAAGTAAGTTTGTTCAGCAGGATGCCCTTTTGCGTCCATTGGTCAACGGGTGTCCACCTCCAATCCTGGCCCCACAGGCTAAAAGTGTTCAACGGGCGCCAACCTCCAATCCTGGCCCCACATGCTAAACTGCTGCCTGTTAGGCTGGTACAAGAATTAACAAACCGCTTGATCCGGCCTACGAGATTCGGGATTTGGGCCCGATTTCTGGGCTGGATTTGGCTGGATCGGCCTTCCAAAGACGAGCACAGCCTCCGCCAGGAGGAAGATTTCTTTCCCAAATTCCCCCGAGCAATCAGAATGCTTACATCTATATAACTATAATTCACCTTCATCTCCAAGTGATCAACGAAGGAAATAATTTCCCCAATTAATTTGAATGCTTAGGTATACCTATAATTCACCTTCTATCTCCAACTTATGACCGCGAAAGAAATGCTTCCATTGTCCCCCCAGCAATCAGAATGCTGCAAATCTAAAGATACATGTCTATATCACAGTAGCATTAGGAAACGACAGGGAAGACCGGAAAAAAGGAAAAAAAAAACCACCTACTGAGCACATTTGACAAGCATGGGTTCCTCGACTTATTCACGAAATGCTGAAGATTTTCTAGTCATCCACGGAAAGGATCGAAAGATCATACCTGGCTGAAATTTAACCAAGTGCAGAAGTTACTCGGCGAACCATGAACACTTTAATGCTGAAGGAAATGAAATGGAGGCACAAGTAATACCCAGCTGACATTATTGTCAAGGATGTGTCCTGTGACATGACTGATTTCATGATTCAGCCACTGCCTAAATCAAAATCTCATACCTTTAAGCAGATGGTGACTTGACATGCCTGCTACCCTTGATCCCTTTTTTCCAAGGAAAAATATAAGGACCAATGATAGGTGGAAACCCAATTCCTACGAGAAACATTATGCATAACCCACAGAATGTCTCACGTTATGTATCAACAATAAGAAAGTATGTATCCTATAATAACCCCATAAGAACTCTGCTTATGAATGTACAGACAGGTCTTTAAGGATTTTTGATGACATACATGGAACCGCTAATCCTATACTCACGTTTCTTCCATGAAGTTACTTTTCATCTCACACAAACCTGTTGCAAGAACATGCGAAAACAGACAAAGCAAGAGCAAACTTACCCCACATAGAACACACTAGATTGAATTAAGATCAAACTAGTTTCTGTATTGCAGCAACAAGATAAGACATGTAGCAAAGGTCAGAAAAATACTGAATGGAGAACGTGTTCTCCTGAACCAATAAATCCCTGGTACAGTAGACGACATACATGGATGTATATATTGCTTTCAGAAAACAAGGTTAGAGTTTAAGAGAACTGCAGCTTAGACTGTTTACAGTTGTACCTGACCATTGTAAATCGTGCCATTGGTTACAGATTGCATGATAGCTACTTTCTTCACTTGATATCATAACAAGAACTTACAGCAAAGAGGCCAAAAAGGTATGTGCTTGAATATCACATCGCTTTGTTTGCATGAAGGTATTTGTCTTTTCCAACAGGAAGGCAAAATAAGCATGTAGTTGTATGTAGCAATGGAAATAGAGAGCACGTGGACCTTGTCAGAGAAATTCTAAAGTTATTATAACCATCAAAACTTAAAGAAAAACTTATGAAGAAAAAAATGGAGACATGTACATATTGCACAGATGTGTTTGCATACTCCGGCTCCATATTAATCTGGTGTTGCATATCATCTCTATCGTCCAACAATAATCTCCAGAAAAGGTATCAATACCTAAATCGGAAAACTTACATGGTTTATAGACATGTGGTGACAGTACAAGTTTTCAAGGGTGAACCTTCGTAAACCTTTACTAAAATTGCCTTTTGTTTGACACTAGTGCACCTTAAGAACAAGTTCACAAAATCAATGAGAATATGTCACATAAAGTGATTAGAAAATGAGAATCTACAGAAAACTATTTGTACTCCAAAGAACATACTCACTAGTTCCAGAAAATCTCTGAGCAAAAAGTCTCAACTGTTTGGTCTCCTACTCAATGTTTGCCAAGCAAGTGATTCAGTACATGTTCAAATATACTGAAGCATAAAGAGTTTTAGATCCCCTACTCTTTATGCTTCAGTATACTCACCAGTTTCATACTAGCAAGGCACAGACCGACAATGCAACAATAATCTTGGTCCATATACTGGTAATTATCTAGATGAGACATCACAGAACGCCCATCAACCAACACAAGGAAGTAAGCTATGCCAACTTTTATCAAATTAATCTATCATCCAGAGATATGTAGTTCAAAAAAGTAAAGTTCACCGCAATCAGATTTCTCTGACCTTTTTGAGTTCCGTTAGCAGCTGAAACAATTCACAACTCAGCCAGTTAAAGAAAAGCACTTCATTCTGTTCAAACCATGGAAGTTTTAGTTAAAAATTTAATGAAAGTAAATAGGTCATGATTGTGCTTACTACACTAACAACTTGACCTAGCTAATGCAGATAGTTAATGCAACATTCCCTCCACTTTAATGAAGAGCATACCCAACTGAATACATCAAGCTTTACCTAGCCCCTAAGCCTATCAGAATCCACTGTTTGTTACGAGCAATTTGAGAAAGATATGTATGAATGCCAACAATGAAAAAAGCTGAAAGCTTTAAAACCTAATCATCACGTAGTACTATTTTAGCTTATCAGAAAATTGCATATAACCACTCATTGTACAAGTAACATATTGAGGAATTGAAAAGTATCTTAGCTCCAATTGATATCAAAAGAGTTGTTACTTATTACCGGAACAAGGGATCAGTTCCTTTTGGAAGTTTACAATTGTTTTCAGATAGTGTGAACCTTTTAAGTCATGAGCTTGGCAAACATTCATTACTAGCAATCTCAACAAAAGATCCCACAAAATCATTTGCTTCCAGTTTCAAATATACTGAAGCATAAAGAGTAGGAGATCGTACATGTTCTACAGATATCAAGGAGATTTGCTAGAATATCATCACAAACCAGTTAAGCCATCATCAAAAATCTCGTCCTGGTCATCAAATGAATGCACAAAGTGAAGCATATTGTGAAGATAGCCATAGATTTCACCCTAAAATACCTCACCACTTCCAAACCTCTCTCAACCACCTCGCTACGAATAACATTAACGCTTTTCCTCGCCCCATCATACAGCTTCCACAATATGAAATCAAGCAGGGACCTCACTGTCTCGGTCGTCACCCTTCCTGTAACATCCAGAAGAAGCCTTCGATTGCTCGGAACAGCTAATGTGGATGATACACGATCGACCCACCCACCACCACCATCAAACTTATAATCATTGTCGGTCTGATTATGCCTGTCCTGCATATGATCTTCTTTATTGCACTCCTTTACTCTGTTTACAGAAGAGCTAGAACCAGCTTCATTCATAACCCGGTGTGAAGTCTTCACCAAGGTCTCCACGGCTCCATTGCAAACCGATACCAACATGTCCTTCACTTTGGCCTCATGCTTAGGATTAGTGAGACCCGAGAACAGCTCATCATAAGTATTCACCTCCATGGTCTTCTCGAGGTACACCTCCATAGCTGTTCTCACGAACTTCTGGATGCAATCGGCGGTAAGCACCCTGCCCTCATCGCTGCACATCAAACGGAGCCATCCAGGCACCGAATCGGAATCAGAATCTGATCCTTCTTTGCCAGAGTCTCTCGAGTAGAAGAAGGTCAACACAAGGTTCCTCGCAAAGCTGCCAACGACGACAGAGACGAACCCCGATCCTCGATCGGATAAGAGCTTATCAATAATCCGATCTGAGAAGCTGCCGCCTTTGGACACAGCCTTCTCTCCCGGGGAAGCGGAGTTGAATCCTCGCACGACGCCGACCGTGAGCGCCTGGGAAACCCTAGAGACGGAGTCCGAGAACTGATCGGAGCTCGTAATTTTCGCGAGCTGCTTGAGGCTGGTGGGGATCTCGTCGGAATCGGACCGGAGAAAAAGGTTGAGATCGCGTGACACAAGGGCGACCACATCGGCGGCAGACGAGGCCGCCTCGGAAACGGAGATTAAGGCGCGGAGGAGGGCGGCGAGCTGCCTTCGCTTCTTGGAGACGGCAGGGTGGTTGTAGGCGCGGTATGCGCCGTAGCCGGAGACGCCAGCAGTGGCGAGGAAGAGAAGCCACCGGCGGCGTCGCCGGGAGAAGTCCATGCCCGCCTCCACAAGTCGGAAAGCCAAGGAGACGGTCAACTAAAACAATTGAATGCTATCGGATTTGAACGTTGGGGCTTTCGAGGAGGGAGATAAATGGATGACGCTGACGACGGGGTCGGGGCGGTACATCCAAGAGCGGTTAAGGCGGTGGTCCCTGGAAAAGGGCTAGAGACAACAGTGACCGGCGCGAAGACGATAGGATCGACGACTCGACTCGGCGGCATAACGATTCTGGAGCATCATGGACGATCGGACGGATGAGAGCGAGACACCGCCTTGGAGTTGGGTGTTGGGCTGGTGGAGAATAATAATGGCTTTGGTTGCCCGAATTGTGGTAGAGTTTGATTTGTCTTTTTGGATCAGCGGATGCCCGTTTCGTTTGGGGTTAACGGAAATATGGTTAAGGGGATTAATGAGAATAAGGGGTTAAGGGGATTAATGAGAATATGGTTAAGGGGATTAATGAGAATATGGGGTTAAGGGAATTAATAAGAATATGGGGTTAGAAAATGTGAGGGTAAGAAATGAGGGTAAGAAAGAGTAGAAAGAAATGTGATAGGTGGAATAATAGTAACATCGTAATTATTGTTTTGGTGTTTGGTGAAAAAATAAAGATAAAGTGGGGACAATCCATTAGAAAAATGATTCTGGCTAACCCCATGCGGCGTTGGCAATCAGCCAACCCAAGGTGGCATTCGTGGACCGCTGACATGTGTTCAAACTTAATATCATCAACCAATTCATCATATATTGGTTAGTGGTTATTGAGTACAGGTCTATAGGACCCAATAACCCGTTGACGAAACCACCCCCATTAAGCAACCAGGCCTCCTCCCCTGTTAAGCAACGAGAAACTAGGGCAAGTGTACGAGCTCGTCGGCCACTCAGGCCACAGGTTGGGGTCGCGATAGTGCACGCTTCAGTCGATTCATGAGGCAGGAGAAGCGGCCCCGTCGGAGATATTCGCAGCGTCTCGTTGATGATGGTCTTTAGGTAGGGGAGATTGGCCATGTCCTGTTCTTTGACCAAACGACTCGACCCGACGCGCTCATCGACCTCGGGCTTGGCCTTCTTCAACGCCTCTGGGTTGTTGAGTAGATGCGACATCGCCCACTCTATTGTATGGCTTGACGTGTCAATTCCCGCTATCAAGAATGACTTCATCATCCATGCAAGTGAAGGTCAGTACTGGCTTGCATGGTAGTGATCATATATGTATCAAAGATGGCACAATTTTAAGGCATGCAAATAAGTAGATGAGAGTTAGAAGAGAGAATGCATGCATGCAAAGGGAGCTAGACTTACTGAAACGAGAGCCTTGATGATCTCGTCGGTGTAGTTCTTGGGATTCTTTTGTTGCATATCCAGCAGATAGCCGATCATGGACTTCTCTCTGCTGCCTTTATCCTTCCTGTTCTCCTCGATGATGCCCTGCATAAACTTGTCCAACCAAGCCGCCAGTTTTGCCGTCTTCTTCTTGCTTCCATTGAAGTCTATGTTTTGCAGGAACCCCCGGTAGGAAGTCTCCGACATTGGATACTCCTATGGCCTTAAATATCCCCTCCACCGTCTTCTTCTTGCTTCCAAAAGGGGAGGTGCCGATGGTGGTGTAGTCATAGCTCACGTTGCGTGCGGAGGCCAGCATGGGACGGTTGGCAAAGACGAGGTCGTTCTTGGTGAAGCACTCATCGGCGAGAGCAGCGGAGGAGACGATGAGGACCGAGCGGGACCCGAAGCGCAGCTGGATGAGGGAGCCATAGTTGGAGGCAAGGTTGGCCAGGGTTTGGTGAAGGGGTTTCTTCAGAATATCTCTGACGGTGCCGCTTCTCCTGCCTCATGAATTGACTGAAGAGTGCACCATGGCGACCCCAACCTATGGCCGGCCGGGGGAAGGGGGGTGACCGGGTGAAGCACTGAAGCCCTCGATCGGGAGAAGGGGTGGGTTAACGGGTCTATCGGGATGGGTTAATGGGTCTACCGGGTGGGGAGCGAGTTCATCGGGGTGGTGATAGTTTTCAAAATCTGGATTGCCATGTGTCGGCAATCCAGACATGCCAGCTATGGTTGGTTATCAACCAACTAAAAAGTGGGTTGGCTGTATATCACGTCTCAATCCATTAACCCCGTTGCGAAAAAATAGAGATAAAGTAGGATTTTAGGGTGAGTATTCGGTAAATACCGAACCAAAATACTGAATATCGAAATACTAAAAAATTTCAGTACACTAATTTAAAAATTGAATCGAACCGAATTAATTTGATACACTGATTTAAAAACCGAACCGAATCAAATTCATACAAAAACATAACCGAACCAAAAAACCGAAATAATTCATAGATTTTTACTTTGCAATATAACTGAACCGAGATAAGGTATATAACTTTAAAAATTTTGGTACTTACCAAATTTAAAAATTTCGGTATTTACCAAATTTAAAAATAAAAATCAAAACCGAACCGAATACCGAATTTTTGACAAAAAAAAAAAAGCTGAAATGAGTCGAATATACCGAAAAACCAAACCGAATTGTTCGGTTCGGTTCTAAGAGTTCGGTTCGATTCGGTTTTGCTCACCCCTAGATGCATCATAATCCTTTATATATATATATCCACCACCCCATACTCCCCCTCTCTCTCCTAACCAACCACTAACCACCACCCTCCACTAATTTCTTACATGTGATTTTATCTCGATCGTCTGATATATTAGGGTATAATTTCGATAAAGCATCATCAACCGTTTGATAGAATGCACATGATTTTATATAATATATATATTATTCATATAATGTTCATATAATGATATAATAAAGTTAAATTTTTAATTAATTAATTAATTATATACCATACATATATACATACATATATTTACATACTTTTAATGTTCACGTAATGTCATAATAAAGTTACACACATGTATACATATATTAATGTTCACATAGCTTTATTAAATATATTTAATATTTTCACGTGACGTATAGGAGATGCATCACATGTGGATGTGAAACGCTGATTTCGGTAGTTTCATAAACAATACACGATTTGGTCATGAAAATGCATCATATGATCGATGTATTAGTTGAGAGGGCTGCTTCTCCCACCCCCTCTGACACCGCCCCCCCTCTGACACCCCTTTTTTTTCCCTTATGCCCCCGCCCCCCTTCGTTCCCCTCCCCAGGTTTCTTCTTCTTTGTCCACAATTTTGTGTTTATTTTTTTTTTATTTTGTTTCTTTTTTTTCTCAGTAGTTTTGTTTTTTGTTTAATCAGTTTTCTTTATTTGTTTTTTAATCAATTTTATTTCCTTTTTTATCAGTTTTATTTTTCTTTCTAGATAAACAGTTTTTTATTATATGTTTTGTTTATTTTTTAGTTGTATATTTTGGGAGTCATTATTTGTAAAATTTTAAATAAGTATAAAAATATGGATCAAAATAAAAAGTATATATATATGAAAATAAAAAATACTAACAGTTAAAAAATACATTGTGTTTTGTGAAAATTCTTCTAAACCAATATTGATTTAGCCATATTCAGGGAAGAGTACATGTAACAACAATACACAAAAAATAGATACACAAAAATATATAAAAATATAAATTCTAATCAATATTGTCTCCAAATTCGGCTCCCGTTGCTCTTTGTATTGTACCTATTATTTCGTACCACAAATGAACATGTGTTGTATAACGATTGGCCTATCTTTTAGCTTCTTAAGATAAATGTTGCTACCACTACGTTGGAATGGGTGTTACAGGGTAATGAGGATGTAAGAAAACTTACACAAAGTGATTGTTAACATGACCAATAGCTATTCTCGACGCTTTTGGTTTGGAACTGGAGGAGTCTTTAATGGCAAGCGAGTAAAACAACTCCTAACATTCAAACCAAATGAAATTTGATATTTGATATTTTTACAATTTTAAATTTTGAAATTTTTACGATTTGAAATTTTAAACTTCTAAAATTTTAATTTTGAATTTTTGATTTTTTACTTTTTAAAATTTGAAATTGTTAAGATTTGAAATTTGAAATTTTTACGATTTGATGTTTTAATAAATTGAAATACGAAGAGGTGTTTTGAAAAGAGTATTTTAGACTTTTTTTCTCCAAAATGGATTAAATACCCAAAACTTATTGTGTCCGGTCTAATTGTCGGATCGGGTCCAAACAAAGAACTCCATTCCCTTTCCCGATAAATAAAAAAAACTGATTAAAAAAATAAATAAGCTAATAACAAAAAACAAAACTAAATAAGAATTAAACAAAACTGAAAAAGAAAGAAAAAGAAACTCACAGATAAGAGGAGGGGGAATTAAACAAAACTAGAAAAAATAAAAATAAAAATAAAACACTCAATGAACACAAAACAGGATGTGGGTATAATAGTAAATGATATGGGGGACAGCGGGAGGGGCGGTGTCAGGGGGGGTTGGGAGAAGCAATTTGCATTAGTTGATGTGCGGTGACATGATGCTGTAGAGATGCGCAATGCACTCTGCTCCATCCCAATCAAACGCAACCTTCCTGGAAGATTACGGTCAACGATCCAAAAGCAGCTGAGGTGACTGATTCACCCATATTTCTGGGTCCAAACATCGAACACCTGATGGGCGTTGCCAGATAGATACGCGGCCGATACTAATGCAAGCCTTCGCCGTTCGATCTCCATTTGCGGCGGTCCTGCGCCCCTTTCGGCCGCGGGGTTATCGCGCGCTGTCGTGCTGCATTTCGCATAACCAGTCTCGTGGTGGTCTCCCCCGCTTCCACTCCCCATCCCTTCCCCCTTCCAAGGTTTCCTACGCTATCACTGATGCTTGCTTTTAATTTCCTTCGTCATACTAGATGGATAATGGGATTGGTTCTTGGAATCAGGGAGGCATCGTTAGGTTGCAGGGCGATGAGTTCTTTCACATGACGAGGGTCCTACGCTTAGGAGTGAATGACAGGTATGACCATTTCCCTTGTAACTAATGCTTTCACCAGGGATTATAGGTTTTCATTTCGTGAGCGTAACTCCTAGGGTGGAGCTGTTCAATGGGATGGGCGGTTTAGTTGAAGGTTGCATACGGAGTGTTGATAGGATTGGATTAGACATCGTGGCCATTGGAGATCCAATAGTAATTGCTCCTAAAGGCACGCAGTGGCATGTTTACGCAGCGTTTGGTGAGCGTTTGTTACTTAAAAGATTTGGGTTTGACCTGCGATGTATACATTGCCGTTTGCCATTGCCGATTGCTGAAAATTTCAGAGCTTTAAAACATAGGTACTTTAAAAGGTGGTCGAGCGGATTGGCTTATTGAGAAGTGTACCGTATGCTCTATTCTACTTGTGCAATGCTAAGTCTTTTTGTTTTTTTGAGCTATCAGTTGCTGTAGAAGCTTTTTTGTTTGCTTTTTTTTGTAAAGGAATTGGGAGCTAGCAGCGTGACACCACTTTTGACAGAACGATCTCCTTCAATTGTTGAAAACCGAATGGATAGGTTGCAAAGAGTCATATTAGCTGCAGTCAAACAGTGTAACCCCTCTTCCAGGGCCATTTCTGTGGAACTTTGTCAATCAACCTGATTGAATTCTTAGGATACATGTGGCGATCGTGGAGTATTTATGGAATTTGTCGATGACATCATGAGTGTAAACCTCTTTTCATTCTTGGTGATTGTTTCTTTTGTAGGTCAGCGACTGCATGAGATGACTCTTAATCCACCTTTGAAATTCAATGATTTTTTGCCTACTGTGAGTTCTTTCTTCACCTGTAAACAAATCTGAAGCTATTCATCATTTCTTGGTTATGATGTGCATTCTACTACTTTATGAATAATTGCTTCATTACATGCGAGCAGATTTTATGGTTTATATTGCATTGTGCATGTTCCACTTAATATTTGGTTAATGAGAGAGGGAAACATTAAACTGGTACTAGAGAGGACAAATGTATGTGCATCTCGTGTTGCTCAAAGTGTCACAGAGAGAGGCAGAGCCTCTTATGACCTATCAAGATTGCAGAACTAGGACCCTGCACCTTTGTTTTCTCCACCATAGCGATAGCTCAAAGAGCCTAAAAGCTCCAACTAAAACACATCATAAAAAAAGTGCCAAGATGATTGCTAATTTCTTAATTTAAAAATGGTGAAATAGAAAGAAAGGTGTTGCTTCTTATGAATTGCTTGTTTCATAATAGAGCTTTATTTGTTGGATCCTCCTTTCATCTCATGTTTTATGTATGTCGTTGATTTTATTGAAACTTTCAAACAATATGGCAACTTTAGGCTGTTGTTTCTTCTATGTGCTTGAAAGATATAAAATCTGATTCCTAGTGGTGGACCATGCTATATGGTTTGTTTGAAAAAGTGCTTCAACCTCACACCAGTGTTCAGAATTAGATGAGATAATTTCTGTAAGAGGGCTTTTCACTTGTGACTTTCAGCATTGAAGCTTATATGGCTATATAGGCAACACATCGTTCCTGATGTTCCGAAGTCTTGGTTATACATCTTAGCGAATGGAAGCCTCTGTTGGATGCTGTGTCAACAGCGCTCTTCATAATAGGTGTATTAAAGGGTCGAAAATAACCAATAATAAAACAAAACTATTGTCTTGGTAACTGCCGGGCATCACATTTGTACAGTTCATATCAGACTGTATAGGGTATCATTTAAGCTGCAATAGTCAACATGTAGCTAATTAACTATAGAGCATGTTTTGACTCGGTTTTTGACATGGAATGCAAACTATTTCTTCTCCTACATTCTAATGGACATTTTGGTTCTAAATTCACGGAGGCAGTTTTTTTCTTATGAAGCTAAATATTCATAGGATTGTATTGGAAACGACCAGTGGGTGCTTTCGCCGTTAGAAATCTTCTTTTTATTGTATACTAATGTCTTCAAAGCTGTGTGAACAGAAAACCTCATATGACAAATCTGTTTTACCCTTTAAATATGTTTCAGGCCACTCAACTATTAAGGTGGACATATTTCATTTACAACTCTTAATGACGAACAAGAGGGGCATTCCTCATTGTTTGATAATCAAAGAAAATCTTTCTTATGCCAGGTTATGCAATCAAAACTCTCTCTTCTGGCCGCAGCAGAAGCAACTCCTCTCATCAATACGTTATTCTCAACAAGTTTAAGCGCTCATGGACTCATAATTATTGGACCAGAAGGAGGTCTCTCTCTCTCATGCACACAGATGTCCATTCATACACAAACTCACACAGATGTACATACACACACAAACTCACATGCCCACGTGCGTAATACGCACACACAACTAATATGTATCTTGTTAGCCTTATAATTTTGACTTAAATATCTTATAGTGCTATTGTTAGTGTTTGCTTATCATGGGATAGATTGTTATCTATTAGGAGGTTTCAAACTGTCCTTATTGATGCCATCACAAACGACCTCCTTCTCTATCGTAAAAATCCTGTTCAATCAATTCCCTGAAGCATCAGATAAGGGTTCTGATTTTGATAGAAGGCATCTTTAACAGTTAGACTTTCTAGGTCTTCTAGATAATATAGTCCATATCAAAGGAAAATGTTCCCTTTCCATGTTACAGGATAACAGACTGTTTCTTTACATTTCTTCTCCTGATTATCAAGTTTAGAACATGCTTTAACTTTCAGACTTTACGGCGGAGGAATTAAAGCTAATGACTGAAGCTGGTGCTACTCCTGTTGGCCTCGGCCCATGCCGATTGCGCGTTGAAACGGCAACAATTGCACTCCTGGCAACTCTAGTGCTGTGGTCAGATGAGCAGAAACTAGAACATCAATAGCAAGCAAGCAATTGATGTTCCATTTTTTAGAAGAAATCAACATATGTGAGATTATGTTACTGTTAAGGAGGCCCTACCCCTCTCTGGAAGCTTCATGAGCTGAGATGGTGACTATAAGTTGTGGTTGTTGCATACCGCAGTCAAATTTGATTATCGAGTCTTCTCATTACAAGGATCTCAGTTTATTGAGCTTGAAGGACAAAAAGAAAATTTATCGAAGTTTTGGCACGAAACCTTTCCTCGTGTCTCTATCATTTCGACTACAACAAGAGTGCAAATTAGTCGTTTGAATGTTGATTAAGTGAGTGTGAAGCTTTGAACGTTGATTAATGAGCTCTATTCAATGAGTTCTTGCGAGTTGGTCATTTGAATGTGCTCTGTCTAGCTTTATCACTCAATGTCACATGCTAAAGTCTGACATGGCTTGAGAGGAATGTGATTACAGCAATAAGATTCTTCCTGTAACTATACAATAGCAGACACCTGGGAGATATATACTTCAAGTTTGGTCTCCCTTACCTTCTATGGAACCATTTCTGCAACTTGAGCAGCATGGTGGACGTGTCAGAGCACTTCCGCAATCTCCACCAGACCGCCATTTACGGCGAGGAGAGCCTACTGGTGATCACTTCACCTTGACCGCTTAGCAGTAGCCCCCAGTAGCATGGGTCATCGTTATCATCATTTCAACGGCTCTGCTTCAGCGCATGGGCCACATTAGTGCCTCCCGTCACGCGCCTCCCATGTTCCTGACATCTTTTCGTTTCAGTAACATCACTTCACACTTATAATTACTTTACTCATCCGCTCAACAGCTGATTTCAATACATCCAATCGAGAATATCTAGGTATGTCTATGCTAACTACTGGTAAATTCTAAGAATGCCAGTAATTTGAGTTTAGTTTACAAAGAAGAGTCACTTGAGAAACACAGTGAAATCGTACGGTGCTGTAAGCTCTTGGTCCCTCGTCTTGTATGTATACTTTCCTCTCCTATAGATAGGCACCCCTTCCTACCATCCAAAATTAAATACTATGAAGCATGCACTCCATGAAGGGTTTCCTGATAGCATTCTTGCTTGCTGCAGTCGTGTTTTCATGTACTGCAGCCCGTCAGGTGGACATGGAGATCAAGTCCAAGGGAGCAGGCAGCACCACCGCTGCTGCCGCCACCGTCGCCGTCGCCGGTGAGAACAATGACGAGAAGACTAAACCCTTGCCAGGGTTTGGTGACTCAAAAGGCTTCGTTGGCCCTGGCGGAGGCTTCCAAGTCCCAAGTTTTGGAGGCAGCTACGGAGGTGGCATTGGCGCTGGGTACGGTGGACCTGATGGTGGATACACCAGCGGCGGTATTCTCCGACCTTCCCTAGTTTGTATGGAGAAGGGACCTTGCCACAAGAAGAAGGTGACATGCCCAGCCAAGTGTTTCACTTACTACAGTCGCTCTGGTAAGAACTACGGTGGAGGTGGTGGCGGAGGCGGCTGCACTATCGACTGCGAGAAGAACTGCGTTGGATATTGTTAGATCCAACGCCTGTATTGCTTAATTTTACGCAGTTTGAGCCATGTACCAGGCCTTTATTCTACTTCCATTGTGCGTCACAGCACCAATATATCTAGCACGCGACGTATAGTAAGTGCAATATATACGTGCTCTGCAGGTATTTTGTGTGCCTAGTGGTGTGTGTGGTCTATGTTACGCATATGTTCCCCCTCTTGTGTGCTGTTCTATTAGAGAAAGTTGTGTCAGCTTATATCTTGAGAACTCATGACCCTAGAATATTAAGACGTCTACACAATAGAAGGTTCCTAATAAGAGCAAGAATCAGGCGGTCCTGATCGGTTAATCTGAAGCGTGGCGATCTCCATCTTGTAACTTGCTCCGCTAATGCCGTGTATAAGACTCGCACGGTACTCGCGCCATTCCCCGATTTCGAAACAGAATCCCCCACTGGCTTCCCCTCTCTTGGATCCCAATTAGAAACCCTAATCCGAGATCTATCTTCCTCTCCGTCACACAATCTCCCAATGGAGGGGATTTATCAGAGAGATCGCCTCTTCATCTAGGGAATCCATCGTCCTCGACTGATCTAAACGTGGTAAGCTATGGTTTAATGTGCCTTCGATCGTGCTATGTTCTTGTGGAAATCCATTGCCTGGAATGGAGCGATTAACTTCCAATCTTGCTTTAATTCATTTTTCATGCTCGAATCGTTTTATTTCTAAATGCATCGTGGGGTAAACGCATCCGCTGGCATAGGATTTTACGGAGATATATCTGTGTTCTTGTTAGATATACGTAGTTTAATCATGTTTGATTTTTATAATGTTATCTAGGTGATTGTTAATGAATGCTGCAATGAGCTATATGATCCCAAACCCAGAATCCTTAATATATGGGGAAAAAAACTTTTTAGCGAAGCACATCCCAAGCTTTCGTTTATTGGTAATACATTTATCACGGTATTATCCCTGGATTTACAATCATTCAGGAAATCCAACTATTGGATAATCCATGTAGCATTCAATTCTCAAAAGACATCAATATTCGAACATCAATATTCAATTCTCAAAAGTTATGTTTCCCCTAGAACTTCACTAGGAAGTTGTTCCTACTTTTCTTGATCTCGTAGTGCTGTTCGGGTCCATACTTCCTGATCTCATAGTAGGTAGATGATATAGTTTGCCGTTGACAACAAGGTGGGCACATATGATTGCAGCTGTCGAGAGAGGAGAAGTTAGGTGGTTTAGTCATTAGTGCATACTTATCGCTTTTCATGTTTCAGTTACGAAATTAACATGATGACTTTGTTGCTTCAAAGCCTTTCCTTGGCTTCAAGTATAAAAGCAAACTCTGTTCGACTGAGTAACCAATTTGAATGAAGTATTTGACATCACAATCTTGTCTGCTCTGTTCCTTTTTCTGTTATTTCTTGTTTTTGAGCATGATGCTTTAGGATATATCCTGGCTTCAAGTTTCCCATGTCATATGTTGTTGTTCATTTATTTTTAATGTCTCTCATTCCATAGCACAAGCAAAGCTTTTTTTTCCATCCATATGGTTTTTATTTGTGTATAGTCCTAGTCAGATTTACTTGCTTCTCGGATGATGAATGGTGACTAGGTTTTGACTTTAAGTGTGACCAAATTTATGAACAGTGTATAGATTTGTGTCTTGATTTCCTGGTCCTGGAGACCTGTCTATTTTTCTGCTAATTTTTTCTGCAGCAACTTCAAGAACAAGTTGCGCGATTGAAACTGATAAATAAAGAAACAACTAGAACGATCATCTAAAAATCTGAGATCCCTTACATGGATCTCTACTCGGGTAATTGTTATTTGATGCTTAGCATAATTGCTGCTTGCCTATTATTCTCACCAGTCTCATTAAGAAATCATTGCTTTGATACTGATGCTGTGGTAGCTAAACGTTTCATACCTTTTCCCTGAACCTATCGGTGTTAGTTCGAAACATTACTATAACTACATATCCAATGATTGTTTAGCAGGAAGTTCTCTTCGGTTTTGGAAGAAATTTCCCTGCCACCTATTTGTACCAAGATTCATATTCAAAATGAGAATTTCTGACATTGGACTAAAGCGTGTTTGGGTGATAATGCATCAGGTTTGGGCTTCTCATAGGTGATAAATTCCTGTGTCTACTTCCTTGCCTAGCTTTCAAGTGCTGAGTTTTAGATGTCCATGAAGGGAAAGTTTTCGAGACTTTTATAATTAGAGAATTGTTATAAGTTTCACATGAGAATTCCTAGTCTTTTAGGCTGGATATCTGGTTCTTTCTTGTAATTATTGTCGATTTATCACATCGTGGCTCTCTTTGTTTCCAGTATCACAGTAAGGATTCTACTTCTCTTCTTGTCCTGCTTTACCTCTGGCCTTATTTTGAATCTTTTTTCTGCTTCCAAGTAAGTGTTCAAATTGTTTTTAACAGCTGATGGGCAGTAATATGACATGAACCATGACAACGACCCCACTCCACTTATCATTGATCAACAAAAGTTTCGGCTTTAATATAAATATTTGAGTCATGACGCATAAGACTACGATCCAACAATCTGCCATCCGTTGATGAGTAAGAAGCCTATCCGAGAAGATGGGTTGGCGGAGCGCGTGTATATTTCGTCTCGGTCTACTTCAAATTAGTTCCATGGAGCCTGGCATGGGATAAGTTGAGCCCAAAGGCTAGGTTGGCATGGGATAAATTAGTAGGAGAATAAGATACAGACGGACGACTAACTTAACTTATTCATGTGGCACTTTAAACTCAGTTATCCATGTCAGCAGGCCAGGTCAGATGTGCCTATCATTAGCCTCAACAAGTGTATAATTATTATTGTCCTCTCCAATTTGATGACAGAAAAATGCCATGTTTCATTAGCAAATGATTGCTTCCCCTTTCTCCTGAATTCTATTTAAGATCGCCGGATTCCACTGATTCGAGGCAGCCTAAACGTATAAAACGCGTGGACAGCAATCACCTTCAGTGATGGCAACGGGGCGGATCGGGGTGGATATTGGAAATACCATACCCGTCCCTGCACTTCTCCATCCATACCATAACCGCCCCGTCCCTGCGCGGATAATGGGGATCGCGGACCATAACCATCCCCGCGGGTACGCGGATATTACACGCAATCCGCGGTTATCCGCAAAACCTAAAAAAATCATTCAATTAGCATTAAGCCTCTAAAATCTAAATCTAAATCCACTAAACTATCATCAACATTCGGTCTCTAAAATCTAGATCCATCAAACACTCATCAACAATTAGTCTTTATTAGAGTATTATTACAAAAATAGACTCTTTAAAATCCACCAAATCAACATTTAGTGGCGGGGCGGGGCGGATATGCGGGGCAGGGCGGATAGCGGGGCGGATATTACCCAATACCATAATCTGCCCCGTACCCGCGCGAATTTTAAATTTGTAAACCATACCCGTATCCACGGGTAAAAAATCTATACCATACCCGTCCCCATCAGTGCGGATCGGGTCAGTTATTCAGCGGGGCGGTCAATTTTGCCATCCCTAATCACCTTGCACCATAGGCACACCCAGATGGTTCCTTAATTGCTGAGCGGTTCAGACCTAAGGCCACGAATCCATCAGCAGATCATCACTCACACGTGGCATTCTGGAGAGGCCTGGTGTGGGCGGGGGTTCCGTGTTAGGGCCATGGGTCTCAGCTATTTGACGCGAGCCGGAAAGGCCAAGAGGAATATGGGAATGGCCGAGTCAAAGCGCACATGCCCGGGACCACCGGCATCGGGCCGCCGCGCAACGAGCCACGGAGTGCATCTAGCGGCTGACACATGCGCCTGTAGGTCGCCGACGTGGCAGGCCCTGGCCAGGCTCTCCCCCCAATCTGGACTCCCATCCCCCGTGTTGTATCCACGCTATCGGACCCCGTAGAAGGCTGGAGAGCAGCTTTAAGAGTAGGAAACACGGGCTATAAAAGGAGCGAGAAGAGAGAGGCGGGGGGACGGCGGAGGAGGAGTTCTTTGGTCTTGCGGTGCTGCTTTTGGCTGGAAAGGTAACAGCTTCCCTTTTTATATAGTTCGACTCGTTTCATCTCTCTCTCTCTCTCTCTCTCTCTCTCTCTCTCTATATCAATCTATGTTGGTGTTTTCCACCGCCTTCTTCTGCGCTTTACACCCTTCCTAGATCCCTCGACTCATCTCTTCGTCATGGATCGGCTTAGGCGGTGATCTCATTGGAGCCTTGGATCAGAGTGATTATAATAAGGGTGTATTCGGGGTGAAATAAGAGGAGATCTCTTTCGGCTATCGCGATTTCCGATCAAGATCCTGTGATTCGTCTTTATACCGTACTGGCGTACTGCTCGAGCGGCAGAAGCGAGGATAGAGACATCGATCGGCTCTTCTCCGAGGTGATCGCAGCGTTCTCGTTTGAATTATTTGGCGATGTCTGTTCTCAGGAGATCTCTCATCTACTTTAGTTAATATTATTTTGGTTATTTTTCGCCTGGAAGAATGAGACGCGAGGTTTTCGTTTGCGATTTTTCTTTGCGGGTGGAGTTTAATCGGTTTCTTCTCCTCCAAGGCGATTTCAGCTATTTCTTGTATATATCGACTCTTTTGGTTGGGATTTCCGCGCTAATGGATTTTGTTCAATTATTCTCAAAATATATAACGTTTTTGCCTCGTTTAAGAATTATTCAGCGGATAAAGGACTCAGGGACGCGTACGATTTCGAAGATATCTTCTGGATTTTTCCGATATATTAGGTTCCATCTTGACCAGAATAAAAGCATCCATATCAACCTCTCTAAAATATTTTAAAATATATTATTTTTATATTTTATAATATTTTTTTTACAACTTTTCTATTTACAACATCCTACATTAACTTTCCCGAATCATTCACTATATCCCTAAAATATTCATTCCCCAACTTTTTTTTATTATATTCTTCTTTTTTTCAACCATATGACTATAGTAATTAAAATATTTCATAGTTCAAAAATTATATTCTATATTTAATATTTGTTATGTACTGTATGAAAACATATTATAAAAAATTAAATAGGGTATAATCATATTAGAGTATACTATTAAAATAAATATAAGATATATTTGAGATATATCATATTCTATTCTCTATTTAATATATGGAAAATGATTTGAGTCCCACCCATTAGGGTGGGAAATCTCCACACTCACGTGGCTGGATCAAAATCCAGCCAAATCCAGCCACATGGTGCAATCCCAACGGGTAAAGAGGGATGTTTAGGGGTTTTGGGTTGTTAAGGGGGGGTGTTTTGGGGATTTTATATAATATATATTACTATTTATGTAAATATGTTTATATAGGTATGTATGGATGAATATATAAATAACATATATACAAATGCTATTTATATGCGTATTTACATATATGTGATTTATATTATCATTTATATAAAAACATATATATGTATGTTATTTTGTATGAATGTATAAATATGTGTTATTTATATATAAATTAACATGAATGTATGTATATATGTAAATCTATATTCTATATCATCCTTATATAGCAGGATGGTTAATAATGAAACTTTTGATTTGTCCTAATGGCGTCCTATGTGGCAGGGATTATCCTAGGTGGAGCCTAGGTGGAGGGGAGTTAGTGGGGGAGTTAGGGAGTTAGTAGGGGAGATGGAGAGAGAGGGTAGTTACCCTATCAGGTGGTAGGGGGATTTACTAGTGTATATATATACATAAAATGTAAATCTATATGTAGGTGGGACGTATATGTAGGTGTGTATTTATAGATTTATACATAAATACACACCTATATATAAATCTACATATAGATTTATATGTAGGTGGGACGTATATGTATGAACATTTATTTTAGATATATATACATATATATACTAAATATATACATATATATTTTTCATATATATATTCCACATATATATATATATATATATATATATATATATATATATATATATATATATATATATATATATATATATATATATAATGTTAAATGAGAGAGAAATAGAGTAGAGCTGGTGAGTGCGTTCCAGCCAGGGGGTGTGGATTCTCCACACCCGCCCAGTGGTACGTATATCACCACTCTTAATATATATGTAAAGGGTGAGACAAATGATATTTATGAATTTAAAACAAAATCATCTTATATTTTTATCTTTAAAAGAAATTATAGAGTAGTGAACAGTGTTGCGAGGGGTATTGTAGCTCCCTTTTATTTTAAGAAGAAAAAAGATTTATATACATAATTTTAGATATTTAGATATTCTTTTATTTTTGTCATCTATAATTATGGGAAAAGGGAGGCTTCAGGGAACTGTCGCGGATGCCTCTTCGAAGAGAGGGCGTCTCTGTCTCTCCGATATCTCCTGAGCAATATAAATCACCTGCTATCTTTGATAGGCGGTTATTCTTTTTTAATATATATTAGCAGGGATCAACATAGACGGCCGGTGATTCATTCGCCAGGAAAGACAGAAGATGCGGTTCTCCTCGGGCACCGTGGATGGCGGCTTCGGCCCTTACTTCGACCCCGACTTTGATTCCTTCTTCGACCGTGCACCTCCTCCCAGGTATCCTACTGTTTCTCTTTTATTTTATTTTACCCTCGATGAACACTCGTAGTGCTGCTTTGCTTCTCCTAAGATTACGAACGACGTGAAAGAGATTAAAAATGAAGAGCGAGAGAGAAAAAATCATCTTTGGGTCGTCGTTAATGTTGCAGGGTATGCGTCGACAACGACACATGTGATGACTGCACCCTTGTCAAGGTACGCCTTTTCTCGTCCTCTCGTGTTGTGTTTCTGATGTTAACTATGCTCCTGGGAAACAAGAAGACGAATCTCTGGATATACTTGAACATGTGATGGGAGAGCACACCTGCCTGCCGCCGCTTCTGGGGTGGGTTGATGATACCCGATAGATTCGTGTTTCTCGTGACGACAATCAGGTATCAGGTGGTGGGCCGACCTTTCTTTTGGGGTAGGGCCGCTTGTGTTCTCCACCGTCTGGATTCAAGGACACATGGTAGTCGTTGGTTTGGGCTTATTGTTTAATGTTTAACGGGCCTGAATCCAAATTTTGGTACTGTGGCATCAATCAGCATCCAAGTCTGGTTGAACAGGACTTACCTGACTTGGGTCATCTATTCATGTGTCTCTCCAATATCCAACTCATTTGAGCTTTTAGATGCGAATCTAACCCGAGAAGTAAAGCGAAACTTCGGTGCTAAATATGGTGTTGCTTTTTGGGTGGTGTTGGTGGGATGACAGGTGGACAGCGCCAACAGGCACGGGATCCTGCTGGAGATGGTACAGGTGCTGACTGACCTGGACCTCGTCATCTCCAAGTCATACATATCTTCCGATGGTGGATGGCTAATGGATGGTACGCCGTCTTATTGCCTACTCTTTTCGCAATCTAATCCCATGTCATTTGGTTCCTCGGGAAGTAGGAATCTCACATTACATGTGATGCTGATGCAGTGTTCCATGTGACCGACCAGTTTGGGAACAAGCTCACTGATCCCTCTCTCATTCGCTTTATCCAGCAAGTATGTGGCCCTTCCATTGGCTCCATTTACCTATGTTAGGAATTCTTGCTTTTAAAAAGTAGTAACTATGATATTATGGAAATTTTCAGTCGCTGGATAACGGGAAGAGGGAAACAGCGGCGGTAGAGGTGAGAACGTGCCTTGGGAAGCTGGTGGGTGGTCCGCGTGGCTATCTTGGGGTATCGGAACACGCCGCTGCCCTCGAGTTCACTGCCACTGACCGCCCAGGGCTCCTCTCGGAGATATCCGCCGTCTTGGTGGAGCTCGGCTGCCACGTTGATTGTGCCCAGGCCTGGACCCATAAGGGCCACGCAGCATCCATTCTATACTTGGTCGACAATGCATCCGGTGGACCTATATTAGAGCCGGCCCGGCTAGCCCACGTGGAGGAGCAGGTGGAAATCGTGGTGGGGGCTCACGGTGGCCCAGGGCAGAGGCGAAGGGTGAGGGTGTCCTGTCCCACTGACGCTCGGCTTCACATGGAACGCCGACTACACCAGCTGATGCACGAGGACGGAGACTACGAGGCTGGGCCTCCACGGGTGCCAGCAGAAACGGATCAATTCGCAGCAGCCAGCATCGAGGCCAGGAGGAGGATGGGTTCCGGCTATGGGTCGTCAACGTCAATGGAGACGCAGGTGTCAATAGATAGCTGGAAGGAGAGGGGTTACTCGGTGGTGAACATCAAGAGCCGAGACCGGCCCAAGCTGTTGTTTGACACTGTGTGCGCGCTTACGGATATGCAGTACGTGGTATTCCACGCTGCAGTCGCCTCTCATGGTCCCCTCGCGGTGCAGGTGAGCAGGTCGACCATATACCTGAAACTTTTGTTTTGAGGCTTTTCGCTTTTCTCATTTAACTGATGCTGCAGGAATACTATATACGGCACGAGGATGGCTGCACGCTGGACTCCGATGCTGAGCGGCAGCGACTCACCAGGTGCATGTTGGCAGCAGTGGAAAGAAGAGACTCTCACGTGAGTTGAATTGCACATTGGACTCAACTTTTTGTAAATAAGTAAGACATCTTTTTGCCCAACACGATGCTTGCAGGGTTTAATGCTGGGCTTGTGCATGAGAAACCGGGCGGGGCTGCTGTCTGACATCACTCGTTTGTTCCGGGAGAATGGCATGTCGCTAACGAGAGCCGAGTGCGGCATGCGCGGGGATATGGCAGTGGGGACGTTTTATGTGACGGACGTGTATGGAGGCGAGGTGGACGCAAAGAGAGTGGAGGCGGTGAGAGAGGAGATAGGCACCGGTGCCCTGGAGGTGAACAGATCTCCTGGCTGGCCTGTCAAGAATGCACCATCGCCTAACTGCAATACGAGCACGAGCAGTAGTTCAGGGGAGCCACGGAGGTTCTCTTTAGGTAATCTCTTGTGGTCTCACATTGAGCGCTTCTCCAACAATTTTGGGTCCATCAGATCATGAGAAAGGCATCTCCACCTTAGCTTCCCTATCATCTTCTGTATTATGTATACCTTACCCTTGGTAGTAGGCTATCTAAAATGGAGCTTTTAGCTGCATTGTATTTGTCACGGTCTGTAAATACACATAGGTCATCCTTCTGTCCCGTCTCATCTGTGTTACCCAGTCCAATTGTGTACATTTGAACAGTTGCCACCATAATGGAAATGAGTCCTTCCTGCGTTACACAAGCAGCAACAATCCTGGAACCAAGCGAATTGCGAAAATTAAGAGACATGGGTGGATATAAAGGGCTGATTTAATGAGAACGCGATCAAATCAAGACTGAGGGAAAAATATAGCAGCAGGAGTGGATCATACTAATGCAACAACCAAGTTTCTAAGAACACCCACGTCAGTGGATACTGCTTTATGTACAGAAACCATTGGCTGTCAAAATGAATTAAGGAATGGTCGGTGTTTATTTTACAAAGTGATAGTGCATACCAGTGCATGGTTTAAACGGAGCGAACACCAGTAGAACACATCTTGTCTTAGACTGGGACATTAGCCATAGATCTCCGGTTGGCCCTGAACTTATTTGGTTACTTTGATCCAGTGCTTTCGTTTCATTTTTGAGAACCTGTTGCGCTAGATCCTGTCTTGGAGCTTGTAGGCACATTCTGTGTGTCATCCTCCTCTAAATCACTGAAGGACACATGTTCCTCGCAATCTATGCGGATTGTTGCAATACCTGAGATACTTGCATCACCAGTGTCCTCTTCCAACCAGTCGTCGCCATCCTCATCAAACGTCTCTATAGGGAGGTTAGAGTTATCATGGGTGTCGTCCTTATTGGTAGGCGGGGCTTTTGTGTCTTCTTGGATGACAGATTTATCAATGATGTTTATATCATTAGTCTGGACAGGGTGCTTCTCCGTCTCGATATCTATTTCGACACTTGCGGCTTCATCATACTTAGGTGTCATGGTTTGCGTGGCACCATAGAGACTCCTTGACGCTGGTGATACATACTCTTCAGTTGGAAACAAGCTAACAGCTTCTTGCCCAGAATGCAGGCTAACCCTAAATCTCTGTGGTTCATCCTTTATTGGGTGTTGCAACTCCTGTAGCCACCTTGCTCTGGCTTCTACAATCTGTGAAAGAACTAAATATGCTCATCATATAGACATATGACATAGCAAGAAAAAGCTTTTATCAAGATCTGACACAGTTGATATTAATTGACTAAGAAGAAAGAAGATACAGAAAAACACCCTGAGGTAGCCTTACTGCTAATTTATGCAAAAGCATGGTGGGCAGTTCATGTTACCAGCAGGGCAGAAAAGTTGTTCTCAAAGTGACCCAGCCAGCATGACTGCTAGAACAAATATTTGATATGTTTGCCCAGGGTAAATGGTGGGCATGACCAAGCATTTTATAAAATACAAATGTTAAATTGATTGGAGGTAAAACATACCTCAGACACTAAAAGATGAAAGAACACTGGAAGTGAACCAGCATACAGTCGGGATCAGAAGACAGTGCTTTTGGAGGTTGGTGTAAGAACAAAAGGTTATTTATAAGATACGCTCCGTCTAGGCAAGAGAACAGCATAGGCTAATTTGAAGTTAAAAGAAGTCTGGCTTTTGTATGCTCAAAACAAAAAGACAAGGCAAAAGGCAGACTTCCTTTAACTTGGTTATATTAAGAACTTTGCATCATGAGAGAGCGAGAATGACTTTGAATCTAACTATGACATTGTATTTCAGGACAAGGAAAAAAGTGCAGCAACATTAGTGATGAAAAGAGAGAGTGGATGAATAGAAGACAGAAGGTCAAGAAATAATATATCGCCAAAGTTTATCCATGTAATCCTCATGAAATCGGAAATGATAAAATCATTGCAAATTCTCGAGGCAAGACAGAAGACAGGAGTAAGAAATATTGCTGCTTTGATATTAAACTATGCAATCTGGTAGAACAGGTGGTAAATATGAAGTGCCATTAACAGTTATAACCATGTTAAACGTATATCATAACATACCTGAGGTGTAGATAGATATTCAGCATCATGCTTATTGAGTCTAGAATGTAAAAGCACAAAATAAATCTTCCAGAAGCAGCCTTCACTCATGTGACTTGGACAAAGCTCTATCCTCAAAGCTGCCAATCGTGGTACAAGATGTTCAACAGCCAATGCATGCTCTTGTTGGGCATCTGAGATGTCAAAATCTAGAGGGGAGAATATAAAAGAAATATATTATTGCATATCATACCAAAAGAATTAAAAAGTTGCTAGTGAGGACCGTTTTTATCTTCCCTCACACAATAAAGTTTGTTAACAGCACACAATTGAGAAGTCCTGTCTATAAAATTAGTCCTACAGAGGATCAGATAAGGATAGGCATATTATACTTAAAACTTCATTGTACTCTGGAGCTTCCGAATCAATTACAAGTTCAGAATAGCATAAGAATCCTGAGCGGAGACCTGCCATTTCTGGAATCATGCAGGGCACAGGAATTCAAAAATTTAATACTGAGTTATGTAGGTATCTTGGTACAGGTTTGCCACCCTTTCTATTTACAAACCACTCAACAAACAAGTCTTCAGCAACTTTGTCACATATATCAATTATGAGAAGCTCAGCATTGGTCATGAAGAACAAAGTTGTACACCAGGACAAATGCAACGAAATAATCAGCATATGTTTATTAACAATACACCAAATAAGCAAAATTAGTCATGAGATCTAAGCAAGCAAGAAACTGGCAGATTGAGATGTCAAAAGATCATCCTAGCAGTGAGCTAATCCTGAAGACGAACAGAGACATAACGTGTCACTATCTTGGAATTAATTTGTCATGTAGTCTATGCCGGAGTACGACTACTGTAGACCAGAACAGATCGGGGATTGAGATTTCAAATCTTAAGATATCTACATTATAACGATCAATCATAGATACATTCATAATGAAGAAGAAATACTCAACCAAAAACAAAACCAGCTCCAATTAGGTAGATCCAATTTGGCAGAAGATAAATGATATTGGAGGAAAGATAAACCATCGGAGTCGTCGTCGTCATCCAGCAGGGGGAAATCCAACCACGTCTCCGGATGCATGGAGATGTTCCTTGCAAACGCCAGGACCTCATCCGTCACGCCAACGGCTCCATCGCCAGCAGCAGGCCACTCCTCGCGTTCCCAGTCGTCCTCGTACTCCTTCTCCTCCGATCCGAACGGGAGGAAGGTCGAAGCGATCTTAGAGATCTCCGACACCGCCTTGTTACTAGAAAGCTTTGAGATCCCGGTCCGGAATCTCCCGCCGATCTCGGCTAAGTCGCTCCGGATTCCGGCGATCCCCTGCGGATCGTATACCTCCTCTTTATCAGGGTCTCCGGAGACCGCCGAAACAGGGCCGCGGCGGCCGAGATCTGAAGGAGTTTGGGTGGCGGCAGCAGAGGACGAAGAGGAAGAGGAGATCTGGGAAGGGGGAGGGGCAAGGAAGGAAGCGACTCCCCAGAACTGGCGGGTTAGTGTTTCGGTGAGCTCCGAAAGGTCATCTTTGACGCCTCGAGTTGGGGTTCCGGGATCGATCGGATGGGTATCTCCGCCGGCGCCGCCGGCGGAGTTCTGTGCTTCTGGTGACCTCGACGACGACGACGACTTCGTCGCTGATCTGTCTTCATCGTCATCACCGTCGTCTCGTTGATCGGGAATGAGAGTGTTCGCCAGAGACCTCGCCAGCCATGACATCGTTCGCTTCCACTCCTCTCCTCTCCTTTGTGACGAGCGAGCTCTGGCTATGTTTGTTCGATGGTGGTCTCGTCAGTCCCGATAGTTGAGTTGAGACTTGAGAGGGGCTATTATTAACCGCATTTAGATGAGTTCCGAAGGCCCGGCGTGCCAGAAGCCGACTACTGGTGTCTGGTCAATCCAATGCTATATATCACTTGCGATCCTTCATTTGCCCAGCCCAAGTATTGACGACCAAATAGGTGTTTATGTGTCGTTAATAATGACCATATTTGTGTGCTCTTTTTTTTTTCTTTTGCATATATACATATCTCTCAAGAACATCTAATAACATAAATATACTCTCAAAATTGTAAATTATACATATATCATCGAAGAATTCTCTTTCTTGTGATGGAAAAAAAAATGATAGACTGCTCTCCACAGTTGACGTGGCGACCCGGTGGCCCAGAAGTGGCTTAGCTCATTCTGGCTTTGGGCCTGTTTGGTTGCTGAGAAGTGAGCTGAAGTAAAGTGACTTCTGTGGAGTGGAGTGGAGTGAAGTGAAGTGAAATGAAATAACTTCTGGGGGTTTCTGAGTTCTGGTGTTTGGTTGGTGTTTGAAGTGGGATATGGTTACCCCCAACTATTTAATATTTTAATAATTCCTTATATTAAAATATTAAAAATAATACTATTTTAGATGACGTGAACCAATCACGAGGTGTCACGTGACATGTGGGATCCATTTATATTAATATTTTTATTACAGTATGATATTATTAACATTATTTTCCATTTAAAACATTAAAATTAAAACATTAAAATAATATTTTAATCTTAAAAATATTAATAATTTAATAACTTATATTAATATTTTATTACAGTATAATATTATTAATACTATTTTAGATGACGTGAACCAATCACGAGATGCCACGTGACATGTGGGATCCATTTATATTAATATTTTATTACAATATGATATTATTAACATTATTTTGCCACTTAAAATATTAAAATTAAAACATTAAAATAATATTTTAATCTTAAAATATTAATAATTTAATAGCTTATATTAATATTTTATTACAGTATAATATTATTAATACTATTTTAGATGACGTGGACCAATCACGAGGTGACACGTGATATGTGAGACCTACTTATATTAATATTTTATTACAGTATAATATTATTAATATTATTTCCCACTTCAAATGCCACTTCAAATGACTTCAGACCAAAAAGACCCGAAGTCAAAATGGGAAGTGGCAGCTTTGGCTACAGTGATTTGAAAGTGGGGCTGAAGTCACTTTAGCCCCGCTTCCGAGCAACCAAGCACATGAAGTGGTTCGGAAGTCATTTAAATGAACCAAACACGCCCTTTATGGGACTCGCAAAAAAGACTTCCTAATTATCATTTAAAATTTTCTTTATCAATAGTTTTTCATATGAATTTGAATTTATTATGAATACAAATGAGAGAAAAAATACATTATCTGGGCCCCATTTTGGGCTGACGTGGGTTATCATCTGGCCAAGTCACTGAGTTGCCACCTCAAGTGTGCAACGGCCTCATTCTAACATAGCTCATTCATTTTAAATACTTTTATAAGTTTTTTACTTTATTGTGATAAGTTTGTAATAACCAAGACATGAAATGGAATTAGCGTTGGTCCACTTCTGGGCTAAATAAAGCCCGATGAGCCCAGCCCATTTGCGCCACTAACTTTTTAAACTAGTCACCAAATCCTATAACGAAGTCACTCATCATCGCTCCTCCGTCTAGTCGCCTCTCCCTCGCCGATATGCTACTCCGTAGCCGTCTCATTAACCTCCACATCTTCCACCCTCCCTTCCCGCCACCTCGGTATCCTCGCCTCCTCTCCGTCTCCGCCCATCAAAGCCCCAGCAAAGCCCCTCCTCTTCGCCGCTCCGCCTCCTCCGCCGGGTCGGAGGATCTGGTGCGGACGGCGCTGTTCGTGCCACCGGGGGTGGAACGGGAGGAGGTAACGGCGGACATGGTGCTGCCGGGGTCGAACATTGTGGTGGGGCCCTACGCCGGGCACTCCCAAATCAAGGAGGTCCAGTTCATCAAAAGCAGCCCCCGCGCCCGCGACTGCCCTAAGGACGTTCGCCCCGAGTTCGCCATCCTTGGCCGCTCCAATGTTGGCAAGTCTTCTCTCATCAACGCCCTTGTCCGCAAGAAGGAGTTCGCCCTCACCTCTAAGAAGCCAGGTTCTCTTTCTCTTCTCCTCTTCTTTACTCTCAAATGTCCATCTTTAAGATTACTGGGGTTCTATTGCATCAATTGGGTTAAAACTGTTCATAACCAATAAGTGGCAGTTGGAATTAAAGGAATTGTGGAAAGAGAGATTTTTGGAGTTGAACTTAGTTTGGGGGCAGCAAAGGATTCTATAGTATTGGCTTGTTTTAGTTTTGAAAATTGGGGTTTTTTAGCTCTATATTAAATTGCGATGTATGCACTTTAGAGTTTGGGTCTTTCTACACTGTGTCTAAAGTGCCTATCTTTTTTTCTGTTGCTTTGGGCAGGCAAAACTCAACTTATTAATCACTTCTTAGTCAATAAGAGTTGGTACATTGTGGATTTGCCAGGTTATGGGTAAGCATGTTCTTACTCTACTTGCTCTTTTGGCATTGCATACCATCTGTTTGGTTTATGGTTTCTCTCGTTTTTTCTTAATGTATGATCTAGATTGTTAACTAACTTTGGAATTGGGAATATTTGCCATATAATTGCGGACATAGAAATTACATAGAACTCCTTCTAAGATGATACCTTAGAAACTCCCATCTTTTGCATAATATTAATCTGATTCCTTTCAGCCAAGCCTATAGTGTTGATGTCCTTAAGTTTGCTACATGGAATGCAATAAGTTCTGTCTGTGTCAAGAAGAGGTCTGACTGGGCCCTTAATCTTTAGATTTTCCCTATGCTGAACCTCCACAGGGCCTCCATTGGGCCTTCAATATCTTTGTGAGGCTTGGCGATGGATTACTTTCGATGAGTTCAAGCTGACTTAATATCAATTTTTGATGTACATGTTGCTTGTCCGACTGATATGGATCAAGTCTATCATGAAATCATAGAGCTGTTATTAAAATGCTGCAACTATTGAAATCTAGCCTTCTGGAAGTTTCAAAACATTTACATAATTATAAAGAGTGCCAGAGTTGACTCTAATTATCCTTGTGATTCCTGATGCTGATCCTAAACCTAATTTTATTGCTACTAATACTTCAAAGATCGGTGGTCAAATTTTTTGGCAGTAATTTTTGAATTTTTGTGTTAAAAAGTATACGTTTCAGACCTTTCATGACTGCAATGATCCATGTAATAGAAGTCTTGATTGCTCTATCTACAAAAGCCACATCTTTATTAATTTGATTTCTTCTATGCTTAGGTTTGCAAATGCTCCTGAGTCTGCTCGAATGGATTGGTCATCTTTTACCAAGGGCTACTTTTTAAATCGTGAGAGCTTAGTTGCTGTCCTACTGCTTGTAGATGCCAGTATTCCTCCTCAAAAGATCGACCTCGACTGTGCTAATTGGCTTGGCCGTAACAATGTATTCCCTTGCACTTTCTCAACTGTTCCACACACTCCTATTGTATTTACAAGATTAGGCTGACGGTTCTTACCATTTTCCTTTTACGTAACACTACAGATTGGTATGACCTTTGTTTTCACCAAATGTGATAAAACAAAAGGAGGTAAGGGGACTAAACCCTATGAGAACGTTCAGCATTTCCAGGAGCTGATCAGGACATACTACACGGAACCTCCACCATGGATTATGACGAGCAGTGTAACAGGCTTAGGTCGTGATGAGCTCCTACTCCACATGTCACAGCTAAGAAACTACTGGGATAACTAGTTGCATGGAGAACGCTCGACCATCCAATGCCTGAAACATTGTCCACATGTTGGAGCAAAAGAGTCCAGACGAGTTGCATAAATCCAAAAGCTAGCAAATATGTAAAGAATAGAGCACGTGATATCTTTGAGGAAATTCTATCCAGCTAAAGTTTTCTTACACAAATCAGGTAATCTTATCATCCTCGGTTTGTAGTGTGCGCCTTCGTTCCCACCTGTGTGCCTTCTTTTCCAAACTTGTCAATAGATAAATCTGGTTCCCCACCTATACCTATCTCGCCTCCTGTGATGTTGAAATTTTCATTCAGTGCGTTCGATAATATTCTGATGGCTTTCTTCTGATAGTTCCTTGTTATTCAGAAACAACCGAGTATTCTCCTGATATGATATTTCTGGTAGAATCGGTTCTAAAGACTATATCGTAAGTTGTGAATGATGGCTTTATTTTAGCTTAAACGGAGTTTTCTTGCACGGATGATAAACTTTTTATATGTCTGCTGCTCTCCATCTACTGTCTATGCATGAGATCTTATGCTGAGAATATAATCTTGAAGAACAAAAGAAACTCTATTTCTTAGAAATACACAAACTAAATGAAGAAAAGGCGCTTATTTTGGGTGAGACAGTGAAGCTTCTTGCTTGTATCAATACTGAGAGCCTACAGAACCGAGCTGCTGCTGTGATCCAGAGCTGCCATTGTGCCTGGACTCAGGAGAGGCGACAGACACCACGAAGGGTAAGCCGAGAAGAAGGATGGAGAGAGGAAACTGGTCATCGCATTTGGAGATTGGAGGTTTAGCCCCGCCATATGACTCCCCTTCGTCGTCGGAGTGGCGAGCTCCAGGTCCAACCTGGGCCACGCACTCTGCTCGAATGCTGGTTGTGGTGGAAGCGGCAGAGGTAGTTGTGGCATCGGGCGTGGGGCCAAGACGAGCGGGGGCGGTGGTGGCGCCGTCTCTCGCAGAGGCCGGGGGGCCGTCTGTTGCGGCGATGCCCCAGTGAGTCTCTGCACGAGGTGGCGGAAACCACGGGGGTCGACTCGGTACACCTTCGTCGGGGGCGGGTCCGGCCGCTTCCACGGTTTTGCCGGTGGCTTCCGGACGGAGTGCAACGCCACCATATGCGGCTGAGCTGGCAGCTGCTGGGACAGTTGCGTTTGCTTCTCTTCTCTTACTTCTGGCTGCTGAAGAGAAAGATGGAAAGGACTCATCTCTGCGAAAGTGTATGAGTTGTGCATGATCTCGGCTTTGGTCTTGATCTCTCTTGGCACGTTTTGGGGATGGGAGGGATGCTGGCTGTGAGGTCCCTGAGTTTATATCAAGAGCTTTATTAGAGGAGTGGGGGGCATGCATGACGTCATTGCGGCGGCTCTCCCGTGCGTGAGGCGCCAACGTGGCAATCGGGTCAAATTTCGCGGGCTACATGAGACCCCGCCGCCATCGTTTCTTTACGTGTAGAGTCACCTACCTCGTGGCGCACCGACGCAAGTGACGCTTGATGTCGTGTCCCATAACTGCGGGCGGGATAATTACCCCCCCACCCTCCCTTCGGATATTATTTTCCCATGCGTTTATTTATCACCTCTTTCATAGTGTTGGCTGAACTTTTTTCATGCGTTAAAACCCTGAACTAGTTTGTTTTTTTTTTTATATATATATAAGCTGAGCTCTAAGACGGGTGAAAAGTAGACCCCTACAAGATGCACAGAACTAGTTTTTTTTTGTTTGATTAGATGAGCCTATTGACTAACAGGAACTACAAGAACCTGTCTATCGACGTAATTTTGATTTGACTATTGTAGTTAAAAATTTGAAAAATTTCTAGGAACTTGATAGCTAAATATGTATTTCACCAAATCGACATTTCCAACATTATGTTAAAAATGCCGCAAAATATAAGTTTCCGAAACCAACACACATTCTCTACTAATTTCATAAAAATTGTAAAACAAATTTATAAATAAAAACATCAAAGCGTGCACGAAACCAAACCACCCAAGTTTTCTCAAATCAACAACCATTTAAAATTATCTCAAGGTGAGACTAGTTATAGTTTTCACACATCCAAAATTCCTACAGGTAAACAAAATTATAAGTAGCACGACAAATTTGATGGTAAACGCTTTCGTGACCACAATTTTACAATTTCATGTTGCAAAATGTGATAACAAAATAGCAAAATTATTGTAGTATTATACCATATATTACTATTCTCACTTGGACTCGGACCCCTCGTATTCGGAATAGCCCGGAAAGAGTTATGGTCATGTTTGTTTCACGGGAGGGGATATGGATGGATATAATCTCCCGAGAGATTGTATCTCGGAATATATTCTCCCGGGAGATCTTGAGGTGCTAGAACCACCCTAAGCCATCACTATCCTACCTTTTCATTCTTGTCTTAGGGCCTGTTTGGATGGCTCGGTATCCGGCGAATCCCTATGATTAGAGGAATGGTGCATTCCAGTTGATTGTTTGGCTGCATGTGCGGATTCCGATTTTTCGGAATCCGCGAAATCCGCCAAGCCGCGGATCCCTTGCATTCCACATTTTGACCTTCTGCCAAACAGGCCCTTAGATGGTGGATTTGATTGAGATATTAAACTCATCTCAATCCAAGACCTTATTCATCCAAAGCCTTAATTTCTTATCAACGAAATCACTTAAACCCGACGATTGTTGAGTTATGATCGAATTAAAACCTCGATCATGGATTTTAACCTTACAATTCATACAATGATATGATCTTAAATCGACGTCTCATTAGCGGCGAGCGATACTAATCCTATGTTGTTCGATCTCCAATTTCGACCATCTCATTTAGATGTCATTCATCTTCAAACGTGGGCTAAAATGAGGTCCACATGATTACTAATTCTATCATGAGTTATTATGGAAAAGATCTCCACCGTCCGCTGTGGGAGTCAAATCACCATCAACGGGTCCACAAATTGGGTGGACGGTTTATGTTTCAACATCATGACGATCGCGGAGTAGCGCCGACGGCCTTGATTGGTGACACGTGGGACCACCGTCGAATTCACGGTTCCAACTTTGTACGTGATGAACGACCGAGACATTCTAGCCGTTCATCTTCTGCTAACCCTACACGTGCTCACGTAGGGCGGCTGGCGGGTTCTGGTTACCGCCAGAGTGGACTTCGTGTTACGTTCACCTAGAAGTGATCCTGCACAGGAAAGGTGTTTTTTTTTGTTTTGTTTTTTAGTTGGGATTTTTGCCTCCACACTCTAACGCTCGGTCTCTGTAAGTCTTTTTTTTATTTGATTAATTGAGTTCCTTCCTTTTAGTGGTCTTTTTTTTTTTTTTTTTGACAAATTGAGCCGTTAGGCTAGAGTCACATCACCGAACAATGAGGCTACCATGGACATACCCCTGGCAGCTTCCTCAACCATGAGCACTGAATCTATCTCCAACGCTTCTTTGGCAACCCAGTATGTGAGGACCCGTACCTCCAACCTGGTCCGACCGCGTTAGGTCGAGGGCCTGGGTTTGTGGTTTGGCCCGGTTGCCCTTGAGATGCGATCGGTTGATCGCATCGCTATTTTTGACCCTAGTGGCATTTTGGTAAATATGCTCCCTGGTGGTCAGTTTCACACCCGCGTTGCACACATGACCTTTGATTGATGTATGTGTTTGATTAGAACCTTTAGGGTGAGTCCGATCGGAAGATCGGAGCTCGATCGGGAGAGATCGAATCGGACGGCTGGGAGTGATTTCAGTTTTCTATTTAAGCCTTCCTTCTCTCTTTCTTTCTTTCTTTTCTTCTCCTGCGTTCTCTTTCTTCTTCTCTCTCTCCTTCGGCTGAGTGCTAGGGCATTCGGAGGCGTGGCTTCGAGGAGCGGATTCTGGCGATCGGAGTAGGGGGATGCGTGGAGGAGCTGCCCTATATCTTCAAGTAGGTGTTTCTACCTCGATCCTTGGATCGGGTTCTCCTAGGATAGGTTTAATGCTTGTTCGCTGTAGGGATACTTATTAGAATGTTGTGTAACTTGTAGCACATGTGATGTGGCTTGTTTCTTGTATTCCTACCCCGCGACTTCGGCATTTTAACGGCTGGTTTTCGGTATTCTCGCCGTTTATCGGTTTTCGATCGTTTTGACCTAAATTGATGATTTAACCGTCGAAAATATGATTTCTTTGCATCATTGGATTCCCCATCATCTTTTATGCATGCTTGCAAAGTTTCATCGTTTTCCAACTTGGATTGATCCTTGAAATCCAAGAAATTGGATTTCCGGCACTGTTCTGGTGAACTGTGCCTGAGGCCCGACGGTCGATCGGTGCATCGACCGTCAAGCATTGATTTGCTCTTTCTGGGCCTGACGGTCGACCGTCGCATCGACCGTCAGGCTCTGTCGGGATTTTGGCCTCCCACGGTCGATGGGTCGATCGACCGTGGGTCTTCTCTCTTTTCATCCCGCCTCACGGTCGATGGGCGGATCGACCGTCGCATCGTCCGTGAGGCTCTGTCTCGTTTGGGGCTTCCCACGGTCGATGGGCGGATCGACCATCGCCATGTGGTTTTCCTAGTTTTGGCCTCACGGTCAATCAGTGGATCGACCGTCACATCGTCCGTGGCCTCACGGTCGATCGGTGGATCGACCGTAACATCGTCCGTGGGCCCTTGAATATGGTTTTCTGGCTTTTCTTAAGTGACTTTCAATCGAGATTGATCTTCAAACATGTTGGGAAGTTTTCAAGTGGATTTTGTAGAGTTTTCAAGTGATTTCTACCGGGTTTGAGGATCGATTCGAGTAGTTCCCTTTTTGAGCAAATCTAAGGTTTTTGATTGCATTTAATACTTAGTTGAATGGTAGTTAAATGCTAAATTGCTTTGCTTAGCCATTAGCTAGCTATGAGTGCTAGCTAATGTGAAATTGTGGAACCTTAGCCTCTTGCCGGCGAGTGCCGAGGGCTATTGTATAAATGTGGTCAGTTACCTGCGGGGTAACTGTGGAACCTTAGTCTGTCAGGTGCAAGAGAGCACTGAAGACTATTGTATATCTATGTTCTATGCTTGGCTCAGTATCTTTGTTTGGTTAGCATAGATATTCTGTATTTGAGGCCTTTGCTATGCTTACCCCTTTGGCTAGCTGTAAGCTATGCCTAGCCCTGTATGATTAATGTCATCTTGTTGCATGCTTATATCTTGTTATCTGTGCCTGAGCATTGCATTCATCTTGTTTGCATTAGAGGCATCTGAGGTTAGGCGGGCGATGAGTTGATCGCCGATCCGAGGCTCTCGGGTAGCTCGGATCTAGCCATTAGGACCGCGGCTGGGTAGTCAAGATTAGGGTGATGGTTGATTAGAATCTTTTGTGATTGAGGATGCACGCTAGTTGACTCTGATTAATGTTTGAGGTTTAGAGGTCGTGTTGGTCTCCCAAGGCCAAGTGCTAAGGATGGTTGCCGGTGCCCCTGACATGGTCCCCAGGCAGTGGCTTCCTGCTGGGTAAGGGTGATCCTACTGGTTCTTGTTCTCTGTTTCCTCCCAGCGTGTTTGGAGAATGCGTCCCAGCGTGGTCGGTTGAGAAGAGTAGGAGCCTTGGGGTAGTCGGCAGGGGTTGTGGAACCCCGTGGCATTCCTTAGACTTGTGCGGGGAGACAACACTGTTGTTGTTTTCCTCCCTTCAGTGTGCCGTAGAGTAGAACCCTACTGAGCTTATCGCTCACTCCTACCCGGGCTGCGTTTGCAGGTGCAGGCGCCAGTTCTTCTTCAGTAGAGCCGACGGATCAGCTTTGGTGGCGCGAGTACATCCAAAGGCGCTTGAGGTTGCTGGAGGATGATCAGTTGTACACTTGACGTTTTTTTTGTAAATTATGTATCATTCGAGGACTTTTGAGATTTGATGTACAATATTCTTTTATTGGAAGATCTTGTAATAGTACAACTGATGTTATTGAATTGAATATCTGTTTACCTCTGGATTGTAAATTGTTTAAGTTTTTATATAATTCCGCTTTGTATCGCGCCACTTGGAGATGAATAGTGTAGGTTTCCCCTCACGCCTCGGCTCGGATGGGTTTTCTGGGTCGGGGTGTGACACAGTCCACCCGAACACTCTCTTCCCGGGGAATGTATCTAACTGCCACTTCCACAAATCCGCGTCTTGCCCACCATATCTCTTGCACAATGTGCATACAGTCTCCAGCAGCAGGAATCAAACCCTCTAGTATGCTCGTAGCAAACAGGGAATCTGTCTCAACTATAACCCGACGGGATCCACGCTTCGTAGCCTCCCTCAACGCAAGCTCAATAGTGTGAAGCTCCCCAACAATCACCGACGAGACCTCCCTCAACCCGCCTTCCATCCACATAATAACATCCGCCTCATCCACACACACCTCCCCAATGCCCGTCTTGCCTTTTCCTAAATTCACCGCCGCGTCTGTTTGGATTACAATGCCATCCCACTCCAATTCTTTAGCTACCCCTTTCTTTCCTTGTCAACTACTAGGAATTCTCTAGCTTACCACCTGATGGATCTAATCATATCCTTAACTGCATAGCTGTCCTCATTTGCCATCACTCTACACCGATCCTTCCATAAGCACCACATAGTATAAGCAATCAGAGATTTAACTAGGGTATCCTCCTCTGTCTTCGCAGGCTTCATAAGTAACTGGAAAGCATCCTCCATTTCATCTAACCTCCCTTGATTAACCCCCTCGACCACCCCTTGCCAAACCCTCCTTGCATATCCACAGTGGAACAAGATATGTTCCAACGTCTTATCTTTCAACCGACACCGAGGGCAAAATCGGTCCGATGACAAAGTACAAGTTCCAGAGAGACATCCTCCTTGGACACTTTCGGTGAAGCATCCTTCTAATAGTCGTCGCTGGGTTTTTTTTTTCTTGTGCTCTGTGTGTGGTGGTTTACTTCTGCTTGTTTCTTCCTCTCATAAGTCGATCATAGGATACTTTGGATTCGCCCCGAGTGGAGGAGATCCCAATACCAACATGACATATACATAGCTTTAAAACGTACTTGAACTCTACGAATGACGGAAAAAGGGAAGGTTTAGTACGCCATTGAGTTCATAATTAAACTCAGAATATACAAATTGAGAGTAGCTCACTGAGGTAATTCTTGTCTAATAATCAAAGCAAACCCTTATCCATCCTCAAAGTATGACGAAATCTAGTATAAGAACACGCAACTATAACGCATTAACCAGAAGGTCCCCGGTTTTGACATTCTCTGTTCAAGGGTCAAAAGACCACATTAAATAATTCTGTTGGCTCAACTGCAAATCACCCTCTCGTGGCCTGGCTATTCATTACCATTAAAGACCAGGCTGATCTGGTCCTCAAAGTTTGCATGATAATGGATCAAGAAAGCTATATATAGTCAGATTGTTCGTGTTATTGGGCATCGATCGAGATTTAAGATAATAAAAAAGTGACTGGATTAATCTTAGAAATTAAAGAAATGATTCATACATCCCTGTTCTATAGAGAAAAAACAGTGCTGATGAGGAAGAAATTAAGAAAGAAGTTGGCATAACGAAGCAGCACCTAGCTAGTTTTTTATTGCATTCAACACAAAGATTGATCACTGTTCCATTCCTCATTCAAAGACCATTAATTCTGTTAAATTTGGTATTCATTAATTGTACATGATTTGTGAGATATACTGTTACCATATACATAGGATAAGTATGGAAGGGAAAATAAATCAAAGAATCAGGAAATATTATTTCCTAATAAGTTCTGTTCAAGGCTTATAGATGGTCTCAGAAGGTTCGCAAGTCTCAAGTGCAGAAATGTGCAGCAAAACTCAGCCTATCAATCAATGTAGATGAAGTGAACATCTACACAAAGCTAGTTCAAGATTCAATTTCCCTTCAGCTACCACTCTGTTCAAGGATTATAGAGATTCTAAACCAGGTTCATAATGTTAGACTGTTTTTATATTAATTCGCCCTCTCCCGTGAGGGGCGTGTTAAATTATATTTATATAAACTCAATTCTTAATTTCTTATCAGCTTAAGCCTTTGAGTTGAGTTTAATAAAAAAAGACTTGCAAGCAGATGTATTCAACAAAACTCAAGCGAATCAATGGGGTTTAATTATTGAATATCTAACACCAAACCAAGCATCAAAACCATCAGCGAAAGTTGATAAGATTTGGATATGATATCAGATCTTCGAGAAGGTCAAGTATCGCTCTGAAGCTGACCAAGATTAAGAAAAAGTCTTCAAGAGAGTTAAAAGTCAAACTATTCCATTCAAACAAGCTTAAGCCTATCATCACTCATCATATGATTCCGTAACTGTATATGTTCAATCTAGAGTAGTACTTAATTACTTGGAAATTAAAAGTTAGGTCTCATGCGCTCCACAAGAATAATAATATCCAAAGGTTGATTCTTACAAGCTAGTGGGAGTCAACATAGGACATCATTTTAAGTTCAGGATTGGTACCCTGAAACTGATAGACTTGAAATAGCTAGCCTTCATTACTTGGAATCCCTCTTGCGCCTAGATTTTCGCTAATAATCTAGCAATAGCATTCGCTAATTGTTCATATACAAAATTTCCAACCTATAGGCATCCGATGATATGATGCACAAGCAAGGATGGCTTGAGAAAGTTAACTCAAAGAGATATTGTAGAGAAACTAAAATGATTGTGGGGTGCTATCTTTTACTTCTAAATGACTGATGACTGATGACTGATGACTGATGAAGATTACATATATCTAATGTTTATGATATCATGGCTGTCGGCAGTACATCTTTGATCACCATCAAATGCTTGTGGTGAAACTCTTATACTATATATGGTAAAGATTGAGTATATATCTTACAAACCAAAGATTCAAAACAATTAGACCAGAGTATTCCAAGCGTTTAACAATTCCCAAATCTATTCAACCGTTGGAACCGGAACAATTAATGGAGCTGATGCACAGATAAAAGAATTGAAGTATCTCAAGCTCAATGAGAGAAGATTAATTTCACCTACTACGAATAAGAATAGTATGAAAGTGTACGTTTTTCCATTTTCTAATCATTGCGACTTTTTTCAATTAAAACACGGTTATCATCAAAAGTCTGGTGCTAGATTTCAATTTTAAAGTCTCAAAGCAGACTAAGAACGGGACAGCCATCTTTTCATCATGCAGGCGAGACATGGGAGTTTTTTTTTTTTTTTTTTTTTTTTTGACAAAGTGAGTCCCGAGGCGACAACATCTAAGCAGTCAACTTACATGGGCTTGCCTAACTTAGATGAGCTTGCCTAAGGCCGGGGAGAACTAAGGCCGGGGAGAACAGAGGAATACAACTCAATCATTACAGAGTGGGTTCACCGGTCCTCCATCCGGCATCCCGATCAACAAATCTAGCTGCACCACTCCACCTAGACAGAACTGGGCAGCATCTCTGCTTCAAAATTGGGCGGCACGCCCTGCTCCAGCTCTAGCAAGCTGGTCAGCAATTCCGTTTTCCTCCTTGGGTATAAATCTCATGTGACATTCCTCTAGTCCCGCAGTAGATAAGTAGAAATTCTGAATGCGGTCCTTAAGATCGCACGGCCATCGTCTTCTTCCATTTAAGCATTCCACCAAGTCCTTGGCATCTGATTCCATCAACAACCGGGTGATGCCACTGCTTTTAGTTTCCCATACTACAAGGCCAAGGCTATGAGCTCTGCATTAGCATCGTTGTTGGCAATACCATCCTCTTCAATCTCCCACGCTTACCCCCCACCCGGTCATTCCAGCAGACTGCTCCAAAACCTGCAATTCCACTGTTGAATAAATAGGCTCCATCAGTCCGGACCACCATGAGCCTGTGACGTGATGAGTTTGACTCATCATCTCTTCTCTTTTATGTTCTGCCCCGCATCTTCTATTCTTTAGCTTTTCACAGGATCGTTCTTGCGAGGTCTCCGGGGAGTCTACTACACCATCAAAGACAATTCTATTCATGTTTTTCCATATCATTCTTACCCCATAAGTGGACACCAATAAGTGCTTTCCAAAGGTGCATTGGATTGCTAGAAAGCATTGGATTGCAGATAGTGAAGGGGCTAGCCCATAGATCACGGTGGTCAGCCGGTGCTATCTATCTCGGCCCAAATGACTATTGTTGTTTAGTTGCAAAAATTAAAGGAGCCTTTTGGTTGGCTATATTGGCCGCCACTTGACATCGCAGTTAGAGATGTCAAACGGGCCGGGCGGAGGCCCGCCATGCGGCATGGCCGCCCGCCCGTTTGAGTTGTGGGCCTTAGGCGGTTAGGCTTGTTTGAGTTGTGGGCTGTGGTCCTGGGCCTTTTGGCCCTTGAGCTGTTAGGCAGTTGGGGCAGCCTAAGCTCAGAAGAGACTCCAATGCGTTCGGAGGCTTCCAGCAAGCCCATGGGCTAAAACCCGCATGGCACTCCGTGTGGTTGGGCTTTGGGCCTGGTTAGGCTTAGGTTTTGACTCATGCGACCGGCACAGGCACAAGCCCGCCAAGTTAATGGCCCGGCCCGGGCAAGCCAAAGCATGGCCGTGCCAGGCCGGCCTGTTTGACACTTCTAATTGCAGCATGAAATATCTTTTAACATTAAATGCTGCTACTTCGAATCTTGATATAGCAAATCAAACTCTTGCAACTCAGGGCAAATGCTTCACCGAGGGATGTTGTGCCAAGCCCCTATAATGTCCACACCGGAGATCCGGTAATACTTGATTGCAATCATGGCGAAAATCTATAAGGCAGAGCATGTGCATGCGAGTCGTGCTGGGATAAGTGCTGATGGCTGTATAGGTTACTGCAAGCCCTCTTACTTTCAGCGAAGCTACCAGTTACCCTCCTTCCGGTAATGCTTAAACTATAGCTTTAATGCCGTATTAAGTTCAGATTCTCAATGCCTCGGTGGGAACCTTGGTATATTATGGAGGATTCTCCAACCCATAATCTTAGACTAGCGAGAGATTTGTTCGTAGCATATACTGGCATTTGTTTGGATCCAAATGAACACCCCACCACGCTACCATGTCTGATTGCTGGCTACGGGAACATGCACAGATGGGCTGGCTGCCCCATGTCCTGCCAACCCTCTGCATCGTCCACAGACTGTGGCCCCGAACACCTCGCCGGTCCCCAGCCCATAACCACCCTCTCTCTAAAAACAAAAACAACACCACTGTTTGAGCTGGCCGGCAATCAAAAGTTTCAAACTCCCACCAAACTAGCATCTGTAGTTAACCTCTTATAGATGGATCCGCTATGTTCATGAAAACAACTCCAACTTTGCTCATTCAAACAAGAAACAGCCTCCCCTGCCATTCTACATGGCTCTTCATGTCAAGTCCACATCATATGCACGGGGCTCCCAAAGTGGCAGATAGTATCATCCAAGCATATTTACAAGGCAGAGGTGAATTCATATGTAATCATAGCTGAAACCACTATGGTAGCAGGTCAATCCAGATATGATTACCATTAAAGGGTCACTAATAAACTGTCCGATTTAGTCACTAGCCTATGAATCATTAAGCTTTAGGCAAGAAGTCTCCACAGTGTTTTACAGTGCGAAGAGCCACCAAGTGATCAATCATCCATGGCAATGGACACTGTCAGAGACTCGGAAGACCATACAAGCCACTATGAGATCCACTCAAGACGATCAGAAAGAGCAGCGCACACCTTTATCTCACATGGCACACCAAGCAGCACACATCTCTTTTCCATGTTTCCGCTTCCTCTAGTTGGTCTTCAGTGATAGAGATGTCCTCTCATTGTCTACATGGATGGTTTCAGGAGTACTGGACTGGACTGGAAGGAGGGGTAACGTGGGGAAGGGGTCTTGTCAATAGATCTTTGAAAGCTAAATGAGCATTGATGACTGCACCTGCTCAATAGTCACCACCCAAAAGTAGCAAGTACCATGGATCACTTGCAAATCTTTTCGGCAAATGAATCAAGTTTTCTTGGACGGGTAAGCAATTCCAAGTTATCTTGGACGGTTAAGTAATTTCAAGATCGGAGAGTATAGTGATTGGTACGACGGGGTAAGTGTGATATTTGGCTGAAAAATAATGATAAAATAATAATATTTGATTAAAAAGTAAAGATAAAATAATAATATTTGATTAAAAAGTAAAGATAAAGTTGACGTGACGGATTAAAAAATAAGGATAATGAAGTAATTATTGATTAAAAAGTGAGGATAGAAATAAGAATTAGAGGATGTTTAGCTGCAATACATGATGCAATACATGGATAAAATAGGCTTATCCGGGACCGGGATTCCCTAACGATTCCCTAACCCAAAAAAACAAGCCACGGGAGATTTCAGAGCTCTTGATGACCCCGCTAGGTTTGGGCAGTTCCAATTCTAGTTTGGAAATCAATTCGAAAGCATTGACAGAAGACACAAAGGACCAAAGAGCTGAATACTACCAACTTGAGTCTTTTGGCAATGACAAAAACGTAAAACATTGCATAAAAATCACTCAGACTTTATTCTAAGGAGCATATAAGAAACCAAATCATATGAAGGTTCACTTGGAATGCATTTTCATAGGAAGATTGCTCATACATAGCGAAGATCAGGTCTATTTTTTCGAAGGCGTTTACCTGAAAAGGCTCAGTAAGAAAACAATAAGAAAATCTAGTGTCATCTTTCAGCTATGTAGACTGGGTTATCATCAAAGATAAAGCACATTAATACCCTGTCCCTGTCACCAAAGATGGGCCTTTGGGTATAAACAACTCATCTAATATTTCTATTGGAACAAAATTTGCTATTGATTCTTGCAAAATTATCAATTACATGGGAAAAGATATACATAGTCTAATAGACTAACGTTCTGAATGCCAATTACAGTGAAGAGGGTAAAATTTTTGACAGAACAAAAATGTATACCCTATATCAGAACCTTACCAGCTTATTAAGCAGGAAGACTTCAGCAATCTGGCAAATTGGGTCTGAATTCGCAGCAAGTTGCCCGCCAAACATCTAAACACCAATGCTTTCTTCATACGATCAATGCTGCTTCTTTGTTTATGGAGATATCAATAGAAACAGAGAACTATAGGTGTCTGTAGTATGCACAGCACAAGCAAAGCTTTATGTACCTCCATAGAAAACCAGCCATCCTCGCTTCACAATCGCTGATGATCATATTTCCCTTCTCGATGGTAATGCATTCCAATCGGGCTATAGTCCAATTTATAGCTGAATCGATCCCAATTAAATGGAAGTCAGAGTGAACCAAAAGAACCGAGTAGGCATCAACATAGTCTTCATTGGATCGTCCTTGTGAGCTTGCATTTGGAGATGAAAAGGGTGGCCGTGTAGTTCAAACTACAGAGCTTCAACAGCTCGGCAGACTTCTGCTTCAATGTCGGATTGCAACCGCTCTGGATAACGAGCAGTAGCTTTGCAGCCAACCCGGCCTCAACGGCGAGCGAAGCACACTCGTCGGGAGCCAGTTTGCATACCGTCCAAAGTATAGACAATGCATACTGAGTACAAGCCTCGGACACCCTCATCAGCAGCCTCACCATGTTAGGAATGGTCTGCGAGCAGTCCTTCAACGCCAAACGCCCTTCTGGAACCGTAGAAAGATCATCTAAGATCTGAAGAGCTGACTCCAGACTATCTGGACTGAAAGTGGGCAAGAGCTCCACGAGCTGAGGCACGGCGCCAACGTTGACGACGAGGCCCCGGACCTGTTTGTGAGAACTTATCCTCCTCAATAGACCCAAACCGGCGGAGATCCCATTTGGGTACCTCCGATCCTTGGCAAGCCTCATCAATCCCACCAAAAGGCTCAAACTTGCGACGGTGTCCGCTCGGAAATCCTTCTCCTCCGTCAACATCTCGATGAACCGTGTGCAGTTGATTTTGGTATCAATGCCACCCTCATTGAGCATATCCACAACAAGAGAGATCTTGGCCGGCTGAATGAGATTCGACTTTGCATCCGAATCAAGGGGGAGGTTGACGAGGATGGCTATGGCTTCGGAGCCTACCGCATGGGAGGTGAAGGGTCCTAGAAGAGATGAAATCGACGAAACGCCACCAAAATCCAAGATGGTTTTTTTAGTGGAGGAATGAGAGACAACTAGGCGGTGGAGCTCCTTAAGGGCCATGACACGGGCCTGGCCCTTGGCCTTGCGGAGGGAGTCAAGGAGCTCGGCGGCGCGGCCTTGGACATCCTCGGCGCGCTTCTTGATGCGGAGATAGCGCTGAGAGAACCAAGCATGGATGAGCTTCTGAAGGGTGCGGTTAGGAGTGAGGGCGTCGTCCCAGAGCTCCTGCATGGTGGTGGGGCAGGTATGGTGACCCATGGCGAGCCACCGGAGGATGTTGGGGCGATCGTAGGTCTGTCCGGTGCAGAGCGTCACAGGGTCCACCATGGGTTCCAGCGAGATGGGGCAGATGAACACCGTCGGCACCTCTTCCGCCGCCGCGTCGACCTCCTCGATCATCTTCTTCAGATTCACCGCCTTCTCCACCACCACCACGCCACCGCCGCCGCCCAAGATCCCATCTTTCACGGCGGTCTCAAGATCTAGCACCTGTCCCCCACCATCCAGCCTCCAGGAAGCCGGTTCATGGTATTGCGGCATTGTTCCCACAATCAAATAGAAAAAACCAAAAGCTCAACTTCTCCTATATCCCAATGGAGCTTACAACTTGAAGAACAAGAGACAAGCGGAGCATTGTTTGATGCTCCGCCAAACAAACAAACAAAAAACAAAAACTTTTCTTCTCTTCAAACAGAGCAGATAACTTGGAGAAGAAGAGGAGACTTGAGAGACGAAGACTAAAAAGAAGAGTGGGGGAGTCTATGGGAGAAATGGGAGAGGGATAGGGGAGAGCTGGGAGACCCCTTTCTCACTCCTTTTGGTAGGATGAGGTTGGGGGTCGTGGGGGACGGGGCACCAGTCAAAAGGATGGGAACCACCATCATCACAGGCATCATCATAGTCTTATAATCTCCTTCCCCGTTGAATACCAAAGACCACACCACCCCACTCCCCTTGCCCTCTCTGCCTCCCTCTCTCTCTCTCTCTCAGAGCTCTAGAGGGCCGGCAAAAGGCGAAATCATCAGCGGGCAAAGCCACGGGAAAAGGGAGTAAAGATGCAAGAAATCCTGCACCCCCTTCTAAGAAAGCAACAAGACTACTACTCCCAGACCCAGAATCCCGAAAGAGTATAGGAGAGACCAGTTTAAAAGAAAGAAAAAAAAATCAAATTTTAAGTGCAACGTATAGGTACCCAGAAGCCCAGGAACTGAGATCCAGCTCCACCTGAGACTTGAAGGGGATTGAGAGGAAGATAGAGAGATAGAGAGAGTGGTTCTATTTCATGAAAAATGGAAAAATTATTGGCATTTATTAGGGAGGAGGGAGGGCTATTAGTATGAGAGAGAGAGAGATGAGGACCATGAGGTGATGGGGACCCCCTGCTCTGGTCTCTGCGACTCTCTGTCCTCCTCTCTTTTAACTGCAATTCCCGGAGGGGCAAAAAAAAAAAAAAAAAAAAAGGCATAGATTGACCGGGAGCAGCCGGTCAATGAGAGAGAGAGAGAGAGAGGAGAGAAGGGGAGCTGGGGTTTTGTCTCGGCCTGCGGGCCGCACGTGCGGTCACGTCGCTCATGTTCACCGTAACACCCCCGGCGGGGCGATGCGATGGAAGGGCTTCCTCCTTGTTATTCCCAGCAGCTCCAGTTCAAATTATGGCGTCTTGTTTACGAGTTACGTAATACACCCCTGTAGTTCTCCATAATCACTTCAGCATCCCCCACTGGTCAGAAAAATCTGATTCCAGTATCAAAATCTGATTCACTACCGGCACAAGGTAAAACGTGAAAGATGAACCTTTTTATGGGAGAGATAATCAGATTTCTATAGAGGAAGAAACAAAAACCCTATTTTTTTATTCATCAAAAAACTAACTCTTTATAAACCCTAAGACCACCTTTTAGGGCCTGTTTGGCCGAAGGTCAAAAAGTGGAATGCAAGGGATCCGCGGGATGGAATCCGCGGCTTGACGGATTCCACGGATTCCGAAAAATCGGAATTCACACATGTAGCCAAACAATCAAATGGAATGCGCCATTCCTCTGATCATTTGGATTCGTCGGATACCGACCCATCCAAACATGCCCTTATAGGATTAAGGAAGGACCTGACCAACTCAAACATGGACTCTCAAACCCTAATCCAAGTATTAACCCGGAATTCAATAATTAAAAGAAATCATACTCAAACTAGGAATTTGCCAAAAATAGAAACCGATAAAACTATCAAAAAAAAAAGTTTTCACTAAAACTGAGATTTAAAGCAAAAGGAGACGGAATTTGGCGATTCGACAAGCCGTCGTGGAGAGATCGAAGACGATAAATGACGGCTCGTCGACCCGATCGTTTCGACTGGTCGCACGCCCCGATCGAACACTCAGATCAAAAGTTACGCCCGTTCGACGATCGGGATCGCCGGGATTCTGTCTTGCATCAACTACTAAATTGAGCGCGGAGAATATTAGATTATGAAAGGACTCATAAAAAACTAAGTACATGGCTTATGTTGTGGTTATATATTTAAAGGCTAACTAAAGTAGCTATCTGTTGAAGCAACTTTTGATAAGAAAAATTGAAGGGATGTTAATTTGATGGTAGAAAAAGCGCCATCATGGATCAACATTCCACTGGATGCATCAAACGGGCCATGAAACATCATTTCAAGTCGGATTCGGTGATTCTAAATGATCTATTATTATTATTATTATACATACAGTCCATTTAAATAAAAAATCCTAAAATACCCCTCTCATCATCTTCTCTATCTCCACCATCGTCTTTACCCGGTCCTCCACCAACACAACCCCAAATCCACCCCCCCTCCCCCCTTCCACCACCATCACCACCGCACTCATCACCGCAACACCTCTTTTATGCCCCGACCATCTATTGCACTCGCTACCTCCAACGCCACCGCCCTCACCACCACTCCACCCTCATCATCCCCACCACAACCACCACCACCACAATCCATTACCGCCATCGCCACCATCATCTCATCACCCTCACCGCCACCATCTCCATGACCATACTGGTCCAAGGGTCCACCAACACTATCTCCCATTACCACCATCATTTATTTATCTCTACGACAACCACCACCTTCTCCATCATCACCGTTGTAGCCGTCATCGCACCACCTCGACTATCTATCGCAGCCGTAGCCGGCTGCCTCAACCCCAAACCACCGCTACCGGTCTAAGAAGAAGAACATGAGGGTAGTCTGGACATTTATAAAATTATGAAGTATATTTAATAATAACAAAATGTGTAATTAAGAATGACCATTCCGTGTCTCAAAAGCGGTGATCGCAAGGGCGTGGATATTTTTTCTCCAGTGACTCCTCATGGGAGGAGGACGGTAATTTGATTGACTCAATATGAGATATATTACAGTGTAATAGATGTGACTTGAGAGGTGCTCTATTCGTCGGCTTTTCTCCTCATTCTTCGTTTAGCTGGACATGCGATATAGGCCATACTTTATAGCTTTCGTGTTCATGACTAGTGTTCTTGCGTAACGCCCACCATCACCTTTCTTCTTTCTTCTGGACAAACTCCTCTCACCTTTACCTAAACTTCCGTTGAGCCCTCATCTATACGTGACGATGCTGGTCCGAAACAGCACTAAAAATTATGCTATCTGTTAGTCCTAATCACTCATTCAAAAGCAGAGTTAGAGTTACGTTTATTAAAAAAAACGAAAAATTGGTGTTTAGTCTCTTTTAAAAACTTTATTTGCTGTATAGTCTCCTTGAAAAATTTTAAGTCATTTAGTCCCCTTTTGGACAGCTGTACTTTTTTATCTCTAGAATACCCTTTATGTATTTTTTTCAAATTAGAGATGGATGAATAGTTTTGAATTAAGTGGTTGGGAATATATACACCTATTCTCAATACATGGAAGGCATGAATGCATCCACTTTATGGCTGGATGCATGCATTAATGGGGGCATTAATAGGGAAAACGAAAATACTGGAAAATAGATGGAAAACACCAGAAAATAGGAAAATTGCGGGAAAAAATGAGAAAAAATGGTAGAAAAGTATAAAAAAAATACCGGAAAATATAAAAAAAATTTGGAATTTTTTTTTGGAGCAGCCATTAACGGTAAAAACGGAAATTACTGAAAAGTAGAAAAAATTAATGGGAAATAGGAAAATATGCGAAAAAATGGAAAAATGGCATAAAAGTAGGGAAAATTAATGGAATATAGAAATTTTTTGCGAAATTTTTTAAAAAGTAATTACTAAATATTGGGAAGTGATTACCAAATATTGGAATGTGACTACAAAATAATGAAAGTGATTACCAAATATTGGGAAGTAATTACCAATTTATGGAAAGTAACTACAAATATTGGTAGTTACTTTCCAGTTTTCCTACCTTTTTCTGGGATAGTAACTACAAATTATGGAAAAGTAACTACAATTATGGGAAGTAACTACAAATATTAGTAGTTACTTCCCAGTTGTCCTACCTTTTTTCTGCGATAGTAACTACAAATTATGGAAAAGTAACTACAATTATGAGAAGTAACTACAAATATTGGTAGTTACTTCCCAGTTTTCCTACCTTTTTTATGCGATAGTAACTACAAATTATTGAAAAGTAACTATAATTATGGGAAGTAACTACAAATATTGGTAGTTACTTCCCAGTTTTCCTACTTTTTTTATGCGATAGTAACTACAAATTATGAAAAGTAACTACAATTATGGGAAGTAACTACAAATATTGGTAGTTACTTCCTAGTTTTCCTACCTTTTTCTGCGTTAGTAACTTCAAATTATGGAAAAGTAACTACAATTATGGGAAGTAACTACAAATATTGGTAGTTACTTCTCAGTTTTCCTACCTTTTTCTGCGTTAGTAACTTCAAATTATGGAAAAGTAACAACAATTATGGGAAGTAACTACAAATATTGGTAGTTACTTCTCAGTTTTCCTACCTTTTTCCTGCGATAGTAACTAGAAATTATGAGGAAGTAACTACAATTATGGGAAGTAACTACAAATATTGGTAGTTACTTCCCAGTTTTCCTACCTTTTTCCTGCGATAGTAACTACAAATTATGGGGAAGTAACTACAATTATGGGAAGTAACTACAAATATTGGTAGTTACTTCCCAGTTTTCCTACCTTTTTTCTGCGTTACTAACTACAAATTATGGAAAAGTAACTACAGTTATGGGAAGTAACTACAAATATTGGTAGTTACTTCCCATATTATTGGTAGTTACTTCCCAGATTATTGGTAGTTACTTTACAATTTCCTGGGAAGTAACTACAAATAATTACTATAAAAATTGGTACAAAATTTTTTTGCGAAGTATCTACAAAATTTTCTAGAAAACTTTGCTAAAATGTTATTACAAAATTTTTGTGAAAAATAAGTACAATTTATGGGAAGTAACTACCAATATTGGTAGTTACTTCCATGAATCCTAAAGTATCTACCAATATTTTACTAAAAAAATTAATTGGAAAAAAAACTGAAAAATCTGCGTCGGACTGGTCGCACTTGAGCGTCGGAGGCCGGTCGCACTTGAGGG
>OY986974.1:960067-1004765 GCA_963920575.1 Narthecium ossifragum | reverse complement strand
TTGGGAAGCATTCATGGGCGCACGTGCACGGCACGGAAGGACTGAACACGAAGAAAAGGACTTGGAAGGAAATATATTATTTAGATGGGTGAATTAGCGTCTCGCTGCTAATTAATGGGTGGTTAAACATAGGGATAAGACCGGTGGTCCCCCCCCGGCCCCCACCCCAACGCCCCTTTTCCGAAGCCACACGGCCCACGAGAGCGCACATCTCGAAATAGGAAAAGGAGAAATAAATAAATTAAATGGAATATCCACCATTTTCTCTTTCTATCATTTCTCTTGTCTAAAAAGCTATCTTGATCTGAGAGACTTATTAATTAATGATTAAGGGTGGCCGGGTCCACCGTTACCTGCTTTTAAAAGTGCCACCTCAGCATTGACCGGGACCTCGGGGGGCATTAGTTTGACTGATCTGTAAACCTCCCCACCCAGCCAATAAGAACTCAGCACGTTACTCCAAATCATTTCAAATTTGGGCGGACTAAATTTAAAGCAAGGAGGGGAATCAATTACTTGAACTCGGAGTCCAGATGGGATACCCGATGAGGCGATGACCCTATTAAAATAAAAAAAAAGGGCTTAGCCTGGCAAATGGTTGGATTTTTGAGAGACGTCAGACTTGTCAAGTGAGTCTTATCTTATTGGCATATATATTGCTGCTGCTCTTCTCAAACTCGGCATTCCAAATGGCGAGAAAACGTACGGAAAATGCATGTCCATGACTTGCATGGACGTCCTATGATGTTCCTCCGTTCAAACAATATAACGTGAGCGAGACGTAGACCGTGAATTTTTGAGAGACTTTCAGACCTGTGAATTTTATTTTTTAAAATTTAACTTTTTATACTTGGAAGGATCCGTTTAGATTGGGAATAGAATAAATTTATATAATTGATAAAGTAAAAGTTAAATAAATGTTTAAGATTTTTAAAAAATATTTGAATATAAAAAATTAAATTTATGTATACTTATATTTAAACCAAACATGCTCGAAATGAGTAGACCATGGAATAGCCTAGTGGCTAGTTGGGAACCTCTCATCAAGCAAGGGTAAATCCTTGCGTCTGTAGAGAGATTGAAAGATCTCCGGTAAGGCGTGATGAGTAGTTGGTTGGAACGATGTAGCATTATATCGAACACGTCGTCGTCACATGGAATGGTGGGGTTAAAGAAAGAAAGAACGGGGACTCGTGAGAGTTGGCCACTAGATTTCAGTGCGTTGGCTGACCAGTCAGTCAGAGATGGCATGCAAGCAAGCAAGAAGAGATAAGGCGACGAGGAGTGGAGCATTTCTTGATGTTGTCAAACTGTTTTGGGTTGGTTCCCTTGACCGTGAGTGACCTCATGCTGCACGTCCACTTTATTCGAGTAGCTGGGAGTACGTTCTGTGTTTAGTTTTATGGAGAATCATATAAAAATTCAGAGGGACCGCATGCTTATGGGATCCAGGAGTAGTAGTAGGAGGCATGGTTGGGGAAATCCCATGAATGGCCTTGCTGTGCTGTGCTGTTGGGAGACTAGGCGCATGGCATGGCTCCCACAAGCTGTAGCAGCCAGCCTTTTCCTGGCTGGAATTCCATGCATGGAGGACCAACTGCACGTTGGTAGCTATTGGGAGGTTAGATTATATATATTCAACACCTGTCTGTGCAAATGTTAGATGTAGTATGTCTGCCAAAGCTAGGTTGAGCCAACAACTCGATCGGTGGTTAATTAACTTGTTGTTGGATTGGACAAGAATCAATTGCTGGCTTAGGATTATTGGTGGCCCCCTTGTAAAAGACGAGGCGTTTGCGACTATATATTCTGCACACACTTTGTTTGAGAGTAGGTCATAATTAAAGGCTTTGAGATCTATATGTAGACTGGAATGCGATTCCCGTTGAGTTCGAAATGGCTTGTCGCTGTCACCATGCTTTCTCAAGATGGCACTGCGTGTGCAGCATAATTATGATGAGACCTTTACCATAAAAATTGAGTGGAAATTAATGGGCATCCAGACTCACTAGCTGAAGTTGACATTCTGAGCATAAACTGTCAGCTGATCATTTCAACGAAACCAGTTTTGATCCACAGCAAGATTTGGTGCCTAAATCATATTCCATCGATGCCTAAATCATATTCCATCGAGCTACAGAGTTTTAAGAAGACATCTTTATTTGATCAAAATGAAGCCTGATTGAAAGAAGATTCTTAGTTAACATGCAGACACTTCTGTTTGTAATGTATCAAGTATGATTGCCTTGCAAGCATGCAGCTGATGCAATTATACAAGCCAATATTCTTAATCAACCTGCAGACACCTCTGCAGACTCCTTTGCTCTGCTCTTACTAGTAGAGGGTCGACAATGGGGATGCCAAGGGTGTAACCAGAGGCAAAGGTTAGCATCTCTTGCACCGTGCCACCCCATGGAGCAGACAATGCGATGAAGTGCTTGACGAACTTTTGGCACCATGAAAGGGGATTCCGGTTGAGGAGTTTGAGGGTGAAGAGGCAGCCGAGGCTGTGGGAGATGATGATCTCTGGCTTCCCGCCATTAAAAGAGCTTGCTGATTCGATCAGTTGTTTGAGATCTTCGAGGTATTTGGTGCCGACTTGAAATGGTTGGCCTTCGCCGGCGAGGTATTTGGTACCGGAAGTCGTAGGGAGCACCGAAGAAATTAGTGCCATCGCTTGAGCCGATTTGCACCAGGGTGTCAACCAAGGAAGCCATGTAGTCCGTGATGAACCTGTGAATTAATAACAAACCCGCATGTCCAAGTCCGGCCCGGCCCAGAGTCTCAGGCCTCTAATCTTGGCCCAGTTCATCTCAGTCCAAATTTAACTCCGGATGAAAAAGACTATTAGCCATTTAGCATGCTCTCATTCACTATTGTCGGGCCGGGATCATTTCTAAAATCCCAAGTCCGTACCAAGAAAATTTCATGCCTATAATATGCCCAAACCCTGGCCTATCGGTTAAATTATTTTTCGCCTGCCCGAATAAGCCGGGCACTTAATAATTGCTGACCGTATTAATATTAACTCGTCTCCGTTAATTAGTTTAAGTTTCTGAATTAAATGATTAGAAATTTTTAATAATTAATTCTAATAATGATAAGTTCTGACATCGTTTTGTTACGCTTCGGTCGTGTTGTCTGTTTGCATTTGGTGTGGGCTTGAGAGGATCATGTATTTGTACGATAGATTTACTTGTGGCTTGGCCTCATATCTATTAAAAATAATAATACTAATAACTACTTCTACTTGGCCGGCCCTCATGCTCTCTTTGTCAGCATTTAATCATTGAAAACATCAAGGGGTCATGAGATCCTGGCTTGATCGAACCAGGGGCGAAGCTACGCAGAGTCAAGGCAGCAGCCCCCCAATGACTCACGTAAATTCGCATAAGCCTAATTATAATAATTAATTTTGGTAATCCCATTAATTGATCATATTCTCGGCCTTAATTGTCTCTCACTATTTCTCTACTCTCACGCATATTCAGTTAAGCGTACCATAACCGACCTTCTAATTTCTCATCAATACGATGGGCCCGACCTTTCCCCTCTCTCTCTCCTCTTTCTCTCTCTCTCTCTAATGGGTCGTGATTGTGATTGGGTACACGACAAAGGCCATGTATCGTATATGCTCTTCAATCGGTAGACTCCTACCGATCTCATCATCTAATCTATCGGTAGTGTTCTACCGATGAATTAGATCAATCAATCGGTAGACATCTATCAATTGAATATATCAATCATCGAATCGGTAGAATACTATCGATTGGTTAATGTACCGATGGATTAGATGACTCAATCGGTAGATATCTACCGACTCTGAACCAATGTGCAGTGTATACGACCATGGACCCAAATCTTTCTCCCTCTCTAATATATATCTACTAGGTGGTGGGTCCGTGCCACCTGGCACGGCTAACTGCCCGCCCCCACTATCCCTATAATAACTTACGCTACATCAGCCCACTATCTCTATAATAACTTATGCCACGTGTGTATAATGTTATGACTCAGATGATAAGTCATAAAAATAATTGTCATTCTATCTTATAAGGTAAATAGATAGATATATATTTAAAACTAATCTCATGGCTTATATGATTATTATAAGGATGTATATTTAAAACTAACCTAGGGAATATGATAAAAATATACAAAGTTAACTTAGGGAAAATGAACATGTAAATAGCCTTAATAAGGGAAACGGTTGTAACCGTTTTTGCTCCTTATAAGGTTGACTAGGTGAGAGGCAGGGTAACCATCAGATTAATGGATAATTCGGTTATAAAAACTGAATTTGAATGGATTAATATGGATATCATATAAGGTTAACATTATAAGGGGGCGGTTATGCATAACCGTTTTTGCTCATTATAAGGTTGATGTATATTTAAAACTAACCTAGGAAATATGATAAAAATATATAAAGTTAACTTAGGAAAATATACATGTAAATAAACTAATATAAGGGAAACGGTTGTAACCGTTATTGCTCCTTATAAGGTTGATTATCATTATCCCTTTTATACAAAGTCTATTATATCATCAATATTTGGTAGAGTACCATAATTGCATTTACCATATCAATTCTCGTTGTATACAATACTAGGTGGGACCCCTGCCACATGGCAGGGTAACCATCAGATTAATGGATGATTCGGTTATAAAAATCGAATCTGATTAATGGATTAGTATGGATATCATATAAGGTTAACATTATAAGGGGGTGGTTATGCATAACCGTTTTTGCTCCTTATAAGGTTGATGTATATTTAAAACTAACCTAGGAAATATGATAAAAATATACAAAGTTAACTTAGAAAAATATACATGTAAATAAACTAATATAAGGGAAATGGTTGTAACCGTTATTGCTCCTTATAAGGTTGATATCTTTCTATTATAAATCTATCTATCTATATGTACAATCAGATATAGATACATATCTATCTTTGCGTTCTTCGTTGTATAGCATATGAATTCGTTGTATAGCATATGAAGATAAAATGGCTTTACATGTTTTTAGTTTTTTCAACATCGTGAAATTATTTCACGTGTTCAATTAATAATTTATTTATACCAATAAACATAAGATTTGATTCGAGCATCTATAAAAATTTCAAGATGATGATGAGAAATCTTGAAATTATTTCATGTGTTCTAATATTAAATTTTTTATACTAATAAACATAAGATTTGATATGAGCATCTATAACAATTTCAAGATTCAAGATGATGATGAGAAATCTTGAAATTATTTCATGTAATCTGTTATTAATTTTTTTATACCCATAAACATAAGATTTGTAAGAGTATCTATAAAAATTTCAAGATGATGAGAAATCTAAAAGTTTCAATAATCATAAAATTTTATTTACCAATAAGTGTGTGTATATGTCTGTCTATATATTTATAGTGCCCTCAAGGCAAAATTTCTGGCTTCGCCCATGGCTGGAACCAACCACGATCCAATTGTGACGATATTTTAGTACTATTCTGCTAGACCAGTGGGAAGTCATCGTCTTGATCTCTAAAGAAAACCACAAAATTCTCCATCGAATCACTTCTTATTGTTGTTTATAATGAATTCACATGACTGATACAGCTAGAGTTATGATCTTATTGATCACTTCAATAAAATAGACCATACATACATTGTGTGTGTGGGTTGGGGGCAGGGGGGGGGGGGGGGGGGGGGGGGTCCGTGCAAAAAAGTATGAAAGACAGCAGTATCTAATTAAAGCTAGCTGTCTGTCTGTCTGTCTGAACCCAATCGGCGACTTGTTCTTCAACGCTGCTGAGCTTAAAGCAACCTCATAAACTTCCTTCATTACTTCCCTCAGGGTCAGGGGAACTTCGTCATTCAAAATGCCTTCGTGAGAGACATTGGGCAACTTGACAACCTTTAGAACCTGCTCTGGTATGTCTTTTCCAATCAGACTCGATTGCCAACAGGCTAGCCAAGCTCACCAGCCCATCTCCATCGCCATAGATGAACCAAGGCTGCACCTCAAAGCCTTCCTCCCCATACACCAACGTCTCATTGAATGAAGATTGTTAATTAACCTGCAGACACCCTCTGTTTGTAATGTATCAAGTATGATTGCCTTGCAAGCATGCAGCTGATGAAACTATACAAGCCAATAACACAATCAACCATGAACCGGTTATGCTTGACAACTATAGAAATCCAGCACTAAGACCTAAAAGGAAGGAAATTTCAGGACTAATCCTCAAGATGCATGCAAATTCCTAAGATACAAAACTCAGGACAGCAGAGTTTATGTCTTGAATCTCTCTGATGATTTCATTCAAGGCAAGTTCATCTTTGAGTATAGATGTGTGATCGACACCAGGTAGTTTAATCACCCTAAGAACATCTCTCTCTTCCGTCGACCACTCCGTCTGCAACGCCAACAAGCTGATCATATTCACCGTGCCATCACCATCCCCATAGGCAATCTCCGGCTGCACGTCGAAGCCATCCCTCCCGTAGAACAGAGTCTCGGGCGTCTCGATCCCGCTACCTACCATGCAAGTCATCGGCACTCCAGGAGCTTCCAATCTGTCAACGAGTGGCATAATTCTAGTTTTATAAGGGTAAACACCCTCTTCAAAACCAATGTCCCTGAGAAACTCTGACATATCCATTGCAGAGTAGCTCTTGTTCTTGTGCTCATCGATCACTAGAGGTTTACCACCGAACAGCTTCGGCGAGGGAAGTAGCCAAAGGTTGCTTTCCGAACTCCTCTGCTCTGCCCTTACCAGTAAAGGGTCCACAATGGGGATTCCAAGGGTGGAGCCAGAGGCAAAGGTGAGCATCTCTTGCACTGCGCCACCCCATGGAGCAGACAACGCGATGAAGTGCTTGACGAACTTTCGGCGCCATGAAAGGGAGTTCCGGATGAGGAGCTGGAGAGTGAAGTGGCAGCCGAGGCTGTGAGAGAGGATGATCACTGGCTTTCCGCCATTAGAAGAGCTTGCTGATTCGATGAGTTGTTTGAGATCTTCGAGATACTTGGAGCCAACTTGAGATGGGTGGCCTTCGCTGGCGAGGCCGTACCGGAAGTCGTACGGAGCACCGAAGAGATTAGTGCCGTCGATGTAGCCGATTTGCTCCAGGGTGTCGACTAGAGAAGCCATGTACTCCGTGATGAACCTGTGTACAAACCCTCATGGCCGAATGTCCAAGTTAGGCCCGGCTTAGAGTCCCGGGCCTAAAACCGGGTCTGGGCCATCGGTAAAGTTATTTTACCATGTCCACAAAAAACAGGTTTGGCTGTCGGGCCTTTAGGGCCTGTTAGCTCATGATGGGTTGTAAAAGGACTCAATCTAATTAGGCCGAGATGAGTATGTGGCGAGAGGAGCGCACTCACTTGAGATGGGGATCGAGATAGTTGAGCCCCTCCGTGGAGCCGAAATAGGGGACCCTCGTCTCCACGCCGGGGGCGTTCCGGTAGTCGTCGGCGTCCCGGTTGTAGTAAAGCATCATCCTCTCGGCGAAGCACCGGGTGAATGGCGCCAGAAGCACGCTTGGATCGAACCACAGCCTGAACCACTCCTTCCCCCGACCGAACGCTTTGCAGAACAAGCTCGAAGGCTTGTACGCGGAGTTGAGCCTCCCCTCCAGCTGGTTGCCGCCGCTCCCCGGTACGAGCACCACCGGATGGAGCTCGCCCGCCATGCGGGCGTGGCATGCTATGTGCATCCCCAGAGCCATGGCCATAAGCAGGAGGAGAGCTGAAAGACCACTATTCTTCATTTCCATGTAGTAGGTTGGTAATCTCTATCTATCTCGTTGTTTCTACACTTCGCTCCTGCACTTTGTTGGCATTATTAGGTGTGGTGCGGACTTGGGTGGGTGTGGTATTGGATGTAGATCTACTTGTTGACAGGATTGCGTGGTTGGTGCTGCTTGGACTACTTGGCCACATGGATAGCCCTACATCCATGATCCCTTTTTGTCGGCATTTAATCATTTAAAACATCAAAGGGTGATAAGATCCTACCTTGATCGAACCAACGGCGTTCCAAACGGGAATAAGGATTCAATGAGGAAATATTTTTAAAATATTCTCAATTCCACTACTTATTTCACACTTTATTTCTCAAACACCTTTTTCTATTCCAAGTAATCATTATAAACTTATTCCCACTCTCCACTCTACTTTTCCCTTATTCCAAGTAATCATTACAAAGTTATTCTCGAAATCGAGAATAAAGTCCCTTAACTCCGGAATAAGTTTATTCCCATACCAAACGAGGCCTAATGATTCACATGACTGATACAGAGTACATGGTTTTATCACTTCAATAGAATAAGCCATATATGGGGTCCCTGGAAATAAAGTATGCAGTATCGGGGATCTGAATGCGTCTGAACCCAATCGTTATGCTGCAGAGCTCAGAGCAAAAGAGTTGACCTCATAAACTTCCTTCATTACTTCCCTAAGGGGGACTTCGTCATTCAAAATGCCTTCGTGAGAGACATTGGGCAGCTTGATAACCTTCAGAATCTGCTCTGGCATGTCCTTCCAATCGGACTCAATTGCCAACAAGCTAGCCAAGTTCACCAGCCCATCCCCATCGCCATAGATGAACTCGGGCTGCACGTCAAAGCCCCCCTTCCCATACACCAATGTCTCAACTGTGCTGACCCCATAACCTGTCATCAGAGTCATCGGCACGCCGGGCGGCTCCAGCCGCTTGATCAGTGGCAATATTCGTGTCAAATAGGGATAGATTCCATTGCTGAATCCAATACCATGGAGAAACTCTGGCGTTCTAGCTGCTGAGAAATTGCCAATTGGTGCAACCACCAGTGGTTTATCCCCAAACGTTCTAGGATTTGGCAGGAGCCACAGGTTGCTCTCCAAGCTTCTAGTCTCTTTCCTGAGCAGTAAAGGATGAATGTAGGACGTGCTCAAGGTGCTACCAGAGGCAAAGATCAGCGTCTCAACGACGGTGCCTCCCCATGGCGCAGACAGGGCTATGAAGTGCTTCACAAACCTTTCACGCCATGCCGGAGAGTTGCGGTTGAGCAGCTGGAGAGTGAACAGGCCGCCGAGGCTGTGGCTGAGGATGATCACCGGCTTATTGCCGTTCAACCTGCTAGCCTTCTCAACAAGCTTCTTAAGCTTGCTGAGGAACCGAGAGCCCACTTTGGATGGATGGCCTTTGGCGGCAAGGCCATACCGGAAGTCGTAAGGCGCGCCGAAGAGGTTTACGCCATCGACATAGCCAATTTGGTTCAAGTTCTTCACTAGGCTTGCCATGTAGACGGAGGTTTGCCTGCATTATTATACAGAGACAGATTCCATCATCTGGATAGACAAATGATGGCACTGAAAAGAACTACCTCTCACATTAATTTGTAAAAAAGAATATATAGGAGATCGATCCTACTTGTTGTCAGGATCTTAGTACAAAAACCCTCTTGTGGAGCCGAAGAAAGGTACCCGGGTCTCGACGCCGGGAGCATTCCGGTAGTCGTCGACGTCTCTGTCGTAGAAGAGCATCATTTGGTCGGCGAAGCATTGCTGATTGATCGGAGACACGAGCTTGTTGTACTCTACCCATAGCCTGAACCAGCCATCCTGTCTCCGAGCATCACAAGCGCGATCCGATGGCTGGTAGGTGGACGTCAGGCGCGCGTCTAGCTCGTTTGTTGCTTGCCCAGGGACCACGACGATTGGATAGAGCACCGCAGTAGCGCTAATGATGCACAAGTGTGAGAAGAGAAAGAGGAGGGAGAGGAGCTTGGCCATGTGCAATCCCTCCACTACTGTCATCGTCTTCTCAATACCTTCGCCCATTCCATTGCTAGAATTTGAGATTGATATATAGTGGAACTAAAAAGCTACTTGGTTGTGCATCGGGTGAGTAAAACGCTGCACGCAGTGACAACGTGGGAGTACCGCAATTATTGGTTGGGTGAATAAGACCGCGTCCAAGATAGCTGGGAACAGTAATTACAGGAAGGATAAACTAGTCATGTGAGTTGTTGCACGTCCTTTGTCAAATTTAGAATCTTTCTTTCTTCTTCTCTAGTATTTTATTCTCTTACGTCCCTCCTGAGTTCAATACGGTTGCGAATTGTTTAGCATGTTCAGCTCGGTCTAGTCCCTCAGGACCACGGCTTGTTATCCCTTCTTCTACCCCAAATCTTTGGCTTATGTAATAAAAAAAAGATAGTTGGGAACAGTCTTTTCAAGTTGCTTCAAAAAAGTTGGGGAGCATGCAGGGTCTCTTTCAACTAGCTAGACCCATCGCATCTCAATGATTGTCGGCAACTCAAAAACTTTGTTCACGGGGAGGTTGCCGGCTAGATGATGCGAGCCACTCGCTTAGGCATCTCTTGGATTTGGATTGAAAACTGATTTGCCTGCACCTTGGGTGGGTTCTGGATAGAAATCTCCGGTGCCCCTTGTCGCCACCCGCCAATTGGGTGTAGACATAGCTCGAGAACGCATATTACTACTCATCTGAACAAACACGCTAAATATTGATCATGCCATTGTGCGAGGCTATTTGGTTTATCGCTTTACTCTCCTGTATTGCAATGCCTGATGCAACACGCTAAACACCTAACTCTAAAGAAGTAGCTATATAGCAACCCAAACAACCTCAAAATAAGTTTTCAGATCTTTCGAAGGAACTAGTTTTCGAATTGTATTGTATTGTCCGAGTCTTTCTTCTTCTTTCTTTCTTTTCTTTTTTTGGGCCCTAATTAGATAAGCCAACAGGCTTAAAGAGGGAGAGATACAGCCACCAACAAGATCAACAGGGTTGTTGAAGTGTCTAACTCCTATAATAAACTAAACAAACTTTAGTTGTTTGAATCTAATTCGAATGTCAATTCATACGGTACCTTTGAAAAGATTACAAATGGAGTTAATTGTACCTTCTTTTAATAGAATAAAAAAACTGGCAATATCCAAGTAGGTTCTCTCTGTTTGACACATGATTAATGTTCGAGGTTATCTATAATGTAAATCAATAATGAAGGACCCGGATGCAAATACAATTAAACCAAGAGTTTATCCGAAAATATAGGAACAACCCCCACAAATATTCCTAATAAAAGCTTATTAGATCATCTTAAATCTACTAACCGAGTCAAAGTCACCAATGACTTCTAAAAGCAGAGCTACTAGTTTATAAATGGCAGCAAAACATCTAGTACTTGGACTCAGTTTTCATTGCTCTAAAGAAAAGTAAGGGACTTTATTTAGGATCCGGGCTTTATTTCGGCCCTTAATTATGAAAGAAAACAAAGCTACAGCAGCCCACATATTAGAAGGTCCAAAGAAAAGGAAGGGACCAACGGCTTCTAAAAAATGGCAACAGGACACCTAATAGTTGGACTTAGTTTTTAGGATTTATTATATATGTACATCCAAAAGCTTTCTTAATTACAAATACACCCCCTACATTCTCTTTTAACACCGTGAACATGGTAAAAATGCAATACTTCCCGGTGAATCATCAAAAAATATTCCTAACGCCGTAGTATAAAAAGCCTGTATTGCCTTTAGCCTGGTCTTCTTCTCTTCCAAAGTTAGGATTTCAAAGAGCTGGGGCTTCAAAAAAACCTATTCCTCCAAAGGATTGAGGCCAGTTCTCTAGAAAAAGTGCCCGGTGCTTCGTCCTACATATTTCATTAAGTTGGATTCTCAAATCTGATCCAAATTCGTCGCACCTGCAACACGGGTTTGATGTTGGATCTTGATTTGGGGAGAAATTCCTACTTGAATGAAGTATTGATTAGAAGTTAAAAGAGACACCAAACAAACACTAATTTTCACTATTTAACACTATTTAAAACACTCACTGATTATAAGACTTATCACCTGGAGAGTTCCTCTTTGCAGTCTTCACCTAATCACCTTCACTGGGAGACGCTTGCTCCTTCTCTCAACTAGGAGTCCTCTACTCCTCTTGAATTATGTGGGAGACCTTTCTTTTCTCCTTACAGATACTTGGTGGAGGCACCTTCTCTTCTCCAACTCTCATTGGTGATAGACATTCTCTTCTCCAACTCTCATTGGTGACAACCTCCTAAAACCTATATATATAGACTCAATGTGACTCTTGAACTTATTCTTAGATAACATCACTTGACTCCTAGAAGACTTCTAGAAAATTACAAGGTCTCTTAGAAAACTTGAAGGACTTTTAGAAAACATTACCTAATTTACTACTTTGGTCAAAGGCTTAAATTTCCTCCCTTGTTTGGTTTGGGGTTATTCCTGTTTTTAATGGGGTTATCCCCATTCCTACCCCAAACACCAAAAATAATCATTACGGGTTTATCCCCATTTCACCTACCACCACCACTCTACTTTTTTCTATCCCCATTCCTTAACCCCACTTTTTCTAACCCCGAACCAAACGGGGGAAGTCTTGCCCAACAGCTGCATGTTATCCTCGTTCGTATGCTGCAAGGCGATCATTTAATTCTTTAATCCGATGAACCAGCACTTGAACATGGCTGTCCATTGCTTCAAATTCCTCACAAAAAAACTTCATGTGTTCTGCTTCACTTTTTATCGCATTAGTCTCCTGGATTGCACATTTGCACTGCCTGATGCAACACGCTAAACACATGATAAATCTAAAGAAGCAGTTAACTAGTAGCTCAAACAACCTCAAATAAGCTTTCATATCTTTCCAAGGAACGTAACTAGTTTTCCTATGCATTGTATATGAACTTATGAAGATGTTTTAATCTGATTCGAATGTAAATACATATATATGGTACCATGAAAAGAGTATAAGTTGAGTTAATCGTCATACCTTCTATCAAGCTTAGTAGATCAGCTTAAATCTAGTAATTCCGATTCAAAGTCAACAGTGATTCTCTAGAAGCGGATCTACTGTCTCATAAATAGCAGCAGAACATCTAGTAGTTGGACTTAGTTTTCATTGCTAGAAGGTCTAAAGAAAAGCAAGGACTTTTAGTTAGGAACCTAACCAGGAAACTAGACAAAGCTGCAGCAGCCTACAGATTGATGATAACCCTGGAAGGATCAGCTGAAGTAGTCAAAAGCATGTGTGCAAAGGTAAGTCAGAGAAGTTACCCAATTTTAAGGTCGATTTTGACAGGAAATTAACATATACTAATCTCTCAAACAAATGTCAACCTCGAAGAGATATGCTAATAGCTTTAAATTAATATATTTACAGCTCAACGGAATATTAGTTGCTGTCAAGAAGGCTAATTAAGTTGATCTTTAAATTATCAATACTGGCTCCCGGGCTGCAAATCACAAACCTTAATTTGCATCTGCTGATCGATTCCAGTTAGCATGCATATCAACCCCGGAAATTATGAACTCCAAAGTACAGGTTTTCAACAACCAATTACGTACGTAGATCTCTTTGCATTGTCTCTAGCTAGCTACTACATATATGATTAAGTACCTTGCTGAGTTGTTGGCGGTACTCCGAGCACTATAAGAGGCGGTTGCGCGGGGGATTCGTGATGTCATTATTGAGACTGGCTCTAGGAATACTGTTAACTCCATTAATGGGAGGGAGGTGTGGATTGCGATATGGAAGGTATACTTAGGAAAATTTGGAGCTTAGTTGCCATAATGGGCGGAGTGATTTTTATGTTTGTACCACGGGAAGCAAATGCGGTGGCGGATGATCTCACACGACGGGCAAGACTTGGGGCTCCCAGTGCGGGGATTGTAAGCCGTTGGAGTAATGTATTCTGAGTTGTAACACCTAGTCTTTTGGCTCAATTTAGCAAAAAAAAAAAAATTAATTAAGTACCTCATTTTTCGTCTTGGGCTCGAAGAATTCTGTTCATGAGGAATTTCTGGTTGTGAGATTGTGAAGGTCATTTGCCAATCCCAAACATCAATGTCTTATATCTTTTTTTGGAAAAAAAATTCCGATAAGAGGCTTCTCACTCCCCATATAAAAATACTAGTGGGGTCCCCTGCCACTTGGCAGGGTAACCACTATCTCCCCTCATAACTCCCCACTAACCCCTCCTAACTCCCCCCTCCCCCACTATTACCCCTCCACATCAGCAGCCACATAGGATATATGTGTCACGTAGGACACCAACTAGGACAAACAAAAGATGCACTTCTTAACCATCCTGCTATATAAGGATGATAATATAACAATGACTTGGAAGTTGGAACATGTCTTGCTGCATGCTGAATGAATCAAGCAGGATCCAATTATGACAAATTTGGTCCATTCATACTGAATTTGAATGAATCTAAGCAGAACCCAATTATGGCAAACTTGGTCCATTCATAAAGACGCACAAGTGGACATGTAGAATTGTAGCTTGTAGGTCCAGAAAAAGTTAACGTGCCAAGAAAGCAGGATGCGGACACTTCTTTAACGAATTAGTCCATTCAAAGCTACTGGCTGTAAACATCTTCGATCCAACTGTTGCTCTTGTTCGGATTACGAAAAAGACGAGGACAGTCATTAAGGGGTTGGTTGTTGCCAGCAAGCATTGATTCCGGGTGTTTCGCCATTTTTTTTAAAAAAAGGAGAGGATCACTTTGTCTTGATATTAAAGAGATCTTTTTGTTAACTGGTGCTTGACCATCACTCTACTGCTGATGACGGTCTCCCAAGGCAATGAATCATACACACAGTAGAACAATATTTGAGAAAGGACCCCGGATTTTTTTTTTTTTGTTTGAGTACTTCAGCCCGAAGAAAGGCTAGGACCCCAAATTAATTTTGTATTTTGCAGAGCAAACTCTTCGCTTATTTTCAGATAGGGAGAGAAGTACATCTTGCAAACAACTCTATGAAAGACATCACAATTACATACAAGGGCCCAGTGGGCGGAGCGGCTCCAGCCTCGGTAGGATTTTGGCCATTTAGCTGAAGTCCAAGTAAGTTTTAACCCACGAGTGCCCCTATCACAAGGAGGATCTAGCGTTGCGGGTCGGAACCAAACCCGAATCGGACCCATTAGGTGTAAATCTTATAACCCAATTTACTTTTACATGTAAAACTTACGATTTTTATATAGTACACTAATTAAATAAGGATTAAATAAGATGTTTTTATCCACAAAAGACTCATGTCACATGTCAACATCTCGATCGCCATATATATCATAACATAACTTAAATCGGACATCGTCAACCACATGATAGAATATAACCGATTTTATATAGTAGACTAGCGGAGCCCCCCGTGTCACCTGGCACGAGTAACCATCACCCCTCACTAATCATCATCTCTCTCCTAACCAACCGGTAACCGCCACCTTTCACATGACTTCATCTTGACTGCATGATATATCCAGGCTTAACATAGATCGAGCGTCCCTATCCGTTTGATAGCATGCACCGGATATTATATAATAGACTAGGTGGTGGGCCCGTGCCACTTGACACGGCTAACTGTTCACCCTCCTCTCTCTTTCTCTCATGTCTCCCTCTATCTCTATAATAACTTACGCCACGTCAGTCCATTATCCTCTATCTTTTTCTTTATTTAGTTACAATCTTATGTCACATGTATATAATTTTATGACTCGGATGATGAGTCATAATCTGAGTCATAAAAGTAACTGTCACATGATCTTATATACATACCAGTGGATTCCCGTGCCCCTGACACGGTTTAATTGATTGGTCATGATTAATCCATGATTTATATATTTTAATAAAAAAAATGCAACATCTCCGTCTTTATGCGAATGCCGCAACCTTCTGCATGCCAAGGGGGTAATGACATGTCTAAAATAATAAGACTGTAATGTACAATCATGTCAAGGAGCAAATAAAGCTTACTTGGATTAAAAAAATAAAGAAAGATAAGAGATTCTTGTTTATAAGAAACATAATAACCACCCCTACAATCTCCTAAGACAAAGATAACCGTATTTTAGGAATAACTGAACTCATGTGGTGGGGGTGTTTCTTGACCGCTAGATAAAACTCTTCTAGCATCTTGTGGGTCGTCAGATATACCAAAACCCTGTCTTATAAGATTAGACTAGTGGATTCCTGTGCCCCTGACACGGTTTAATTGATTGGTCATGATTAATCCACGATTTATATATTTTAATGAAAAAATGCAACATCTCCGTCTTTATGCGGATGCCGCAACCTTCTGCATGCCAAGAGGGTAATGGCATGCCTAAAATAATAAGATTGTAATGTACAATTACGTCAAGGAGTAAATAAAGCCTACTTGGATTAAAGAAAGAAATAAAGATAAGATATTCTTGTCTATAAGAAACGTAATAACTACCCCCCACAATCTCCTAGGATAAAGATAACCGTATTTTAGGAATAACTGAACTCATGTGGTGGGGGTGTTTCTTGACCTCTAGATAAAACTCTTCTAGCATCTTGTGAGCCGTCAGATATCCAAAACACTGTCTTATAAGATTTGATAGTTTCATCAATGCGTAACGTGTTAGCTTTATGGGTTGTTTTTCCTTCATCATTGTTTACCTTATTTCTTTATGATTTGTATATAGGGATGTATCTAGCACTGCTAGTCTTATTATATTTAAACATCACATGTTGTGAGGTCAAGAATGAAATCTCAACAACCGGTTAAACTATTCATGGTGGATGTAAATTTCTTGGATAACTGGTTGTTATCTCAACAAACATATCAAGTTAGATTTATTTGATCCTAATATTGATTCCCTTAATGTGTTTAATTTTTTAATTAAATATTTTTTTATCCAAATAAGATGGCTTCACATCTATTCTATCTATGTCTATATGCAAATGCAATACAGCAGTCCAAAGGTGATGATAATCTTGAATCCATAAGGAAATAACCAGTACAAAATTTATTTGACATTATAAATTTAATATTTAATAATCTTGAACATTCAACTTACATATTAATCACACCCTTCCAAATGATCATCTCATCAGTATACTAATCGAATAGAATGAGGTTTTTAAGTCATTATATATACAATCGGGCGGATTCGGATTCTTTAGTTTTGAATCTATACTCGTCGCAAACCTGTTTGGATTTCATTTGCTTATCCGTTAACCTGTCATTAGTTTAATCCCAAACATGATCTATTAGAGGCAAAAATAAACAATAACTATATTTGCATGTCGAAATCCAAGACATATTCCGCGTTGTTTAGTCCTAAAAAATAAATAGCTTCTTATGCACTAATAAACATTGGACGGCCATCTCCCCTAATTTTCTTTTGGGTGGTTCGATCTATAACGCTGCAACTTAGCATATCCTTTTGGTTTTTAAAATCCGTTCATCGCCTAGGATTCCGGATATATAAAACCGAATCATATAAAACAACTTTGAAAACTATATCCATTCTCGCTATTTTTCGTATCTGATTTCAAAACATTACAATATCAAAATTTGAATATATAATAATATTTTAATACACTAGCCCACCAAATCATTCAATATTTCACAAGTTTGATTTTTTAAAATTCAAACATGAATCACAAGTTTGATTTTTTAAAACCGAACATAAAACACATGTCCAATTTTTTAAAATCAAACATAAAACAAAATGTCGATTTTTTATAACCGACCTACATATAATATGTTCGGTTTCTAAAAACCGAACTATACCGACGGGAATACAAGTAAGGGTATTTTAGACCTTCATAGGAAAGGTATTTTTATATTATTAAAAAATAACACGGTGTAGTTAATAAGCATATAGAATGACCTATTTCTTTTCTTTTTTAGATATTGCAAGGATCAATTATTAAGGGAGTGACACAAGAGTTGAACATTCAAAACAACGACTCACGGGTTTGGAAATCTTGGCTCCGTTTGACCGTGCGTCGTATTTTTTATGACCGTGATGAGCTGTGGTGTGTTTGTAAACTGTGGTGAGGTGCGGTGCAGTAACGACCCAAAAACTGTTTGGTATAATAAGTTAATAACTGTGGTAGAAAAGTGTGTTCATGTAATTTGTTGTTTGTGTGTGTGTTTATTTTCAAATGTACAGTGTAAAATATTAATTTGTTATTTTGTTTCTGTGTTTGTTACGCCGCAGTCAAGGTGTGGTCAAATGGAAGCACCTATAAACTGCTTCGTCTCTGACGCAGTTTTGACGTGGTCCCCACCAATTTGCTATTATTCCCAAACGGGATTTTTATGAACACGACTGCGTTCGGTTCCAAAAAAAAAAAAAAAGTGTTTGGACAGTATGAACGCACGCCCAAACAGAGTCTTGATATAACTATCACCAGGTCAGAAGTTTGGAATAATACACTCAATCATAGTTTCAAGTTTCCATTATCCATATACCTGTCAGTCGCTATGTATAGCTGGCTGGATCCCGTCCGTTCACCGATAAATATATACAAAAAAAAAAAAAAAAAACATTTTGAAGGACGATCTTAATAGACACTAATCATGGAATGATTCACCAAACGAAATAAGACGTTTAAACTGTAACTCCATAGCTCTATTTTGTTTTTATTGCAACAATTACGTATCTGTCCCTATAAAATCTTGAAATTATATATATATATATATATATATATAAAACTTTCTATTGTCAAAAACATTCTCGTAATACTGTATCGGAAATGTGCTTTCTACCAACGACCAACTATAGTTAAAAAACGAACCAGAAGGAAGTGTAACATTTCTAGAAACTCACACTAATAAAGTCGAAAACAATTGAATATGTAAAATCAGAAATTATAGAGGGACAGATATGTAATTGATTCTTTTTCTTTTTTTTTTTGAACTAGCGTATCGATTTGATTGGCGACCAACCAATTATGTGTCCTGTGAATAACCTGGTTCGATGATTAATGATTGGTGCCCTTTTTCACCCCCCAACCGGCACTCTCTCTCCCCCAGCTGTGCTTAACTATTAAAAAAAAAAAACCAATCAATTATATTTTATATGTAACCCCTCATGCAAGCTAAAGGTTTTTTTTAAAAAAAACACATGATTAATCCTAATAAATCCGTGTTTGTTTATTCTTTGAAAAGATATAACTTGTTTAGCCGGGCAAGAGAACCGGTCCAAACGCCAAACGAACTCTCTTCTCTTCTATTCTCTTCTCTTATCACCAAGTCGTCCCATTCGGCGCGTAGTCAAATGCCCCTATAAAAAGACTTGGCCTCTCGCCTATTCCATCTCATTGATCTCCATTAATCTTCTCCCAATTAGCCTTCATCGTCTCTGCATCCATACCCTCATATAGAGCTCTCGATCTCAAACTCAAAATCAAAAGAGCAGAGCAGTTGCGCGCTGTACGCACCATGAGCAACCTAGCTAGCCCAGCAGCTCCAACAAGGAAATCGCCGGTGAAGCCAGCCATGAACAACTCCTCCAAGCCACCAAGCCCAGCTCCAAGAAGGGTGTCGACGCCCGGTCGAGCCAAGGGCTCCAACAGGCTTAGCCATTACCTAAAGACCCCACTCCGCGTGCTCACCGGTGCGCGAGACTTGTACGTCAACAGCTTCACCATGTGCGCCGGGCGGACCCGCTACGGCGCCAGCCGTGGCGGCGCGCGCCAGGGGACCTCCGGGGTGCCGCGCGGTTTCAGCTTCCGCTCGGCGTCGACCTCCCGCGAGGAGGACATCCGCGACCTCATCCGCGCGGCTTCCAGGAGGAGCGGGGCGTTCACGCCGAAGGGCGGCCTCAGCCCCGCAGCGAGCGTCAAGGAAGCGGCGCTGCCCAAGAGCCAGAGCGTGGCCTGCGGGAGGATCGACGAGGACCAGCCCATGGAATTCGACGGCAACGATGGGATGATGGGGATGGACTATCCGAGGAGCCGGAGCTGCGCCGTGGTCATGTCCAACAGGAGGATTGGAGTGGCCAGCTAATGCTGCTAATTCCCGTATATTCAGAGAATAAAAAAATTCTCTTTATATCGATCTAGGTTCTATATACACAGTTTTTTGTTGCCTATCTCAAGCTTGTGCGTCTTTTTCTTTGATCTTTGATCGGTTTTGTTGATGATCACAAACTCTACGTACCTGTTCGTAGATATATATCCACTGTATATACCAAAGTCGATCGGTTGAAGATGATCAAATCGTCCTCTAAAAGCTGTGCTTTTGTTGTTGGTATTCTCTCATTTGTTGGCTTCCAGAGTTTAGCAGTCATAAGATTGTGATTATTTGTTACCTTTTTCCTTCGTCCCCCACTCCTCCATATAAGGGAAAAAAAAAACAGTGCGGTTGGTCGATCTATTGTCCAAGAATTCAGAGCAAAAAAAATAAAATAAAAAAATGATTTTAAGAAAAAATTCTGATATCTTTTTTTCTTAAGCTGATACGTAGATTCGAATGATCGAGTGAGTCACCTATTGATTGCCACGCTAATAATATTATGTTAACAACTTCTCCAATCATCTCAAAACTTGATCCAGGTGCATTGCCTTATAATACGTACTGAGAGCGAAAGGATGAGTTTTACAACTTTAGGACTCTTTTTTTAGGAAGAATCACCGAACCTTGTTTATTACATTCATCGCTCGTATAAATAAACAAATATGATGTTGTCTCCCCTTTCGTCCTATTCTATGACGAACATATTTTCTGTATTAATTTTAACATCTGAGAGACGTACTTTCTTATCTCATGCTTGCTGCCAACTGTGAAACCAACTTGTCCGGTCTGACTCGTTCTCCTACCGCCTAGGACAACAATTAATGTTTTTTATCTTTGCCTGGGTCAGGAGACAATGACCATCTATTAGAATACGGTACACATGATTAAACTTATAACCGCTTACAATTGGCAATTTAAAATTTTCAAAAGCGATAAGAACCACCAGCAAATCCATGAATATATATATATATATATATATATTATTTATATGGTTAAATTTCACATTTGGTACATGTAAAATAGGCTAATTATAAATTTAATACATGAGTTTTTGATAATTATAAATTTGATAGCTCAAGTATCTTAACTTACCACCTTAGTACCTACCGTCAGCTGCCGTTCTCGGCAATTGACGGTATCTCGCTCACGTGATATGGTTTTGCTGAGTTTAGCGCGGTTTTGTGACGATATCGTCTTCCACGACGAGCCCATTCACTTCGGCCATCTCCAACACCTCTTCCTCTTCCCAACCGTTCTCCTCCACAAGCCCCACCTCTCTCTAGATCCCCCACAGCTAGCATGCTATGGACTATCGCCCCATCTTCTACATCCTCTACCGCCCCCAACGCCTCACCTTCTCTGTCACTACCCTCCCGCATGTCCACCTTCAACATCTCCTCCGCCGACTCCCTCGCCTCGCGGCTCAACCTCGCCGTCATTGCTCAGAACCCCAACATGAAGCTCGTCTTCCTCTACGATGACACGCCCATCTCTGCCTTCTCCAGCGACGTCTCCACCGCCAACGGATCCATCCCCGCATTCGTCCATGACACCAAGAACACCACTGTGCTCAACATCACCCTCACTTCTCCCTCCGCCTCGTCTCAGACCCTCGGCGCCACCATTTAGCATCTCCCTCTCCCTCGAGATCAACCTCGAAACCAAGGCCATCGTCAAGATCGAGAGTTTAAAGACCAGTAAAATCAAAATCATGGTCTTCTACGCTGGGATCAGCGTCGTCGTCCCCAAAGGCAAGGCCGTCACAGCCGTCTCTCCCAACGGCAGCTGCAAAGCACCATCTCCCCGCTCTCTCCCTTTGCATGTGATACCTTCCTTGGAGGGTGTGGTTCCCCCACCTCCGATCGCCATGCTTAGTGCCCATGTGCATGATGCTCTGCCACCGCAGCCCACACCATCATCTGGATCATTGTCCAACTCTATCGCCTCCTCTGCTAGTCCTCCAGGTTTTGCTCCGGGTGATGGCGTTGGAACGGACCAGTTTTCTTACGGGGAGGTAAGCCGACGATGGGTCTCCGGTTAGGGCCTGCTATAACACTAGTCACGTGACCAGTTTTCCGTTAGAATTTTGACACTATTTGAGCTTCCGATCAAATTGTTATGGTATTAATACTTGAGATACCAAATTTATAATTATCAAAAGCTCAAGTACTAAATTTATAATTAGCATATTTTATATGTATCAAATATGAAATTTAACCGATATTGTTTTAGTGGCTAAGGACAACTAACTCGTACTCTCTCAACACGAATAGGTGAGAAGTTGTACCGGCTTAGATCCAGGTGCCGTTTGGTCGGCGAACAAGTAAAATAAATGTGATTTATTCATACTTTGGCGTCAAAGAACCTCTCGAATAAGAGGGGAATATATTTGGGGTTATCACCGGTTAAATCCCTAATTCGGGTTATCTATACCGGTCAAAATGGGAATTGAAAATTGTGTGGGGTCAAAGTCAAATTGGGTTAAGACGTGTTAAGTAACTAATTAAATTTTAATTTTATTTTTACATGAATATAAATATATAAATAAATATTTTTATGTTATTACATCACGAATCTAAATATGTATGATACGAATCCCGAGACATGCATGTATAATATAATTGGGTTACAAATTATGATACAAATTGCTCCATAAGAGGTATAATTAAAGGGGATTTGTTGTTTAGTCACCCCAACTTGTTATTTAGTCTCCTATAACAGTTCTTAAGTGTTTTGGTACCTACAATACCAACAAAAGACTACAATACCCCTATTCATTTTCATTCTCGAAATTACAGCCAAGCAGGCCGCCTAATCCGTCATTCCCGAAAAATTCCAAATTTATTCCGCCCCTCCCATTTCCAACGCTCACCAGCCTCTCTTCCCATAATTAGCAGTAACTTCCATGTTAAATTATAGTTAATTCATATTTACTTCATTGTTTAACCAGTACGTAACTACCATTAAAATGGTAAGTACTTCGTGGTAACTACATCATATGATTGGTAGTTACTTCTCATTATTATTGGTAGTAATTTCCTAGTTAAATGGTAGTTATAAGGGAAGTAACTACCATTTAACTAGGAAGTTACTACCAACTTTATTGGGAAGTAACTACCATCTAACCACCTACTATCTTTCATAGATAAGGGAAGTAGCTACTTCCCAGTTTAAGCGGTAGTTACTTCCCATCCAAACTGCTAGTTACTTCCCATTTAACTGGTAGTTATTTCCCATCCAAACTGGTAGTTACTTCCCATTTAACTGGTAGTTACTTCCCAGTTTAAGCGGTAATTACTTCCCAGTTTAAGCGGTAATTACTTTACAAAAAAACTATAATTACTTCACACTTCAACTGGTAGTTACTTCCCATTCAAACTGGTATTTACTTGTCAATTAAACTGGTAGTTACTTCACAGTTAACTGGTAGTTACTTCCCATATAAATTGGTAGTTACTCCCCCAAAACTGGTAGTTACTTTCCATCCAAACTGGTAGTTACTTCCCCCATTTAATTGGTAGTTACTTCCCCCATTTAACTGGTAGTTACTTCCCAGTTTAAGCGGTAATTACTTTACAAAAAAACTGTAATTACTTAACACTTCAACTGGTTGTTACTTCCCATTCAAACTGGTATTTACTTGCCAATTAAACTGGTAGATACTTCATAGTTAACTGGTAGTTACTTCCCATATAAATTGGTAGTTACTCCCCCAATTTTACTATTAATGCCCCCATTAATGCATGCATCCAGCCATAAAGTGGATGCATGCATGCCTTCCATATATTGGGAATAGGTGTATATATTCCCAACCACTCCATTTAATGCCAACCACCTAATTCAAAACTATTCATCCATCTCTCATTTAAAAAAATGCATAAAGGGTATTTTAGAGATAAAAAAATACAGCTGTCCAAAAAGGGACTAAATAACTTAAAAACTTTCAAGGAGACTATACAGCAAATAAAAATATTTATTTATATAAATAAATATTTTTATGTCATTACATCACGAATCTCAATATGTATGATACGAATCCCGAGACATGCATGTATAATATAATTGGGTTACAAATTATGATACAAATTGGTCCATAAGAGGTATAATTAAATCAGTATATTTGTCGCACGAATTTCGAGGCACATTGGTATAAAATGCATTTAGGCATGAATCTCGAGAACGTGACACGAATATCAAGGCATATCATTGATATATTATAATTAACTTTATAAGAAGCAATAACGGTTACAATCATTTCTCTTTTATTAGTTTATTTATATGTATATTTTCCTAAGTTAACTTTGTATATTTTTTATCATATTCCGTAGGTTAGTTTTAAATATACATCAATCTTATAAGGAGCAAAAACGGTTATGCATAACCGCCCCCTTATAATGTTAGCATTATATGATATCCATGCTAATCCATTAATCAAATTCGGTTTTTATAACCGAATCATCCATTAATCTGATGATTACCCTGTCAGGTGGCAGAGGTCCCACCTAGTTATATATATAATATAATCGAGAATATATAGCATATATTATATAATATAATATATTTGTGGCACAAACCTCGATGCATCTCTACATTAAAAATTATAATAAAAAAATATAAATGAAAATCTCAATACAACTAAAATTTAAAAAAAAAACAAATGTAAACTACATCCATCCGTATTCCACCTTTTATATCCAAATACTCCTTTTTTTATCCCCCAAACAATTATTACTAATTTATTCTTATTTTTTAACAAAACACCACTAAAATATTATTAGAATAACAAACCCAAAATTCTTTTAATCCGAAATAATCTATCTCCCAACCAAACGCCCCGAGGTTTACGGAGAGACCACGAGAATTGAACTTCTGAGCTTCCTCTAAAATAATTAAGAAACCTAGCTGTCACAAGGAATTTTGTGCACTGCCATTCGGCTTCGGCCTTTGACTATTCAAACGGAAAAAAATATCATGATAGCCACATATTCTTTTTTTTTTTTCCCCGCTCTCTTTTGTCATAAGTTGAGTCTATTATTAAGATTTAAATAGACCAATCGGAGATCACAAGTCTTACTGTCACACCACACACTTGAATGCGCCGAGATCCTCGTTTATTGCCTTCAATATCATTATCATGTAAGTGTTTTTTCTTTTTTTTTGAAAACTTAAGGCCAAAGACTAGCGATTATAACTTAAACAAACTCAACTCAATCCAACGGCACAGATGTCGTCGGACTGGGATTTATTACAGCATCAACCAAACCAAGTGCTTGTACTGCTACCCAATCTGTCAGCTATATTCTCACGGAATATGAGGAAGATGAATGCTCCGCAGGCACCAAATGTCATGCAGCACTGAAACTAGATATCATATAAGTTGTAACCTTAATTATTGAAACTAATTCAAGTGGACGCTAAACCAAATTTCAGAAGACTATATATACCCATGTGCTTAGAAATATTATATATATACAACGAACCCAATTATTAATTATATGCTTGGCGTCATCTTAACTTAGAACTAAAAAGACACATCTTGACATTGTGGCCCTGTGGCCAATACCATGCCTGTCTTGACCCATACCGACTATAGATAGATTCTTCAGATGTCAATCGCATTCCCATATGGTCTCTTGTAAATAAAAAAAAGGTGGCTCCGGTTCGAAGGACAGAGGCTGCTCATGAGCTACACAACGCTATTAATTTTTCCGTTGGCATAGTTCAATGACGTTTGTAGATAAGTTTGTCTTGATTTATATATTGATTAAGCAGAGGCTTCTACCTAATTGGTATGATTTATTCTCAAAATATATCATGTTGGGTCTTTGTAACTAAACATGCATACACATGCGTGAATCTGTTCCATAGGATAACATAATTTAAGCTCCAACTATGTTTTTAAGACTTAGACTTGTCACCGAACTATAAGAGAATATGCATATTATGATCACTCCTTGTTGTTTCTCACGACTTAAGATCATTTTTCTTAGTGACCTTAAGTTCTAAAAAGCAACAAGAAGTACCCAAATATGCAAATTATCCCAACCGTCTACATTATCAGCAATGGACTCGAGATTTATTCGGCGAGGGGTGCTTATTTGGGATGACTATTTGATTAATTAAGATTTTGTATATTTAAAACTGGAATTTTGTTTGTTGAGATGTCTCACGTACGTCTGGCTTTTGAACTTATCAACACTTAAATTACCCAACTAAGTCCAGTCCAATTCTTAACGCTGTTGAGACTTTTATACGCTCATGTCTCAAATCTATTATATAAGATCCAATGCATCCTATCAGAAGCATAGGGATGTCCGATCCAAGTTAAGTCTGAATATATCAAACGATCGAGATGAAGCAACGCGAAAATGACTAGTAGAGGGTGGTGATTAGCGGGTGATTAGGAGAGAGAGAAAGAGAGGAGTATGGGGTGATAGTTATCCATGTCAGGTGGCACGACCCTCCACCTAGTATGATTATATGAATATTTGTGGACAATTTAAAAGCTTATCTCGAGGTCCGCACTTTGAAAGGTCCGCACTTTGAAAGAAAGCCCGAGTCTTCTAAATTTTGATTTTTTTTACGTATATATATCCTCAGGATAATAAATTAATCATCATCATCATTATCATCTTTTTTTCTTAGGCGACTGACTTTGAGGCCATGTTTGGTTGCCCATTCCATTTGGGAACCGGAATGAAAATTCCCTAACCCATGGAATTTGATGTGTTTGGTTAGTAAGCACATTTGAGAATGAGAACAAGCTCTTTATACGGGAATTCGGGAATCCGGAGTTCCGTTAAACCAGAGAACTCTTTATATTTATGAATTTACATATATACCCTTGTCACTTGTTTGATTAAACTAATCACAGCCATGATATCACATCCTATGGAATTTTTATTTTTGTTTTGTATAATATATCTACCAATTTAACAATTAAATAATTAACAAGTTATTAATAATCTTTCATCGAAATAAACCAAGGTAATACAAATACATATACATACATAAACATATTCGTAAATCTATGTTATAGTATGAGTTTTCAGGGTTGCCAATTAGAACACACTTGTTTTATGCGTTAAGCGTTGCGGCACCACATGATACAGCGAACTAAATAGACCACCGCATCAGCATGGTCAATTTAGTTAAAATTTTAAAACCCAACTTGGTTTTTAAAATTTTATGACAAAGATACCCTCCTCTATTGTCGTAATCCCCTATCCCTAAATCAAACCACCTCCTAGCAGCCATCCATAGCCACCAGCTACCTTCCGTCAACATCTGACGACCTCCCTCACCTCTGGCCACCTCATCTCATTTCCCACCCCCCACCAACTCCATCTCTTAGCTCCACCATCACCATCCTCGCCACCATCCACTTCATAGACGATGCACCTTTCTTTCTGACGAGAACCCCTCCTCTCTCCGACCATCTCTTACGTCCACCACCTCCAAACGTCACCATCAACCTCCAGCCCTCGACAGCCGCCACCACGACCTCCGTCTTACCCTCTAGCCACGGCAACCACCGTCTCTCTCTTACCCACCATCCCTAACAACTCCATCACCACCACCCCCCACTACTCTGACGAACCTCCATTAAATCCGGCCAAACTCAACCCGAGCAAGCAAACCCCCCGGAATCACAGCCTCCCTTTGCCTATGCCACACCCGATGATGTTCACCCCCATTCCGCCCTCGTCACGACCCCGATGAACCTCAACTTCCTCAGATTCCCTACGCCGGATCCCAAGTGCGCCACCCCGAGCTCCTCTCTATCGAAACCCAACACCGTCGTCGCCTAATCTCCTCTTCCCCAACCTCCCCAGCCACCTAGAACCCTCGATCCGACCACCCTGAGGCCAAGCGACATCTTCCCTGACGTTCCTCGACAAGATCCGACATCGTCCAGTGAGAACCGGTGCCGCCCATCCTAGATCCGTCGCATCCGTCGCCCAACGACCCGATCCACTCTGGTGGATCGACTACTCTCATGCCTCCCACGACCTTTCCTCCTCCAATCCAGACCTCCGTCAAGCCCATATTGTCGGCGATCAAGTTCGGCAGCCCCTCAGCTGTCGGATCTGATCTGATTCAGATCAGATTGAATCAGGCTCAGCTACTGGACTCGGTCAGATCCCACCCGATCTGATCTGGTCCAGTCCAAATCGATCTAATTAGCTGAGATTGAGGCTGATTGGATCTGACTGGTCTGGATCTGGGTATGATCCAATCTGGTTGACTGGAGTCAACTCAGATCCAATCAAGTGGCTCAACCCGATCTGACGGCTGAGGGAGCTCTGGCTAAGAATCAACGGCTAGGACGGACCGGCGGTCGTCGGCGCCGGTAGGGATGAAGTCGTGGTGGGCTAGGGATTCGATCCCTGGGCTTGGATCGCCGGATCTGTCGACGTAGGCGGCGGATTTGAAGGAGGCGGCGCTGGCTTGAGGGGATGAAGACGACGGTGAGGGAGATGACGGATCTCGCCGAATCTGGCGGGGGAATGGTCGGAGAAGGGTCGTGGTCGCGAGGAGGCTCCGGATCTGAGAGTGGATGGGATCGGGGAGGCTGGAGGTAGGTGTTTTGGGAGGTTGCGGCGTCGGGCTTGAGAAGGAGGGTGGAGCTCGAGATGGGTTCAGGCGAAAGGGAGGTTGCCTGGGAGCTCGGGATGGGTTCTCTCAGGATGCAGGGGGATTCACCGGGGAAGGCGGAGCGGAGGGGGAAGCGAGGCGATGTTGTCGGAGGTGTTGGGGCGTGGCTGCGGTGAGGTCGAGGTCAGTTGCTCACCGGGGAAGGAAGGAAGGATATGGGTTTGAGGTCTTTGTCGGGATTAATGAAGGAGGTGGAGCTGCGAGGTCGTCGGGATTGGGGAGGAAGGTGGAGCTCGGCCAGAGAAGAGGATTTCGTTGGAGGAGAGGTGATGGCCGGAGTGATTGGTGGCTGAGAGAGGGGGGCATTATCGTCGTTTTATATGTGAATGTGATTAATTACCTCAGAATTTGTTTTGTACGGGGTTAAAAAAAATAAAATTAAGAAAGAATAAGATTAGAAAAAGTGAGATTAAAGAATGGAATAAAAAAAAATAAAGCGATGAAATGACAGGTGAAATAAGAATAAATTAATAATAATTATTTTTTGATGTGTCAGGATAGAAATGAAGTTAAGGGATTATCCCCTCTTAACTTCATAGCAAACCGGAGGCTTAATTATTTTTTTTTTTTGCTGGAAAAAGGTTGCTTTGCGTTGGATGCTCTTTACCCTCCTCATAATGATGGCTTATAATATGGTAGCTGGCGGCGGAAACCCCATTAATCTTCTTGAGAAAAATCATTGCTGGTGGCGAGGTTTTCTATTCAGTTCGAGTGAAGCGAGAGTTGGGAAGCCAAGAAATGGCGAGGCCTTCGAGAGTCACCATCTCGTCAGCGTCGGCGAGGAGAACCAACTTCGCCGGAGTGGACGACGAGGAGGACGACATCGACGAGGAGCCCGGCGAGGTCATCGAGTCCGCCCCCCCTCTCCGCGTCGGCGAGGAGCGCGAGATCAACCCCTCGGGCCTCAAGAAGAAGCTCATCAAGCGTGGACGCGGCTGGGAGGCCCCCGTTTCCGGCGACGAGGTCACAGGTATTTGTGTTTCAAATACCCAGAAGAGAATAAAAAAAAAATTGAGCCTTTTGGGCTCCGATCATCTCGATTCCAAGATCTCAGAACTTGGTATATGATAATTTTATCTGAAAGTGGAGAAATCACAGCATTGATCCTTGTTCTTTTTGTCAAAATTTTAGTTCACTATGTTGGTACTTTGCTCGACGGAAGTAAGTTCGATTCGAGTAGAGATAGAGGAGAGCCCCTCACGTTTAAGCTCGGCCATGGTGAGACCGTGATCCCTTCTCTTGTAACGTCACATGGGCTTCTCTCTAATTCAATATTCCGCCAGGTCCATTCTCGCAATTGGATTGATTTTGGCTACATTTGAATGAACAGATAGCCACATAGTATTATATTCAAGTAATTTGAACTATACCTATTTCTGATGCTTTGCCTACTATTAGGGGAGGTGGTTGCTGGACTGGATCATGGTGTGCATACCATGAACAAGGGTGAAGTGGCATTGTACACATTGCCTTCTGCATTGGGGTACGGGAGTAATGGCACTAGTGGCATTCCTCCTGGCGCTGATCTTCAGTATGAGGTGGAGCTGATATCATGGTTGACAGTTGTGGACATCTGCAAGGATGGTGGGATTATCAAGAAAGTTCTGGTAAATGGGGATGAGACACAAGTGGGCGATCTAGATGAGGTTAAAGGTACTATTATTGCACTGTTGTTTAGGTTAACTGACTTCATTTGATTGTGAAATTTCTTATCCTGGTTTTGAGCTTGGAAACTTATCCTGTTGATGTTGCTTATTCTGCTTCCATTTTAGTCAAATACCAAGTGAAGCTGCTCGATGATACCGTCGTTGCTGAAAGTTCCGAAGGAGGATTTGAGTTTCATGTCAATGACGGTGGTATTTTATCTGCAATCTGGAATTTTTTTTAATCTCTGCTGTAGGAACTGTCTTTGTCCTGTGCCTTTTTTTGTCAAGAGAATACATGATTCATGCTGTTAGGTCAAAGTGAATGCATGATTCACATACAGCGTGCGGATTGGTCCAGTGATTTCATATGCAGGTCTCTAATAGGTCTCTGTTATGCAGGTCACCTGTTTCCGGCACTATCAAAGGTCCTAAAGACTATGAGGAGAGGGGAGAAGGCCTTTGTAACTGTTCAACCACAATGTATGTCTTGCTATCGAAGTAGTTATTCATTTTTTGGGAGTTTGAAGGTCATCTTTTTCTCTAGAAATTGATTTCCGGTTAAAGTCACTTACTTCCTTTCTCTCATAGTTCTGATCACGAGAATGTATAAGTCTGCTTTTAAATTTTACTTTATGTAGTTGAATGAATCAGATTGTCTGAGTGAATCTCTGGTTTGTAAACTAAACATAACAAACTATTGACATCCTAAAATCTTTAATTTCCTTTAGGGTTCTAGAATAAGGTTTCTGAAGCTTACAAAGTAGAAAACACCCAGTGTATATGTCTTTGAGGCCCCTCAACAATTTTCTGGTTCACTACCCCATGCTCGACTCCTCTTTGATGGGGCTTATCACGTGCAACTTGTTTAAAATTTCATCTGTATACTTGTTTTTGTGCGCATCACAGGTGTAGTTTAACTTCTGCAATGGCTTATTTGCAGATGCCTATGGAGAACATGGGCGAGACTGTTGTGATGGGTTTCCAGCCATTCCATCTAATGCAACACTACTTATTGATGTGGAGTTAATATCTTTGAAGCCTGTTCTTGATGTTACTGGTGATTTGAAGGTTCTAAAAAAGATTTTAAGAGCCGGAGAAGGTGTTCATAGACCGAATGATGGAGAAACTGTTTGTAGTAAGTATTTTAATAGGCATGTACCTCACTATTAATGTGATTGAGAGCTGTCTAGAATCTAGGTTGATTTCTATTGCTTACATCGCTTACTAATAATCTGATGCGTTCCTTTTTGTTGTAATCATCCACTCAATTTCAATATTTGATGAGTTAAATTACAAATTAACATAAGCCGCTTATTTTTGGTGTTTATGTTAAACCAGTAAAGTTCACTGCAATGCTTGAAGATGGCACTTTATTTGAGAAAAAAGGATTTGATGGCGAACTCTTCGAATTCATTCTGGATGAAGGTCAGTTAATTCAAGATTCTCCATCCTTGTATTTTGTCAATAAATTCTTATTTACTTTTTGTAGAAATGAAGGTGGCTAAGATCTGGCTACTATGCATGCTATTGTCTGTCAAATAGAAGTGAAATTTGTTATATCGCACAGAACAAGTAGTTGCCGGACTAGATAGAGCAGTTGGAACGATGTTGAAGGGTGAGGTTTCTCAAGTAACTGTAAATCCAGAGTACGGTTTTGGAAATGATGAGGTCAAGCGGGAGTTTGCAGCTGTTCCTCAATGTTCAACCTTAATATATGAAGTGGAGATGGTAGACTTTACGAAGGTGATAATGAACATATCAGATAACTTAATTATCTATTGCGTGTTTGGCAATGCTGGGCTATATCTTGCTTTAATCTACAGGAGAAAGAGCCATGGGAAATGAGTACCCATGAAAAAGTTGAAGCAGTGGAGAGGACAAAGAGAATGGGCAATGACTTATACAAGATTGGGAAGTTTAAAAGAGCTGCAAAGAAGTATGAAAAGGTAGTGTAGTCAGGGGTGGTCAGAGGTAAACTTGTCGTGTATTATTATTGATACCTCATTATGTGTGGAGAAAATATGTGTCCCCCGAAGTAGAGAACTGATGCAATTACTCTCAGGCCTTTAACTATGTAAATGAAGATGTTCCCTTTGAAGATGGTGACGAAAAGCTAGTGAAAAGTCTAAGAGTCTCTTGCTGGTTGAATCATGCTGCATGTAGCCTTAAATTAAACGATTTTGCTCAAGCGATTATGTTATGTTCAAAGGTAAGATTTGCTGGCCACACATTGAAAGTAGAAGCAGATATGATTATTTCAATATCTAAAACACTCTACAATTTTAAGGTGTTAGATTTTGAGTTCCAAAATTTGAAGGCTTTATATAGACGAGCCCAAGCATATATTGAAACTGCTGATCTGGACTCAGCTACACTGGATATCCAGAAAGCACTAGAGATCAACCCACAGAACAGGTGAGGCTCGTGGTTATCCCATTGTTACTGTTGTAGCCAATTCCCTAGAGATTCAAGTTGCAGCCTATTCATTATGCATTATCGATTTGTAGGGAAGTCAAATTGCTCCAAGCATCACTGAAAAAGCATCAGGCAGAGAGCTATAAGAGAGACGCTAAACTCTATGGCAACATGTTTGAACGTATGAGCAAGGAAACAGATCTTGCATTGAAGGTAAAGTTTTTGTTTTTTTAATCGAGTAGATCATTCAATTCGAAATTTTTCTAGTAATACCATTATGTCTAATCACCAATACTGTGGGACGTCCTATATGGACTCAGATGGTCATGAAAGCTCCTTGAACATTAGAATACATATCCTAGATAATTTGATAAGGTTGCTGATTCTTTTTCACAATGTGCCCAATCTTCATGGTCTCCGTGCACATGTCTTTTTCGTGGATCCATCTTTTGATCCACCAGCTTGAGAGAACTGTAATATACAAGCAAAGAAGTTATCAAACAATGTCCAAGCTGCTTTGGCCCGTTACTTCATTTGAGCATCATCATACCCCTTGCTGTTGTTTCCCGTCATGCAGAGGCTGAAGGTGGAGAAATCTGACGAGGAGAAAGAAAACACATAAATTCAGGCGATGGCCTAACAAGAACTCAGCGGTAAGTGCAGCAGCTTCCATAATTGGATTATGAAGTGGCTGATGAGCTCCCATTGCTAATTTGGGAGCTTTCCAATGTCTAATTCAGGGGAGCACAGTTGAGGAAACACATCAGATAGAGGTGATGCAAATGCAGTGGTCCAAGCAATGGAAACATAAAAGAATATAGTTTTAGACATAGGGGTTAAAGGAGCGCCAGTAGAGGTTAAATATACAAGTACAATGTGTATGTGTATTTCCATTAGTAGCTTTTCCCTGTCATAGTATTTCCAGTGATGATGCTAAAATTGTCTTGGAAGTCTTCAGAGATTATTAGCAGCTTTGTCACATTGGTTATTCTCTTTGTGGAGAAATAACATGTTTGTACATGATTTGATTAACAAATAAACATCTACGTCGTCTAATATTGAATGCAGTTAAGATCTAGACATCTGAAAGACTAATATAATGATCAAAGAGGCTTATGAGACAGCCATCTCCGAACCATGGCCAAACATTGCTTGGGCTTGTACTCAGGAGCCGTGTGACCTGCACCCTGCATCCAGAAAGGAAGACGTATATATAGAGTTTCTCATTATTCCTGCGCAAGTACTTAAAAATGTAGTCATGGGATACTTACCTTTACAGTAGCAAATGTGAGATTATTGGAGTATGTCCTCGTATAGCTGAGGAAATCCAGAGATATAGATGATCATCAGCCTAAAGGTGCAACAGAGATGATCATCTACATACATGCATGATTGTGCTGAAGTTTAGAATAATTAAGTTTATGAGCTGATCACCCGGCAACTTGGCCACCAAATGACCACGGTCGCCAGTCATCCACAATAGAGTAGTTGAGAGATCTTATCCATAGTTTCGTGTCCACAAATGGTACCATCAAGTCATGATCGCCACTATATGAATGATAAATTGATGGCAAAATTCAATTGAGCAACAATACGAGACGATAATAAAAATTATGGCACCAGCACTACCAGTGCTAATTAAGTAGAAGGCGTTAGACGACTGTATGCATTTGATCATGACCTGTATACAAGAGCCCTGTAACCTCTGCCAGTGACGCTCAGGTGATACTTTATAGAGCTCGTAACATCTCGCGTGTATGACAAGCTATCGTTGCACCTTACCCATTCTCTTACAGTTCCCTGATTAAGCCTCAAATTAAGTATCATACTTGTCAATAATTAATCCATAATTCATTGCTACTAAGAGTGAGTACAAGAGGTCTGGGGAATTTATATTTCCTGTTGGATGGTTGGCCATGCATGCGTACCTTCTGGACGTGGAGAGCCTCCCTAACGTATTTGTTGTTTGCCCAGAAGTAAGACAGATAATTAGTATAAGTCTGCAAATTAAGATAGAGTTATGAGTGATAATATATCTGAAAGTTAGTTAGAGAAGCCGGGTTACTACTTAATTAGTACTTACTCGACAGCTGAGAGCAGGGGCAGGAGGTGGCTCCATGAGATCGGTATGCGTCGTCGTCTGCGACTGCTCCATTGACCTTCGAAAGCCAAACATAGGCTTTGGGGATTCAAGGATACATTTGGGACCCAAAATATAGCCTACGTCGATCTCTGAAAAGAGCTACAAATATATACATTTCCTAAATGTCAGAGTAATTAGCTGATATATTAAAGTTTAATTTCATGAACTAGCTAGGGCCTAGGTGCATATATGGTTGAACAAGCTAGTACTCCCTCCCTCATCACCTTTTCTACTTCTGCAAGATTCATGGAACATAGTGGGTTGCGTGGATTATCGTAATCATCTCCCAAACAATCCTCAACTGTTTTCTGGAAGAATTTTTGTTTGTATATAAATAAAGTTAATTAATACCTTCTTCTAATTGAGAAATTAGAACATATATATAAAATTAGTCAGTCAGAATTCAGTATAGCCTGACAAGTGAAAACTAATAAGTACCTCGTAGAGTTCATCTGATATTATGCCCATTCCATGAGCATAAGGGATACGACTAGCTTTATAACTCTTCTCGTCCGTCACTGGGTTGCCGATTAAATAACCCTGTGAAGCCAGTGAAGGTGTATATATACAAAATAGGTTAAGATTCCGGGGGGTATTTTTTTTTTTTTTGTGAGGAAGTCTTGGAAGAAGAAAGTATCTGTTTTCTTTACCAGGGTTTTGTCCTCTACTCATACAACTTCCAATGGCACTCGAAGAACGTAACATGAAGAAGAAAACAAAATGAAGCTACTAATTCATAACAGTTATCTAAAGACTAATTAGCATATGTGTGTGCGCGCGCGCGCAGGCTCATTTTTGTTTGCCTAGATTAGATAGCTCATTCAGAGAATTATACCTTCAAGTTTAGGATTGGGTGCTCTCCGGCGTCAATACCTGTGATGCAACACCATTAGTATAGAGGATCACTATATATATGCATTCTAATTCTATATGCAGGGGTACGTGCTAAAATTTCTGTTTGTTGTGCATGCAAGAGTGATTAGCATGCACTATCTATCTATATACATATATATACAAACAAAAGACATCCATGCATGCATGCTGTCTGCAGCCATGCAGGATCATCAAATTAATGAGATAGACGTTACCTTTCAATACCTCATGGGCAATGATTGGAACAATCAATCCTGCATATGAATCACCAGCAATGTATAGGGGATTCGATAGGAAACGTGGGTGGTCAATAAGCCACTGCATGCATATAGCCATAATACCATGCTTGCATGATTAGAACAGAAATGTACGCAAGCATATATATGTATCCACGACGTCCAATAATATTTGTGTTCGATACTTCGATTATTACCTTTTTAAGAAAATTATATGATCGAAGAGACCAAGTTATGTCCCCAACTTTATAACCTTCAGGATTGCTTGAGAAAGAGAATCCAGTCCCAACAGGGGAATCTAAGAAGATGGTGTTCGCCACCTGTACAAATATATACATATATAGATTAATTGTTCTTCGACAAGAGACCAAGGAATATATATCTGCTTGCTTGCAGGGGCTTACAAATTAGTACGTATATCAGTGTATGCATGAGAATAAGAGTGACCTTTGTCCAAGCGTCAGGATGATAGAATAACGTCGGCACGCTTCCATTGTACTCCACCTTTCTGAATTTTAGAGGACCTACGTACATTCCAACATTATTTTCAATCCAAATCTAGGAATTCTTTTGAATCCTAATAGCATTCAAAATCTCCTTTTTTTGCTTATAGATATATCCTATATATGACTTAATACGTACGGTGGCAATCATATATATAACTGCAAGATGACCATACTACCCAATTGTTTGAATCATATATATATATATATATATATATATATATATAGATACAAAATGAGTAAATGTCCATATAATTGTTGTTTTTGGCTCTTTTTTTCGTCTGGATCGATCCAAGGTGCACGCATGGTTTGGTCCGAGGTTTTGGGCTTGGACAATGTGTTGTTTTTATATGTACCTCGGTCCTGTAATGTGCGAGCCGATGTTGTCGCTCGGTTATGTAGGGAGTCTGACTCTTGTTTCGACTGGTCTCGAGAGGGCAGCCACGGCCCTCCGATCTGGGACTTGATGTAAGTTGAGTTTCTTTCACTAATATAGCCAATCGGCTCAACTCATCAAAAAAAAAAAAAGAAAAAAGAAAAAAAAGAGATGTGTTAGCAGTTTTAGACGGTGGATCGATCCAAGCTTATTTTGAATCGATCCCAACACTATAGATAGGAAAAATTGGAATCTAATCCGAACCTTAATGATTTGGGGCCTATAAATATGTGTTTTGAGGATCTTTTTAGTGTCTTCTTCTTCCTCCTTTGGACCTCTAGAAAGAGATGAGATTTGTAATCCTAAATCTTTGGGATATGAGAGATTAGGAATTTGGGAGAGAAGCTTTGTACTTGTAACCCTCCTTCATATTGATAGTGGATTGATCGCAGTGTCACCCATAGATGTAGGCTATTGCTGAACCACGTAAATCCTCGTGTTTTCTTTGGTGTGTTTTTTTATTTTTCTCTCCCTCTATTTTTTTTATTATTGTTTGGATTTGTTGATATGCTTTGTTTTCTTCTCGATTGTCGACGGATTTTACATTGGGTGTGCCTTCTGGCGCAATAATAATATCTATTCATTTCTCTAGCTAATATATATATTTGAAAGTAAAGTTGGTAAATTGCTCTCGAACGCCGCCGAAAGGATATTTCAATAATTTGTAACATTTATTTTGCATATATTTCCTCACAAGAGTGGAGTGGTATTTTGATCATTTCACGCTTCTTTCAGTGAGAGGTCTACGCCTCGAAATGCTTATAGGCCATTATATATCATTCATAATTGAATGGGGAACCAAACTGGCCTTATTTTATTCTCTATCTGCTCCGTGACTTACATACAAGAATTAGTAGTCTCCGGACCATACAAGGTGCCCTCTTCTTTCAAGATAGCCGTAGTAATTAGTGAGAGGTCTACACCTCGAATCATCGCTGATCTATTCCAACATAAATGTTACCAGATCCGTTAAACCCGCTTGGATCTAAATGCTATCCGAGTATCAAAGCTACCGGGTACGTACGTGGTTTGTCTATATTTTATAGTAAATCTGTAAAGGTATACCTATTTCGAAGACCAGGCCGCTGAAGGCTGAGCAGCCGGGGCCGCCGGTGAGCCAGAGCAGAAGAGGATCCTCTTTGGGGTTATTCTCCGACTCGATGAAGTAATAGAACAGCTGCACCTCCTTCTCTTCATCGACTTCCACATATCTACATACGTACAAATTAATCGATCATTAATAAATTCATCATGCATCTAGCTACGTACGTACCAATTAATTTCCTCACCCGGTTTCCAGATGGAAGGGCAGTGGCCCGTCGAAGCCCGGCAGGTGAGTCACGGTGGCTGCGGCGGACACGGATGGCGGAAGTATTAAGAGTGCCCATAGAAGAAGAAGATGAAGAAGAAGAATGGGATGACGAGCTGGGGACATGCTAGCTGATAGAATTAAAGTGGAGATCAAGGCTTGGCCATGGCAATGGGCGACCTTGCTTAATTTCTTCACTCGTCTTCTCTTCTGGCATATACTACTGGTTTATTGGACCGCACCTATTTTCCTGTCAACGAACTTATTGGTCCGACCGATCGAAGTTATAATAATAACTAGTACATGTAGGCCCGAAGCTATAATAATAATTTGTCACATGCATGTAGATACAAAAGACATCTATTATATATATGACAATATAATTATAAGTGAAATTTTTATTGTCCTACGTGGTGAGAGAATGTCTTAGGTAGAGCCTATGTGGCGCTTATGTGACATGATAATCTTAGGTTGAGGGGGTTTAATAGGAGGGAGTTTTTGGGTGGTTATTAAAGTGGGGTTGGTAGTTACCCTACCAAGTGGTAGGGGACAACACTAGTCTATTATCTAAGATCAGCTTTTATGAGTCACAATCTGACTTATTTATTTTCTCACATATGACAGCTGAGTTATGGAGAGAGGATGTTAAAGGGGGACACGTGGCAGCTGAATCATAGTTGGAGTTCAACTATGACAGTGCATCAGGTTGAAGTCAATCAAAAGGAAGCTGAAGCTTTCCTAGTTGCGGATGGCCCAGATCTAATGAAGCGACGGTTGAGATGAAACATGTTTGGAGTTAGAACCGGCCTGCAAGCTAAGAGTCCTTTGTAAAGGAAAAGACATGGTGTCTTCCCTTTTAAAAGGATAGGTCAGGTCAGCCATGATCAGGGGATTTTCTATAAAAAGGCTAGAGTTTTGGATTGAGAGTTTTGAATACTGAAAGTAATTATTCTTCAATGGATAAGGGTAAGAGAAGAGTGTTATGGTAAATCTGAATGAAGAAGTTGAAATCTCTTCACATAATTTATATTTGTGTGACTGGTAAGAAGCAAATGAGGGTTGGTTAAAAGAAGGTCGCATGCTGTCAACGCACGCCAAGGAGGGGGGGCACACACGTCTTGGTGCAGATTTTGACCCTATGACATTAACCGCGGCCCCCCAAGCCCGCTCGCCGTCTCTTATATATACACCAAAAGAGCTATTCTGGGGCCAATACATACTGGCCTAAGCAAAACTATCAAATAAGTCCTTTCTAGCTTTATTATTGATGTAAGCAATGTTATTCAATTGATTTAGCAAACAATAAGACCGATTCCACCGGAGCCCGATGACAAATTCATAAAACTAACCCTAAAAATGTTCGAGTATATGCATGCATTTTTAAAACTCCTATGGACTATCGTAATGTCCAATGGCATCTTACTTATTTACTTTACGTTGATTTATTCTATAAATCAAATGAAATGAGCTATATAAAATGATCCCATATTTTCGAGAAATTATATGATAGGCACGACTCTATCGCTCGTCTCATAAATCGTAATAGTTAAACACATGTTATTAAAATAAAGAATTTCTAATTATTATTATAAATCCTTCATTTAATTATCTATAAACAAAAATAAAGAAGAAAAAAAACATCATTTTTATTTTTATTCTATGGGTGAATAATAATGGCCAATGGAAGCAAGCTCTCATCATCTCCACTAATCCCAACCTTCCACTTACCTGATATTAGATCTCCTCCCTCTATGTCATCCTCCACCCCCCCCTCTCTCGATAGCGACCGAACAACCCGACCAGCTCCGCCGTCTACCTCGCCGCCCCCTAAGCTCGACGCCGACTTCAACTCCGGCCGACCCTGACCTCCTTTCACCTAAGCCGTGCCACCCTCCTCTTTTCCTGATCTCCTCCTCCGTCGCTATTCTCCCCCTCCCAAGACCACCCACCGTCCTTTCATCCTCCTGCCCCCCATCTACTTCCTCACCTGACCCGCAATTGCCTCGACCTCTCTTCCGCCTCCTTCCTCTACTCCAACCTGCCGACCTACATTCGCTGAAACGCCACCCCAAGCTCCCGATCTCTCTCTCTCACGCGAAAGCCTGAAAACACTCTCTTTCTCTCTCGTTCTCTCTGTCACAAAACATAACCTCTTACCTTATGATTGAGAGGCTCCCAACCGTTTGATATAGCATGATGGTTAACTTATAACAATCATGATATATATATATATAAGAGATTATCAGACATATAGGGGATCTTGAAATATTTTCGTATTTCACAGCCTGATCTCAAGCTTGAACCCAAGTTTGGGAGATGGAATGGACTGGACTTGGGTCCGACTGACGAGGCCCTGTCCGAGTCCGACCCAGCCCGATACTTGGTTCGGCAAATCATGGGCCCGGGGCTGGTCTCGTGAGATTGCACTTCAGCATCAAAACATATGATTCACATTCTCTTATTAGCTTTTCCCTCAAAAGAAAAAAAAAACAAAAATTCTCTTATTAGCTGTCACAGCGGTTCTCTCTTCCTTGGAGAAAATACTCGTTTCTACATCAGCAAATCAACATTTCTATCGCTTAAAATCAAATGTGTGATATGTAGACATCTGAGGGACAAACAATGATCACAAAGGCTTATAAGCAAGCCATCTCCGAACCATGGCCAAACATTGCCTGGGCTTGTACTCAGGAGCTGTGTGACCTGCACCCTGCATATATGCAGAAACGAAGACGTATCTATAGTATCTGATTATTTATGCACAAATGCTTATAATCATAGGATACTTACCTTTACAGTAGCAAATGTGAGATTATTGGAGTATGTCCTCGTATATCTGAGGAAATCCAGAGATATAAATTTTAGTAGTCTAAGTTCAATACAGATTCATCTTCATTGATTGTGTCAAAGTTTAAAAAATCAAGTTTATGAGCTCACCCAGCAACTTGGCCACCAGAAGACCAAGATCGCCACTCATCCACAATAGAGTAGTTGAGTGATTTTATCCATTTTTCCGTGCCAACATATGGTACAAGAGAGTCATGGTCACCGCTAAGAATGATATATGATTGAAGGGCAAAACCCAATTAAGCAACAAAAGGAAAAAATAATAAAACTATTAGTGAATCAGAACCACCAGTGTTAAAGTAGAATGTGATACACTACATTATGCATTCACCTGTATACAAGAGCCCTGTAACCTCTGCTAGTGACATTCAGGTGATACTTTATAGAGCTCGTAACATCGTATGTGTATGATAAGCTTTTGCTGCACCTTACCCATTCTCTTACAGTTCCCTGCTCCTCAAAGTAGCAAAGTTAATTGATTCATTTCATTGCGGAAATGGTTCTCAAGCATCAGTCCTGTTCTTTCTAAATGATGAAAGTATATGTATCCTGGATGGGAGTGGCCATACCTTCTGGATGTGCAGAGCTTGCCTAACGTCTTTGCTGTTCGCCCAATAGTAAGAAAGATAGTAACTATAACTCTGCAATTATATATAACCCAGATCATAGGGAGACTAAGATATGAGTTACGAGAAAGGTAGAGAGACTAGTGGGTTACTTACTCTACAGTTGAGAGCAGGGAGAGGAGGCGGCGCCATGAGATTGGCATGCATCTGCTCCATTGATCTTCTATAGCTAAACTTAGGCTTTGGAGAAGCAAGGAGACAATTGGGCTCCAAAATATGTGCTGGGTTGATCTCTGAAAAGAACTGCTTACATATCCTAAATATCAGATTCAGCTCACATGAAGCATGAACTAGGATTGAGGCACAATCACATACGTGGTTGAACAGCTAGCTCCCTCACCTTGTTTACAACTTCAAGATCCATGGAACAGAGCGCCTTGCATGGATTTAAGTAGTCTTCTCCAAAACAATCCTGAACTGTCTTCTGGAAGAATATATGATTGTCTATCAAGTTAATACCTCTTCCTGAGGAACGCTCAGATTCACATAAGCTGGAGAACAGATAATTACCTCGAAGAGTTCATCTGATATTATGCCCATTCCATGAGCATAAGGGATACGAGAAGGCTGATCAAACCTATGGTCCGCCGATGGATTGCCAATTAAATAACCCTGTGAAAGCGGCGCAAAGATAAAAAGGTTAAGGCTTCTGAAAAGGGAAAAAAATTGTGAAAAAAATTCCTGAAGAAGTCTGAAAAGAAGAAATTCTCTGCTCTCTCTGCTTAGGGTTCTGTGCTCTAAACAACATGACAGTAGAAGGCATTATGGCCCCAGAACTACTATACAGGAGTCACAATCATAACAATACAAATCAAAACAAAGAGCATAAGATGAAAGCTCATAATTTAACAAGACTTTCGGTATAGTCCATCTGATATTATTTTTTTTCTTCTCTGTGTACTTAATGTGCAAACAAGACATAAGTGTACATGTATAGCCTTTATTTTTTTTCTTCTCTGTGTACTTAATTAGGAATTTTCATGACAAAATCGACATTTAGGATTTTAATTTTGGTTAATGACAACATATGTTGCAGTCGATCCATACCACTCTATGTAGGTATCATAATTGATACATTTTTGTTTGCCTGATACAGAGAATCATACCTTCAAATTCAGGGGTGGCTGATCTCCAGCGTCAATACCTGTGATACTACACTATTAGAATGAGGAAATTAATAAGCTAACTAGAGAAGCACTACTACATATATACATCCACTGTCTAAAGGTGCTAAAAGTTACCACTGTACAGTACCTCCCAAAGAGACTAATCACTTGCACAGTGACAATTTCGAGCTAATATTCACACCAAAAGACACCAATCATGATTTCTCTAGGATATTCAAAGAGATCAAAAGAGATGCTACCTTTCAGTACCTCATTGGCGACGATTGGAACAACCAAGCCTGCATATGAATCACCAGCAATGTACAGATGATTCGACAGGAAATTTGGGTGATCAATAAACCACTGCATGCATATCACGAGTTAGAACAAAAGGGTAGCGTATGCATACACAACATTGAATAGCAATTGTGTTAATAGGATTTAACAACAGATTGGAGGGTTGGTTCTATTACCTTTTGAAGAAACTTGTGCACATGAAGAGACCAAGTTATGTCCCCAACATTATAACCTTCAGGATGACTTGAGAAAGAGAATCCAGTCCCAACAGGGGAATCTAGGAAGATGATGTTGGCCACCTGTAAATATACAGATCATATATATATATATATACATATATATGGATTGTTGTTCTTCGACAAGAGATCAACAGATGCAGCTTGCTTGCAGAGGCTCAATTAATAATTGAGAAGACTGACCTTTGTCCATGAATAAGGATGATACACTAATGTCGGCAAGCTTCCATTATACTCAACGCTTCTGAATTTTAGAGGACCTGTATATATATATATATATACATATATATATGTTCAGACATCTCAATCTCGATCCAGTAATCCTTTTGAAAACCAACCCAGACAAGAGTTAGCACCAGAACAGCATGAAAGGGCATGCTGCTTAAGAACTCAAGACCTCCTAAAAATATTGCAAGTAAATCCACAGGGCGAAAGTAATGTTAATTTACGTATTTCTTCTCAAGCTTTTTGCATACTCTAGAATATCCGTCTAAAAAAGAGATAATTTCCTATTGACCTTTATATAGTGCCATAAAAATATCCTTGATAGTGGATTAAAATAATAATCATAGGGATAACATCGAAATTATATAGTTGGAATATTCCCCCCTCTTTCTCCTTTCAAAGATAGTACACTTAAACTTGATATCTTCGATTAAAACAAAGTAACTTTCCTATTTTTTATGCCACATAACTTTTCTCTTGAGGAATATCTCATCCAAGGCAATCAATCATTGCCGACACATTTCCATCAATGGTTCAAAACGGCCTTATTCATTTGTTATTTTATATCAAGGTAAGAATAAATAATGCCACGCGCAAGGTGGCATGGCCCAAGCGTTTCGTGTCCTCTTCTTCCTTGCTAGCCCTAATCAGGGAGAGGTCGCACTTGTTATCGGATATGCTAGCCAGCTGTTGCCTGTTGGGGCTAGTGATCTATCTTTATCGACTGGACTTCACTAGCACTTGTTATCGGCCTTATTCGTTTTCCGTGGACTAATTGCCAACATGCATGTAGACTTAGATATGTAGACCTACCTATTTCGAAGACCAGGCCGCTGAAGGCCGAGCAGCCGGGGCCGCCGGTGAGCCAGAGCAGAAGAGGATCCTCTCCGTGGTTCTTCTCCGACTCGATGAAGTAGTAGAACAGCTGCACCTCCTTCTCTTCATCGACTTCCACATATCTACATACGTACAAATTAATCGATCATTAATAAATTCATCATGCATCTAGCTACCAATTAAACCCAAGCATAAGCCCTTAATTTCCTCACCCGGTTTCCAGATGGAAGGGCAGTGGCCCGTCGAAGCCCGGCAGGCGAGTCACGGTGGCTGCGGCGGACGCGGTTGCGGTTGGAGAAAGGAGAAGCGGCGACAGTACTAGCAGCGCCGCCCAGAGAAGAAGAGGAAGAAGGAGGATGGCACGAGGAGGGGACATTATTGTAGCTAATATTTAGAAGAGGAACTAAGATGGAGCTAGCGAGATAATCATAAATGTCTCGCCAAGCTTTTTTTTTTGATCAGATAAGCTCAGCGAGCTGCGTTCCAGAAG
>OY986974.1:833354-959867 GCA_963920575.1 Narthecium ossifragum | reverse complement strand
AGCTACTCTTTGCAGTTCTCGTAGTAGAAAAGAACTGCAATCACATGTACTAAGTTTGAATTGCTGGCAATTATCTGGCAACGTAAATGGGAGTGACTTGTGTTTAGGTTCTCATTTAGCTGGAAGCCCATTTATCCAATGCTTTAAGCCATTGAAACTGTCAGAAGGTTGTTAAATTTTATTTCCTTCTGAATTGATTTCCCTGAATCTCAAGTTGGGCAGTACTTATACTCAATGATGTAGTAGTTTTATAATGAGCTCCTTATTAAGATTTCTCCAGAGCAAGCAAGTGTTTTATGCTGAAACTATTTTTTAAGAAGATTCAGAGACTTTTTTAGGATGTCTTCTACTAGTTCGACATCCTCCTCAACGTGTCCGCTGTGTTATTGTGGACGAAGATCAATGCTGCTGATCTCCAAGACTGATAAGAACTTTCAAAGAAGATTCTATAGATGCTCACGCATGAAGGTAACAGGACACAGTGAACCCCATTAAGATTCTATTGTTTTTTTTTTATTAATTGAGGTCTAACTATTGAATTACTGCAGGTAGATGGTGGATGTAATTATTTCTTGTGGATTGATGAGGAAATTTGTGACCGTGGGCAACTGGTTATCAACAATATGAAGACGAAGATACAAAGCTTGGAAGGTGAATTGAAGTAGATGGAGACTAGAGCGGAGATGGTTGCCTTGAAAGATAAATTGAAGCATATGGAGACCATGACGGTGATGAAGATCTTAGAAGATGAATTGAAGCGTAGAGAAGATGAAAATCTTAGGTTGTTGTCGGAGGTGAAAAAAATGCAAGACAAAATTAATTTACTTGTGTTGTTATGTGTCCTTCTTGTATTTACACTAGTTATAATCTGGAATTTGTAACTATCCTCGATGCTTGTTTTTCTGTTCAGGAAGGCATAAATTTGAAGGCTGCAAAGATGAAGTCTTTAACCTGTATTTTGTTGAGAGCAACTTCTCTGGCAACCTATTCTCCATATATATTGTCCAAATCCTAAACCACAGTAGTCTGAAGCTTAGGTAAGGTGTGAGGAAGACCACTTTAAAAATGACCTGGAATGTCACAGTTTGAAAGGAAATAGAAATAGGAACTGCATCTGCAAAGCTTATTCAACCACACTGATGCATGTCATACATGCAGCAAACACAAAAGGATTCAGATTGTAATGATGCATAATAGGCAGCTTCCTTTCACCATTCCAAATTTATTCGTCTCGATCGTAACATCTAAATTGGAAAAAACTTTATTATGGTAAGAGCTGTTTAAAAGTTTGTCTGAGTTTTAGTTATACATCAGCAGACTCATGACAACACTCAGTAATCTGTAAAATGCAGAGTTTCAAGTATGTAAATAAACCCAAAAAATAAAAACACACTCAGGCTGTCCTCACATGTCTTCCCTAACCAAATCTCACTGAATCAAGAAACATAGCGACAGAGGTCATCCAGCTGCTCACAGATGTGTCTGGCTGGTGAATACAGGGGAAGATATAACAGAGAGCACATCGGTCACGGAAGCCATTGCGCTTAAAGCCGCTTTCAGAACTTCCTGTGAACACCCAGGCTTCACGATGCTTCTAACCTGTAAACAAAAGTTTATACAAACAAGAGCAAAATGCAACTATGTAAATTACTCAGGAAGTGCTTTGAAGATTACTCTCAACACTTCACAAGGGTTTTGATTTCATACATGAGTGTATGTTTTATACAAAAAAATCAACAATATACCAAGCCTTGCATAAATTAATGAACATCATGACTGGTGATCCCTAAAGAGACTCTGCCTGGCTTCACATATTTTTCGACGATTTCTAAGAAAATGTCTCCTACTTGTGGTGCACAACTCATGATTATGCTCTTCCACAAATTTTCCCACAACATACTGTCTTGTAGCCATATCCAGCTTAAATCGCACCATAGCCTTACAATCAGTCTTTGTCGTGCCACACTTTCTGACTGTCGATTTATCTTCCCACTTGCCATACTTGTTGCAAGTGAAGATTCTTTGGCTCACCACTCTTTCATCAGTGCCCTTCACATTTTGAGATTTTCTCATCTTTCTAGTAACATCAAATCCAGCAGCACATGCATATTTTCCATAAAAGCTTTCACACTCATCCAATGTATTAAAAGTCATACCAACGACTGGTATTAATTTAGAATCAACCTTTGGCACACCCTTATAAATAATAGCAGGATGAGACATGTCATAGTTCTCAGCAACCTGGCTGCTATCACCAATCTCCCTTGATGCATGATCTGTTGTTTCACTACCAACTTAGAAACTACTTGTGTATTCCAACAAAAGGAATTAACAATGCATCAGTTATAATGGAAAGAACTATTGATGCAAGTTACATAGTTATATCAGTTATACATCCATGAATTAATATCATAAAGTGGGTATTAACATCATAGAAGTGGGAATTAATACATCTAATGAATTAGTAACATCAGTCAGGGGAATAATAAACTTGATAAACAATGTATCAGTCATCAGCAATTTTTATCCATGAATTAATATCGATGCATTCAACTTGATAATAAACTTAAATTAATAAGGAAATTGTAGGTTGGAGCCTCTTACTTGTGTTCTCCTCCGTGGCTCTCTCGTAGGTACGCCATGCTCTAGCTTCAAAGTTTGTGGCAGCGGTCGATTTCTAGAACTCATGCATCTACTACCAATTAAAAACATGCATTAGTATCAGCAATTTTACACTATCAGAAACAAATTTAGGCATTGCTATCAGAAGGATGGGAACTTAATCTAAAGGATATTTAAATATGTGCCAAAGCTTTAGTATGCAACTAAACTCATGAGTCCAGGAAAAAGCACACAATATTTGCCCAAATTATGAAGCATGTGGACGAAGAAGATAAAAAGGTGCACTTCTATCAGGAAAGAAGTATATTTTTCTGTGAGATGCAACCTATAAAATAGTAAGCCACTCAGAAAAAATGCCATTTAAGTTCCACTTCTATTTCACAACTAATCATACGGTTCCAGAACAATAACAAGATTGATAGCCTGATAGAATGGAGACAATACAAAATGCCATTTAAAATAGTAAGCCACTCAGAAAAAATGCCATTTAAGTTACACTTCAATTTCTAGAACTCATGTAAAAGCTAACATGTAGACAATACAAAAATAACATATATCATGCAAATTAAATCAAGTCCAAGATAGAAGCTAACATCATCCTCCTGAGCCAACCTTGAAAAAGGAAAGAAAACTAAAATTTTTTTGCTATGTACAAACACTTGGAGTAAATCAAGAAATTAAATCCGGATCGTTTCTGGCCTTCCACAACGACCATAACCCAAAGCAGCTAACCAGAGACTCACTCAATCCAACGCATATGAGAAGACGCCGAGGAACGTTCCAAAATCCGGATCAAAGCTTGAAAACAAAAACCCAACATATTGGCAGGGAGGGGAAGCAGGGACCATAATTGGCTGGCACTCAATCCTACAAGAAAAGAAAAAAAAACCAAATGCGATGTAGATTCCGGTTCCTCCTCACAAAGCGAACAATCCTCGGAGATAAAACCCAAGTTCCATAGTAATAAATCCAAGACGCAGCAAATCCATGCTCAAACCACATGCTCACGACGGAAAAACACATGCTCAAAGGAGGTACCTTTCTTTGTGAGGAGATGTGTGGACGTACCTTTCTTTGTGAGGAGATGTGTGGCGGCGCTAGGGCACGAAGAGGTGGCGGTGGAACATGCACGGGAGAGACGCAATGGCGAGGCGAGGGAGGCCGGAGCGTGGCGGTGCGAGGGAGGCCGTGGCGAGGTCGAGGGAGGCCCGGCCGTGGCGAGGTCGAGGGAGGGCGTGGCGGTGCGGTGCGAGGGAGGCCGGCGGTAGCGACGTCTAGGGCACGGGAGAGGTCGAGTGTGGTGAGGGAGAGGTCGAGTGTGGTGAGGGAGGCCGGGGCGGGGCGATGGAGGCCGGGGCGTGGCGAGGAGTCGGCGGGAGAGAGCGCTACCGCCGCCTAGGGCACGGGCGAGGTCGAGGGAGGCCGGGGCGTGGCGGTGCGGTGCGAGGGAGGTCGGGGGTAGCGACGTCTAGGGCACGGGAGAGGTCGAGGGGACGGGCGATGTCGAGTGTGGTGAGGGAGAGGTCGGTGGTGAGGGAGGCCGGGCGGGGCGATGGAGGCCGGGGAGTGGCGAGGAGTCGGCGGGAGAGAGCCGCCTAGGGCACGCGGGAGAGAGGCTCGGGTCCGAGAGTGGATAGCGGAGGGGAGGATAGCGAGTGTTTAAGTCGCGATATATGATCCTGGCCGTCCGATGGAATCGGACGGCCAGGATCATGGTTCCCTATATAACATATAGGGAACCGGTTCCCCCACGAAAATTCTCATATATATATATATATATATATATATATATATATATATATATATTTATATCATCCTTATATAGCATGATGGTTTTTGGTTTGTCCTAGCTGGCAGATATATCCTATGTGACTGCTGATGTGGAGGGGTGATAGTGGGGGAGGGGGGAGTTAGGAGGGGTTTTTTTTTTTGATTAGTTGAGCTCGAGAGCTAACGGCAATTAAATAGCATGGGAGAGGGCCTCGCGGCCATCTTCCGTCTTCCAAACAAAGCTAGTACCCGTAACCCGGCACCATCTAGCAACTTGATCAGCCTCTACAATAACCGATCTAGGAACGTGAAATACAAGCACCGACTGGAAGTCCAAAAACTGTTTCCATATTGCCTTCGCAAGGTCTTCCTCTTCTCTTGGCCATGTACGCTGTCCGTTCAACACCTCGACGACTTCCTTAGCATCGGATTCAATGATAATCCGTCTTTCCAACCTCTCCTTAGCCCACTCCAGCCCTCTACAAACAGCAACCAATTCAGCCCCAAAAACAGAGTTGGCACTCACTTGCGATCCTTGCACCCAACGCAAGTCGCCGTCGTGACTGTAAGCCACCACCCCCACCGCCGTCCGCTGACTGTCCGCCAACTCACGCGATGCGTCGACTCGCAGTAGTACAGCATCATCATTCCCACCTACATCTCTGCATCTTCCGCTCCGGGGACCCTGCTTCAAGAATTCCTCTGCTAGCCGCCGAGCCCTCCTAGCGATTGTATCCACCGAGTCACTCTCATTCTTGAAGATCGATTCTGCTGTTGCGATCCTTCCACGATAGCCAGGTGCCATAGCCAAGGTAGGCCTGCAACCGTCTAACCCCCTCGGCGCTTGAGGATCTAGTGAACGCACCTATCATGTTCTCAACATGCCAATCACAGTGCCCCACTCCCAACTCTGCCAACAAAGTGTCCACCACATGGCGAACGAAATCACACTCAAACAGGGCATGATCCAACGTTTCTTCGATCCCACAACGAGGACAATGGCGATCCGATGATAGATGGAGATGCCAAAGGGCAGCGCGCACCGGGAGCTTTCCTCTTAATGCTCTCCATATGAACTGGCGTATCCTCGGCCCAACTGGTAGCCTCCAAACACTAGACCAAAGAGTCTGATTATTGGTGACTAATCCACTGCCGTTAAACTCTCAGCGATAACTATCCCATGTTTCCTGATAGTTGATTGGCAGCTCAGCTACAGCTCTAGCAAGGTCGGGGTGGAACAACTCTGCCAGTTTCTCTTTGTTCCAACCAGTCGTTGTTTGCAGATCCCGCACAAGAAGATGATCAAGCTCCGCCGAGACTATACTTGGAGAAGTGGCCAGGGCCTCCTCTGTTACCCACCAATCCTTTAGAATGTTGATCTGGCTTGTGAGGGCCCGTCCCTCAGACCTGACTCGACCACGTGGGTCGAGAGCCGGTTTCCTGTTGGTTTGGTTCCGCGTCGGGCACGATCGGGCGATCGTGTGGCGGTTTGGACCCCATGGGCATTTTGGTAAATATGCCCCTGGTGGTCGATTTCACACCCGCGTTGCACCCACGGCCTTGGATTGATATATGTGGTTGTTTAGAATGGTTAGGTGGGCCCGGGATCGGAAGATCCCAGCTCGGGCGCGCTAAAGCTCGCTATCGGGCTCGTTAGCGGGTCAACGGGTTTTTGGCCCGTTAGAGAGGATCCGGCCCATTAGGGGCCTGGTGAGTGGAGGGTGGTTGGAGCAGTTGGCTCCAACCCCCGCCCGCTCCCCTCTCTCCTCTCCTCTCTTCTCTCCTTCCCCTCTTCTCTTTCTTTGGCTGGTTCTTCCTTCTCTTCTCCACCGACGTCTCTTCTTCCTCTCCCCTTCTTCCCTCTCCTTCGGCTGGGCTTGATCTTGGAGGGGCTGAGTAGCGGATCTTCGTGGCAAGGTTGGCTGGACGCGTGGAGAAGCTGGGATTGCGTTTAAGGTAGGTGTTTCTACCCCGATCCTTGGATCGGGTTCTACTAGGTTAGGTTGCATATGTGGTTTGCTGTGGAATGCCATGCTAGGATGTTGTGTAATCCGTTGTGTATGCAATGTGAATGGTTTGGAGTGTTTGTATGCCAAGATTTCTGTATTCTAACGGCTGGTTTCCGAAACGTCGCCGTTTTGTCGGTTTTTGGTTTTCCGACCTAAAATGGGATTTAACCATCTAAAACTGGATTTCTTTACATCATTGGATTCTCCACTTCAAAATACACTTGCCTACCACGTTTCATTGTTTTAAAACATGTTTTGATCCTTGAAAACCTAGAAATGGGACTTCTGGCATTTTGCGTCGCGAGCTCGACGGTCGATCGGTGCATCGACCGTCAGGCTCGACGGTCGATCGATGTATCGTCAGGCTCGACTGGCATTTTACTCTGGGTCTGACGGTCGACCGTCGCATCGACCGTCGCATCGACCATCGGGCTCTGTCGAGATTTTGGCTTCCAAGGGTCGATGCATGGATCGACCGCGGGATCTCCTTCTTTTCCCTTTTACCTGACGGTCGACCGTCGGATCGACCGTCGCATCGACCGTCAGGCTCTGTTCGATTTTGGGCTTCTCAGGGTCGATGGGTCGATCGACCGTCGCCCTTGGTTTTTCTTCGCATGGGTCTCATGATGTCGCTCAAATGTGTCACGCACAGCGGTCGCGGTGCAGTAAGCATAAGAGAGGTCGAATCCCACAGAGAGACAAGCAGAAAAGATCCAGAAACACAGATAACAATATATTGAAAACAATCAAGAAAGCTAACTAAACTAAATTAGATCAAAGGATAAATGATAATGTAGGATTAACTAAAGATATCATGCTTTTGATAAGGCTAGGCTTCAGGAATCACGTCACTCGGATTTAGGTTCTTCTCTTCTCAATGGTTCATATGGTACTCAGTTAAGGGATTCACATCCCAATCGCCTTAACCGGAAGATATAGAATTATGAATCTGATATAATATATAAATGTATCTTCCTACGATTGGTCCTTCCTTTTTATAGTGCTAACTTCATCCAACCAAACCTAAGAATACACGATACCGCCTGTCACTACAGGCAACGCGCAGCAAAAGTTCATTGGGACAAATCCCTAACTCTAACCGGATCCCTAAGAATACACAATACCAACTCTCACAATCGGCAATGCATAGCAAAGATCTCTCAGTATAGAGCCCCAACCTTATCTAACCAGATCCCTAAGAATATACAATACCAGCTGTCACTACGGGCAATGTATAGCAAAGGTCTCGCAAGACTCGGTAGGAGAATCAGAGGAGATAACTATGGGATCACAATATCATAAAAGAAGCATGACTGGATTTATAATAATGTTTAACCACAAAGCAATCTGTGAAGATCCAATACATAAGAAGAGTTTAACAATAAAGATTAAAAACTATGAACCATTGTTGGAGAAGAAGCCCTAGTCCTCGCTAGATCATCCGTCCGCCATGCCCGCAGATTACTTGGCCATAGATGGAGATTCCTCCATCTTCTTCCCTTGGAGAACGTCTAGAAAAAGCCTCCAAAAACGTCCAAGAAGTCCCCCTCAAACCCTAGAAAGAGTCCTATTTATAGCCCCAAATCTCTCCATCAACGGATTTGATCTAAACCGTTGATTTAATTCACTGGGAACGTCCGATCGATCCTCCTCAGGATGTTGGATCGATCGGTCTCATTAAAATCTTCATCTTCTATGTACGCCCGAGTCCGATCGATCGAAGTATGGGCACTGGATCGATCGGATGCGTTAAAATCCGCTGATTTTGGCTTTTTCGGAGTCCGATCGATCGGACTATTGGTGTCGGATCGATCGGACCCTATAGGAGCGAAGGAGGGATCGATCGGATCATATTTAGCCAAAAAATGCATGTTCTGTCACGATTCTGCGTGGTCCGATCGATCGGCGGATCGCTCGGACTTCCAACTTATTTTCGTTTCTGCCATTCAGACTGCGCATCGGTACTGAAATTGCCGTAACTTCCTCTAGGAAACTCAGAATCACGAACCGTAAAATTCTCCAGAATCTAGACTTCAAGAGCTTTCCAACCATATATAGCACATCATCTGGTTCTTCATAAGCAGGTACAGATTAATTGTTGAAATTGATCCATATACTCTTTTCAGCTTCTTTTAGCTCCAATTTCCTGCATTTTCCAAACAATTATGTGAAGCATATAAAAGTATAAAAATAGTGCTAAAGAAGTTGATTAAGGGTGAAGTTATAGCAATTGAGATGGTTTTAAGGTTGTTCAGAGTACACTTTCATGCACTCATCATCTCACGGTCGATCTCTGGATCGACCGTGGCATCGTCCGTGGTCTCACGGTCGATGCACGGATCGACCGTCGCATCTACCGTGAGCGCCTGAACAGTGTTTTCTGGCTTTTCTTGGACGGATTTGGTTTGGGATTAGTACCTAAGCATGTTGGGAAGCATGTAGGGGGATTTGATGGGGTTTTCAAGGGGTTTTCCATCGGGTTTGAGAATCGATTCATTTGACTTCCTTCTTGGTAAATATATGGCTTTACTTGCATTTAATTACTTGTATGTTTGTAATTAAATGATCAGTTGTTTGCTTAGCCATTAACTAGCTATGAGTGCTAGTTAATGAGAAACTGTGGAACCTTAGCCTCTTGCCGGCGAGTGCCGAGGGCTATTGTATATCTGTGGAACTTATAACTACTGATGTGACATATAGAGACATCTAAGGTAGATGTTTGCTTAAACTCATGCATTGTATGCATTAGAAGCATTTGAGGTTAGGCGGGCGATGTTTTAGGTCGCCGATCCGAGGCTCTCGGGTAGCTCGGATCTAGCCTTAGGACCGTGGATGGGTAGTCAGGATTAGGGTGTGATTGTTAATCTGAATCTTTGGTGATTGAGGATTGCGTTAGTCGGACTGGAATATTATACTGCTTGAGGTTTAGAGGTCGTGTCGGCTCTCCAAGGCCAAGTGCTAAGGATGGTTGTCGATGTCCCCGACGTGTGTCCCCAGGCAGTGGCTTCATGCTGGGTAAAGGGTGTTCCTACTGGTTCTGGTTCTTAGTTTCCTCCCAGCGTGTTTGGATGGTATTCCCAGTGTGGTCGGTTGAGAAGAGTAGGATCCCTTGGGGAATCGATAGGGGTTATGGGACCCCGTGGCATCCTTTAGACTTAGGCGGAGAAATGACACTGTTGTTGTTTACCTCCTTTCAGTGTGCCGTAGAGTAGAACCCTACTGGGCTTTTTGCTCATTCCTATCCGGGCTGCGTTTGCAGGTGCAGGCGGCAGTTCCTCCTCAGTGGAGCCAGCAGATTCGGCTTTTGGCAGCGCGAGTACATCCAGAGGCGTCTGAGGTTTTGTTGGAAGATATGGCTGTTGTAACTTTTTGATATATAATTATGCATGTTGTACCCGTTTTGGAGAACCTTTGGGATGTTGTATAAATCTGTATTTTGGAATTCGGATATTGTAAGACTTGATGTTATATTATGATTAAAATCTGCTTAGTCTCTGGAATACTTTTACTTGAATTGTTTATCCTTTCCGCTTGTACTGCGCCGGTTGAAGATGAATAGTGATAGGAACCCTCACGTCCCGTCTTGGATGGGTTTTCTGGGTCGGGGCGTGACATGGCTCCCCTGTCCTGGAGTCCACCAAAGCCCAAGCCGAAGGTCCTCCACTGCACTACAGATCATATTCCAGTGCTGCGAGCAGGAACGGCTATTACGATGAGTTGGTAACGCTCCCTGCCACCCATACTTCGCACGAGCCAATTGAGTCCAAATCGAGGGTTGGACATTGAGGAAAATGGCAACCCTCTTGACCTTGAGTGCCCTCTGCCATAAGGAGTAGTCTCTAACTCCAAGTCCCCCCCATTCCTTGGGTCGACAGGCGTCGCTCCACGACACCACGTTAAGCCCCGAGCGCCGCCCCTGCCAGAGAAAGTTCCTGCACAACTTCTCCAAACTCTTAATAACAGAGGCCGGAACTGTAGTGCAAGTCATATAGTGGACCGAGATCCCTTGTAGAACTGACTTCAAGAGGGTAGCTCGCCCTGCCTCCGAAAGCCTACGACCCTGCCATGCCAAGATCCGTGTACTCATCCGATCCAAGAGGGGTGAGAAATCAGCAACTCTCAACTCCTTAGCACAAAGAGGCGCCCCAAGGTACTGCCAACCTTCCTTCTTCTCCCTCACCCCTAGAATACCACATATGGCCATGCGCCTATACCTATCAACAGTCTTTGAGAATCTAATACTGCTCTTGTTGGGGTTCATTTGCAGCCCGCTAAGCATCTGGAATGTGGTAAGCTTCTGTCGCAGTATTCTTGCCTCGAGACAAGTGGCACGGGTGACCAGCAAGCAGTCGTCCGAGTAGAGTATGTGCGAAATGGAGAAGTCTGAGCCCCTGAACTTGATCCCCTCCATCTTGTAACCTGGGCTATCCAGAATACGTGATAGCACTTCCTGCACCAAAAGAAACAGATAAGGCGATAAAGGGTCCCCTTGGCGCAGTCCTCGCCTAGACTTAACTCTCCCGTGGACTTCGCCGTTGACAATGAAAGAATACATAGCGCCCTCAACGCACGCCATCACCCAACGAATCCAGACTGAAGGAAACTCCATCCTACGAAGGATCTCCTCCAAGAAAGACCAGCGAACCCTATCATAGGCAGACATAAGATCAACCTTCAACACCATGAGGCTTCGCGTCTTCGGGGCAACGTGGACAGAGTGCACCACCTCCTGAGCTGCATCAATGCTATCAAATATACACCTTCCTTCTAAAAAAGCAGACTGTTCCAGACTCACCAGCCCCGGCAGTGGTCCCTTGAGTCCCTTCGAAAGAATAGCCGTGATCACCTTGTATCCCACATTACATAAGCTAGTAGGCCTGAAATCCTTCACCCGCATCGGAAATTTGCACTTTGGGACCAACGAAATGAAAGTTTCATGCCACGCCGGGGGAAGCCTCGCTTGACGAAAGAAGTTCTTCACCATTTCAGTAAAGTCAGCACCCACCTCCTCCCAGAACCAAACATAGAATTCGGCTGGGATCCCATCCGGAGCCGGGCATTTGTTCCGGCCAAGAGCAAACACAGCCTCCCTAACCTCCTCATCCGTGATCTCCTCTATAAGGCTACCTTGCCACTGTTGACTGAATTTGGGTAACTCAGGAAAACATTCCTGCAGGACTGGGCCGCCATCATCCCATAATTTGTTATAATGAGCATGGAGAATCCTGCCCATATCAGCCGTGTCAGATGCCACAGTTCCATCTTCATCTACAAGTTGGTGCACCTTCGATTTGTGAGACCGCCTAGAGACCAGCTGGTGATAGAATCTTGAGTTGCGATCACCGGCCTGAATCCATTCATGTCGTACCCGCTGACGGACCCGCTGTTCCTGCATTGTCATTACTTTATCCCACTGGACTTCCATTTCCTCAAGCAGTGCAACCTCTTCATCTTTCAGTTCCCCACCATCCTCCAAGCCATAGAGATGATCCATATAGCCCTCAATCTTTTTGCCAAACTGAACATGTCTGTAGAGCGTTGTCGTCTGTCCCAGCCTTTGACAACACGCTTGATGGCCTTCACAAGTGTAGCAAACCGGAACTGGTTCGAGCCCGAGCAAGGGAAATTCCAGGCACGCGCGCACAGCCTCCTTGAACTCCTGCGTCCGCATCCAACTGTGTTCCAGACGGAACGTAGTCGGCCCCTTCTTCTGCGGTGGTTTCTGCAGGACCAGTAACAGAGGAGCATGGTCTGATCCTACTTTTGGAAGGTGTTTGACCATAGCCTCAGGGAACAAAGCCTTCCAACCTTGATTACATAAGGCCCTGTCAAGCCTCTCTAAAATTCGGGCTCTCCCCCTCTGTCGATTCGTCCATGTAAATTTGCTCCCAGTGAACTCCAGCTCCATGAGACCATTAACACAGATGAAATTCAGAAACTCCCTTTCAGCCAATCCGAAGCTGAATGGCAGTTCACCTCTCTTCTCTTCAGTAGTTAGGAGGGGTTAGTGGGGAGTTATGAGGGGAGATGGTGGTTACCCTGCCAAGTGGCAGGGGACCCCACTAGTATATATATATATCTCAACTTATTTTTTGATTCATCTATATGATCGATGTATGTACGTTATAATATATATATATATATATATATATATATATACTAGTAAGCCCCCCTACCACACGGTAGAGTAACCATTCACTCTTCCCACCTTCCCTATTAACTTCTCACTAACCCCATTTCTTCCCCCACTAACTTCCCACCTCTCCCACTAACTCCCCCTCCACGTAGGCTCCATCTAGGATAATCTCTGCCATGTAGGACGCCAGTTAGGACAATCAAAGTTTATCTTATAACTATCTCTCCATATAATGATGATATCTCGTGTTAATGGGGGTTAAGGAATTTTGGGGTTAAAAAAGTGGGGTTAAGGAGTGGGGATAAATTTATTCCCATTTTGGTGTTTAGGGATAAGTGGGTTAAGTAGTGGGGATAAGGGGGGTTAAGGGTAGAATTTGTAGCTAATACCAAAAATGCCCTTATATATAATGGCACGCCGAGAAGTGGCAAATAATATTAATCAAATCATACTGTAATAAAATATTAATATAAGTGGGTCCATGTGCCACATGTCACCACGTGATTGGTCCATATCATCCAAAATAGTATTATTTTAATATTAATAATATCATACTGTAATAAAATATTATTATAAGTGGGTCCATGTGCCACGTGTCACCTCGTGATTGGTCCACGTCATCCAAAATGACATTATTTTAATATTAATAATATCATACTGTAATAAAATATTATTATAAGTGGGTCCCACATGCCACGTGTCACGTCGTGATTGATTCACGTCATCCATAATGGCATTATTTTAATAATAATAATATCATACTGTAGTAAAATATTAACATAAGTGGGTCCCACGTGTCACGTGTCACACCGTGATTGGTCCATGTCATCCAAGATAGTATTATTTTAATATTACTAATATCATACTGTAATAAAAAAATATTAATATAAGTGGGTCCCACGTGTCACATGCCACGTCATGATTGATCCACGTCATCTAAAATAGTATTATTTTAATAATAATAATATCATACTGTAATAAAATATTAATATAAGTGGATCACACATGCCACGTGTCACATCGTGATTGGGCCACGTCATCCAAAATAATATTATTTTAATATTACTAATATCGTACTGTAATAAAATATTAATATAAATGTGTCTCACATGCCACGTATCACCTCGTGATTGGTCCACATTAATTTAATAATTTAATCATATCTCCACTTCAAGCACCAACCAAACACCAAAACTTAGAAAATCCCAGAAAGTCACTCCCCAGAAAATCACTTCAGGGAAGTCACTCCCCAAAAAATCACTCCACTTCAGCTCACTTCTCAGCAACCAAACAGGCCCATATTAGAACAATATCATTTGAGGGTAGTATAGTCATTTAGGTCATGGTGCTTAACCCAGGATAAATTTATCCCCAGTTAACCCCATTACCTAACCCCATTCTTATTTGGAGATAAATGGGAGGTTAAGGGGGGATCCCACACCAAACAGAGGCTCAGAAACTTTGTGGGGATAGATGCCGGACTATTTAATGATCCCAGATTGGGTGGGCCTGGTGCCATCGACGCAAGGGACGGCCGATACCTAAGGCCCACCATTCAATGAGTACGAGGGTGTCGTCTTGTCAGCTGACCCGGCCCACTAAACGACCTGACAAAGTAGCCAGATTTGATTATTCTAGCAGTACGTAGTCTTCCTTCACTCTTTGTTAGCTCCAAACTGCACAGCTGCAATACGTCACATTCATCATTTGGCCCTAATTTCTATATCGGATCGAACCTTGATTAAACTTCGCCATCCATTTTGATATGGATTTTTCTAAGCCAGCTTTTGGCTCAATAACTCAAAAACGAAAATGACATGCATGCTTCTTGTGACTTATCTTAATTTGACTTTAAATTATATATATCAGCCTTGTTTTTAGCTCAAAAATTACTTTGTATGGTGTTGGTGAAGATGCACCGGAATAATTTGACTTTAAATTATATATATATATATATATATATATATCTTAATTACTTTGTATTACATGCGATATAATATCGGACGGCATAGGAATAATTTCTTTTCAAAAAACACAAAGAATAGTTTTTTTCGGTTTTAAATACGATCACATGAGGCCTATAATACAGCCCATCAAAGTCTTACACCGAACCTGATGAGCCATCACCCAAACATGTCCAATTAAACGTGGAGTTATGTAGACTAGTGCGTGCTACAGTACATACATAGCCTTAATTGAGAGGTGATGGATGCGAGGCGAACAAGGCACCCAATGTTTCTTTCTGACTTCTGAGGTTGAGACTCCAAATCCCAATAGTGAGTGACTTAATTGTCCTGTTTGGTGCGTGTTTTTACGCCTGTACTTGAACTTTCTGAGCTGAAAACTCCTTATGATCTATCCCCACGTAATGTTTCTTTTTTGAGCACTGATTGGTGCACACGTAAGCTGGCGTATGTATCTCACATTACCGATTCTGAATACATGTCTATCGATAGTGGTCTACCGATAGACATATATAACCTATCGGTACCCCACTACCGATAGGTTCGTTGTCGATTCATATACATGTCTATCGGTAGTGGGCTACCGATAGACATGTACAACCTATCGGTAGTGGGATACCGATAGGTTGTATATGTCTATCGGTATCCCACTACCGATACACACTATCGATAGCCTATTACTGATAGTGTGAAATGCACATGCCAAGTGGACATGTGCACAAATCATTTTTGTTCTTTCTTACTTCTGAGGTGGAGACTAGCTGGTTACCATACGACTTTGTGACATGGAACAAGCTTAATTCCACACGCAGGCGGGACCGCTTGGCACTTACGTACGTACGTAGTATTACTTCACTAGCTTAATTCCACACGCAGGCGGGACCGCTTGGCACTTACGTACGTACGTAGTATTACTTCACTACATGCGTCATATATGCACCTTCTCCACATCCACATCAAGGTTGATTCAAGCTACGAGCTAGCCTGGTCAAAAGTACGTACACTTTTATCCTCTCTGGGTGGAACTGGAGAAAATTAATTACTTGAGTTCCTGAAATTTTACCTCCAAAGTTGATGATCTGAATATATTATGGGCAAAAAATATTATCACATACAATTTATAAGTATTTTTACCTGAGATTAAAAGTGAATTAATTGTTACCGACCGTGTATAAGTAAGAGTCCGTGTTCGAAGATATTCTGGCGGCTAATAGAAAACTATGACTTTTTAGTACCAACAGTCGTAGAGTTCCAACATTTTCTTCCAGGAATCTTGTCGTCTTCGAAAGTTTCCTATAGATTACTATCAAAATCTTCGTTCGTCTGTCATGAATTCATGATGATCGAGGATGTATGGATTGCATGAACTCCAATGGCATCCCGGCCCTGCTTTCTTTTCCTCTAATTAATAGCAACGGCAAACAGCTGAACGTGAACCACGGACTTATAAACAAGATGATGATAAGGCGAGCCGCACCTCATAGCTAGAGCCTTTTAATGCAGCAAGAGTATTAGTGCTTCGAGTTCTTAATTGCTCCGCTATAATTCCTCTCCTCCGCCATGTCGTCTTTTTCTATCATCCTATGTGCGGTAGGGGTCCTCTCTGTTTTCCTCTCATGGATGCCACTCGCTCTGGCTCTCTCCACCACCATCACCCATCTTCCAGGATTCCAAGGGCCTTTGCCGTTCCACCTGGAAACTGGGTAATTAATAAGCCGTCAAAGCCTTGGTCATGTCTAGCTATATATATACATAGCTCCATATATGACATATATAGAAGAACGATCGAGAGCATATATATTGATGTATGCATGCATATATGCATATTTGCAGGTACGTGAGTGTGAATGATACACACGACGCCGAGGTGTTCTACTACTTCATCAAATCGGAGGGGAAGCCGGAGGAGGATCCTCTGTTGGTGTGGATCACCGGAGGACCGGGGTGTTCCGGCCTTTCCGGATTGTTGTACGAAATAGGTGAAGTGATGATCGAATATTCTTTTTTTCCCTCACTCGTTTTTTATGTCAAGATGCATGGAACGTAAATTAACATGACCACCTGAGGATCCCCAAAACGAGGCCTTGCCCTCCCTCCCCTTAATTTCATCTTTCTTTTAATTAGAATCATCACTCGCATTCCCATCATGAGATAGATGTTCACATTCGTACAATTCTCGATATATATTACTCAAAGATATATGCTTGATCATCCCTCAAGGAAGAGAGGGTTGCGGATTACTATAGGTTCCCATTTATATTTGAGAATTTTTTACCATGGTAATGTTTTATATATGGATGCCAACATGCACGAACATAAGGACCGCGCACTTTTGGATCAGCTCAAAGATAACCACATGATGGATATATGTCTCCAATCTTGGAAGAGCAGAGCAGTACGTGATAGTTAACCAACCCCGATCCAACCTTAGGTCGCGGCGTAGATTTTTTTTTGAGATTGGTGACATGTGTAGTCATACATACATAGATATATATACATACACACATACGCACATATATATATATATATATATCAACCTTATAAGGAGCAATAACGGTTACAATCGTTTTCCTTCTATTAGTTTGTTTATATGTATATTTTTCTAAGTTAACTTTGTATATTTTTATCATATTCTCTAGATTAGTTTTAAATATACATCCTTATATAAGGTTTATATCAACCTTATAAGGAGCAATAACGGTTACAACCGTTTTCCTCCTATTAATTTGTTTACATGTATATTTTCCTAAGTTAACTTTATATATTGTTATCATAATTCCCTAGGTTAGTTTTAAATATACATCCTTATCTACCTTATAAGATCCGATGATAGTTATCCCTTATGACTCATAATCTGAGTCATAAACTTATACACACATGACATACACGTGTCATAAAATTGTAATTAAATAAAAAAAAGAAAGGATAGTGGGTTGATGTGAAAGTTATTATAGAGATAGTGGGGGCTGGCAGTTAGCCGTGCCAGGTGACACGGGCCCACCACCTAGTATATATATATATATATATATATATATATATATATATATATATATATATAACATATGTACATTGAATTGACATAAAGAACATATATGTACATTTAAGTTGATATAAGAAACATGTGATGTGATGTGCACGCGCCGATAGATCGGATGGCTTGGCTGGCTAAAAATCATTTTTCGGTAAAATATTAACCTATACTAGATAGGGGGTTGAGTAAAGTTGTTTGTTTTTCTCTTCTGAGTTAAAGACTTCCAGACAATAATAAGAACTTCTACCCAGAGAGGATCAGAAACATGTGATCTGTGGGAAAGACACAAGTTTTATCCATAAAATAGCTGAGGGCCATTGTGGTCCGTCGGTTACTTGTGAGGTTCATGTGGCTTATCTTGAGAATTACAACGACCCTTATTGGGTTGGTATAATCGCACATATAGAGATCAAGATATATATAATTCTTTTTAATTAGCTAAGCCTTTAATTTACACTGATTTAAGAGGGCAATTGTCCTTCATTTCTAATAAACTTGGAGGCTTAGAGATTGGATCCCAGACCAACCCATTACCAATGCCTGAGATTACTAACCACTTGAGCTATATAATTATCAAGGGCTGTAGATTAAGATATATATATATATATATATAGAAGGTTATATCATTCTAGGCAACATGAGAGTCATCCATATATGTTTAAATATAAAACAGAGGATTAATCCCAACTCAAGACCTTTAACAAGAGGTTACAAGCCTCACTAGCTAACTGTTCCATTGACCATTGGATTCATTATACAAAAGTGTTGAGATTTCATATCCATCCTCTGTTTGTCGATCAAGTTAATGTTCTTCCAAAATATAAATGTTCACAATGGGAATCAACTCGATCTTATATATATAACATTGTCATATATATTGAATTTAGTTGAATACACGTAACGTACGTGATGTTTTTCAACAAATTAAATAGAATGCATGCAAGACATTAGACACCCCCTTTATGATTAATTACATTGTGTTGATCGATGTGCATCCATTGCAGGACCTATGAAATTTGATGTTGCCAGCTACGATGGAGGTGTACCACCTTTAGTGTACTACCCATATTCATGGACCAAGGCATGCATGAACCACTGCCCTCATGTCTTCTTGCTTATTATATATATATGAAGCTGCATGTATGCTACTCATCTACTGCGCGCTTTATATATATATATATATATATATATATGAGATCATGTGTGCCTGCTGCGAGTATATAATATATATAGTATATATACGTGCGGTGCTTGTACGTTAATTGCAGGTGGCCAACATCATCTTTCTGGATTTCCCGGTGGGGACTGGATTCTCATATGCAGGAGTTCCAGAAGGCTACAGCTCGGGAGACATCGAAACAGGAACAGAAATCTACACCTTTATGAAAAAGGTTGATTTATTAATTAATGTTAGTTAGTGCACATGCATGCATTCATTCAACGCCTTTCTCTTCTTAATTTCTACTTCATTTTTTTCTCAGTTTAATTTCACAAGTTCTAGCTAGCTAGTATATATATATATATAATTAAATCATGCATGAGAGATAAACTAACTAGCTAGCTAGCTGATTGCCATTTTCTTCTTCAAATGTATGTGCTTCTTAGTGGTTTGTCGATCACCCAGAATTCATCTCGAATCCCTTTTTTGTTGGTGGAGACTCTTATTCTGGAAAGATTATTCCCATCGTTGCTCGAGACATAGCAAATGGTAATTAATCTCTCAGCCAAATCTTTTATCCCTGTTCAAATAATTAATGAACTGAAGCAATAATGACTGATGCTGCATTAATTTGAGGTTCCAATGCCTCTCAAAAAGCTAGACTTGCCACAATTTTCTTCTAAAATAGATGTCGCTATATATATGTGTCTATGTGTGATTGACTCTAATTCGATGTCCGTACGTATCTTATACAATTTGTACTGCTTCTGGTTCAGGCAACCAACATGGAGGTGAGCCAACCTTTAATCTCAAGGTAAATTAACCAACTATTACAAGGATTCTTTTTCCCGGCCTTAGTGGTCATAAATAATGCATGCTTATCTTTTGAGTTATTAATCAGTAGTGAATGTCGATCAAAGAGGTCAAATCTTTTTAAAAAATTATAGGCATCTACTTAAGATGGTGTTGTGTTGTTCCAGGGCTATTTGATTGGCAATGGAGTAACAGATGTCGAGTATGACAGCGGGGGAGTGCCGCAATTCCTTCATGGAATGGGGCTTATATCTGACGAAATTTTTGAGGTCATCATGATGTTTCTAACTCTTTCATCTTTTGTTGAATCCTCCACACCTTCATGGCTTCATATATATAAGCTAGAATCTCTTTTTAATTATAACCTATTTTGTTTTAGTGCCTTGTTTCTAACCTGTTTCTCTACCCGCCATGCTAGCTTTACTATTGGCTGATAGTTATTATGTCGTTTACCTTGACATTGGCCATGATCAGTTTGATGAGAAAAATGATACACCTATTTTTCTTTCATCAATTTTTGAACTAAAAGAAAAAGGAAAAACATGAAAATATAGGCTTATTAATGCGGACGTGGAATTAATTTGTGAATATTAGAATGTCGTCTTTCTCTTTTGTTTCTAAAATAAGGTGTGTATATATTGTATCATAGCTCATCTAGCTAGGGATGTTGTTTCCATGCCTCCGATGAACTCTTATAATTAGCCCTTAATTCGGCTTCCCATTCCTCGGGCTCAACTAATCAAAATGAAAGATGTTTATATATATACATGGTGCCTCCTATATATTTTGTCCAAAAAATAAAAACAACTTAATTTATTGCCTAGATTAATTGGTTTATTAATTGATGGGTTGTCTAGCATATAATCACTGAAACTGGAAAAATGCATCTACTTATATCGATCTTCTATATATGATTCCTTTTATTTATTTTTATCAGGCAACGAAAAAACTATGTGGTGGGGAATATGCCAGTCCTGGTGTGGGATGTGCAAATGCTCTCGCTGCTATGCGTCAGGTTGGAACTTTTATTGGAAGCTTAATTTTCCCTTGTACAATTAATTAAATTGTCTATATATATCCCATGCATGCATCCCTGTGATTGGCTATATATATATATATATATATATATATATATGTAGTGTGTCCAGAGAGTAAACTTTGTGCACATCTTGGAGCCTCTGTGCTTTCCCGCGAATCCGAGGCCGCACATATTTGCTCCATACGGGAAAACTTTGCTGCTGCCGGAAGAGCATCTCAACCCAAAGTCATCCCTTCTTCCGCTTGAGTGTAGGGTAATATGATCTCTTTCCTCACTTAATAATTAGTTTGGCATTAAGTAAATTAAAGTGCTGCTTTAATTTCCTTGATAATTAACCTGCAGCTTATTTTATGTATATACCTCTATGTCTTATGACAGAGTTCTGGATATCTTCTTAGCCGATTATGGGCAAACAATGATGCTGTTAGGGAAGCCCTTGGCATCCGAAAGGTACGTACGTATGAGCTCTGCAATCTTCAAGGGTACGTGTGCATGCATATCATCTTTATATGACAGTATAGTTATAAGTTAACTTGGTTGTCCTACGTGGAGCCTTTAGTGCGGGAGGTGGTTAATGAAAAAAAGAATATTATAGGTGGTTAATGATTAATGGAGAAATTAATGAGTGGTTACCCTGTCAAGTGACAGGGTAACCACTAGTATATATATATACAACAACGAGACAATGCAATTAATAGTCGTGCTTAATTATATTAGAGACTCATAATATATATATATCAACATATAGAATAATTAATGACTTCTAAGTAAGATATTTTTTAAGTGATCACTTGATTTGGAAGACAATTTATACCTTGCGAAACAGGGGAAAAAAAGCTCCTGGATGAGGTGCAACTACGGCATAGCTTATACATCTGATGTCACAAGTTCTATAAAATTCCATCTGGATCTAACCACCAGAGGGTACCGAGCGCTTATCTACAAGTGAGTCTCTGTTCTTCTACTGTTGCTCTGTTTAATTTCTTCCTCCATGACTTCAAGCCAAAAGGAATTAATAGTCTCATCATACATGCATGGCTTCACATGTGGCAGTGGTGACCACGACATGGTCATACCGTATGTGGGTACACAGGCATGGATTACATCTCTCAACTTCTCCGTCGTCGATGATTGGCGATCTTGGCTCGTAGACGGCCAAGTAGGGGGGTACGTTCTTGATCTTTCCACCATATTTCTGAAAATAGATAATTAGTTCAAAAAAATTGAGATTTATTCGAGTGTCTAATGGCATACGTACTCGTGTGATTGCTGTTCAGGTTTACAAGAAAGTATTCCAATAACTTGACGTTTGCAACTGTTAAAGTAAGATTTCTTTCTAGCTTACATGCCATTTTCCCCCAAAAAAAGAGATAATTAATCACATAATTAAACTAGCTACTGCCGCAAATGCAGGGTGGAGGGCATACTGCTCCAGAGTACAAACCAAAAGAATGCCTGGCTATGTTCCAGAGGTGGGTTTCGGATGTCCCTCTATGATTCGTGGCTCTCATGCATGCATCATGCATGTTGTTGCATGTATGCATAACCATTCAATTCCTTCGATACACGTACGGATCGTCATATATACAAAATAATTCTTCATAATACAACTCATGTATGTATCTTAAACACGCCTTCTTTTTCATACATCAATATATGTGCTGCAGCGAACTGTTGCAATCAGCTACATATCCATGACTTAATTACTGCATCTCCTATATATATACTAGCAGGAGCCACCTGGCACGGGTAATCACCCACCTCCATTACCTCTAATCAACCACCGCTATTATCTCTAACCAATCATCTAGAGCCACATAGGACTCCACATAGGGCATGTAGGATAACAGGTGACAACAGGACAAAGCCAATAACTGTCATTAGATCTTATAATATACTAGTACTCACATGTGTCCCTGACACAGTTTTTAGTTATTGTTAATATAAAATTTTAACAAACTCCCTGTAGTTTGTCTGGTTAGACGGCTGTGTTGACCCGTAGGTGGTCCATGGTTCGAAGGTTGGTCATAGTTTTTTGTTCACTGCCACCATAAAACATAGCCAATAAAATATAAAATATAAAATAAAATATTATAAGTCTAACTTAGGGTATATAAAATAAATATAAGTCTTTGCATATTGCATAAAATAATATTAATAGAATTTAGGTTGATATGAATTAATGCGGCTTTATATAAAGCAAACTTAGATAATATATATATAAAGAAACTTAGGGGATATGAATTAATTCAGCTTTAACCGTTTTTGCTCCTTATAAGGTTGATATATATATATATATATATATATATATATATATATATATATATATATATATATATATATGTATGCACCATCGATCTTAACATATATATATATATATATATATATATATATATATACTAGTAAACCTCCTAAATTCCCCTACCACCTGATAGGGTAACTACCCTCTCTCCCCATCTCCCCTACTAACTCCCCACTAACCCCCCTAACTCTCCCCACTAACTTTCCACCTCTCTCACTAACTCCCCCCACTAACTTCCCACCTCTCCCACTAACTCCCCTCCACCTAGGATCATCCCTGTCACATAGGACGCCATTAGGACAAACCAAAAGTTTTATTGTTAATCATCCTGCTATATAAGGATGATAGGTAGCTCCCTCTCATTGTTTGTTTTATTTGGAGAAAAGTAGACTATGCTAAGCAATGGCCAATAATAATGGTTTCCATGGCCATCCACAACCAACCAACAGGAGCAGTGGTTAAGCAGCTCTGGTCTTCTGGACCATTCGCAGTTCCGATGGTTCATTATGGGAACTCTCTGTTCTCAAAGGGCCTTATAGGAAGAGAGTTTTCAGCTCATGGATCTAAATCCAAACGGTCCTATTAGGAACCGAATCCATGGGCTTCTTGCGGTCAAAACCCCAGTTCTCCACACGGACTTTACCATAAAAGCCCACAAACATTTTCGATGATCTTACCACAATCCATGGGGTGCTTTGCGTTAGCCCAATCGAACCGAATGGAAAAAGACGAGAAGCGGAGGAGGTTCAGCGATGCGCTCCTCAAGTTATTCCATCCACCGTCGCCGCCGCCGCCGCCGTCTACGCCTATTTCTCCTCCTCGACCCATTAATCGAACACCTACCGTAAGGTCTCCTTTCTCTGCAGCATCTATTTATTTATAGACATCTAGTGCTCTATGCTTTGATCGATAGAAACCCTAGCTTCTCCTCTAACCCAACGTGTTTTGAATGGAGACGGAGTCAACACCCAATCCTAGTTTATGCTCGTCGATCGTAACGTAATCTACCCGAATCCTATGGTTTTGCTGAATTTAAGTAATTATGCATGCAATAGAAAGTTGAAGGAGATCCATTGGTATTAGCATTGGCATCCGAGCGAGAAGACATGGAGGTCGTCGAAACAGCTGGTACGCGAACGTCACCGAATCATATTTATGTATCTTCTAAGCTTATAGGATCTTTTTATCATTATTCCACTGACCTCATTGTTGGGGTTGGATTGTTGGAAGATGAGGATGATGAGGGGAAGCCGAGTTCGACGAGTGATACAAGCGATTCAGCTCCACGGAAACACACTAGAGCGCAGAGAAAGAGAATTAGGAAGAGGAAGGTGAAAGAAGCCGCTTCATTGAGAAGAAAAGTCATTGGACCTCTCCTGCCATCTGGTTAACCGCATCTTTCTAACGATGAAAACAAGCCATTGCAGGAGAGAGACGAGCAAAGGATTTAACAATCCTGGTGAAGTTTTGATCAAAATTTGGATCGCACGCAATCCATGGCATAATGACCTGTTTGTTTTTCCTGCTCTCTTGGTTATTAACTCAAAGGTAAGCAATAGTTTAACTTCGCAGATTGAGATTCGAGAGACTTATTAGTGATGTATCTTGAGTTTTACGTAACATATAATGAATGCTTCTAGGTGGATAGAGAAACTTGCTTCTAGCCAGGAGCTCCCTCGCTCGACTATAAGGGATAGATAGCAAGGGCACGTCAAAGTGTCTATATTGCCGCTACATGCTGTTGTTAATCCACAAGCAGCTAGATGCTAGCTCTTGGGCACGCCAGGTCGATCTCCTGTGTCTGTTCACTATCAAATCCCTTGTTTGCCTCGAGCACTTTTCATATAGGCCCACGTCTCAAAGCCCATAGTTGTCAAACGTAACTCCAGATCGAGTCCGTGGAAAATCCAGCAAGTGCCAAGTGGTGCTTTTGTAGGATGGCCACTCCACTAATAAAGCGATACCTGATTAGACCTTACCTACAACTTCCATTAGCCTCTTCGGGAAGAGAATAGCAATTTTGCATATATACCATTAATCAATGTCCACCCCGTTATTCAAGATTTAAAAGCTAGTTAGGAACATGAAACCATCAGTCAAGTGATTTGCAGAACCCACAATAGGCTTCTTCCACGAAGCCATCAAAGCAAAGAAAAGAATAACAAATAACAAATGTTACATTTTGCCTATGAATCGATACCTTTTTAGCCTGACAAAAATCGGATCAATCGACGTTCTATAGAAAAAAGGCTCTTAGTGTGCGGTATTGACAACTAACAGACAGACAGGTATCATGTATCACACTTTTGTTGCCCTCTTCATTCTTTAACGTGAAGCCAGAGACCAACTCTTAAGTGAGGTTGCATGGCTGGCATTTTTACCAGAGTCGAGCTATTGACCAAGTACGTGCTATATTTGAGCAGATCCTAGGATGAAACCTTTTGCAGATTTGGCCCCAAGTTTGTTGTCTCAACACTCCTTTCGTGGGTCCGGACCTAATTTTTCTATTGGTCACGCTCCTCTCGTTTGGGAAGCAAGTCAACCCTTCTGAACCTGAGATTAAACCTTCTACCTGCAGACAACCAAAATCACATGAGCCCTTACATTCCAGGAACCTATAACAATCCCGTCCTAGATCGTGGCAAAGAAGAAGCAATAATTATGTCCAGGGCAGCAGGATGCGCTGAGGTCATTATACTCAGGGTAATGAGTAATGCAAAAAAAAGAGCAATATTCTGCAAGCAAAGAGAATTTATTCTGGATTAAAATACTAATCCTGAAGTACTGTTAGTCTCAAACACTGTTTCAGAAACTGGATCAACCCATATCAATCTATGGAGAATAAGAACCCCACTTCCGAGATAGATCAGATAATTAAATCGGAAAGAAAAAATGAAGATGGAACCTTTACCTCTAGGGCCTCTTGAGAAGAACTTCAACACCTCATCAATAATTATAACCTAGAAGATGCAAACAATTACTTGGCATCAACAGAATAAAAGATCTGAAGACGGCTACACTATAGGCCAGCTATATCCGACATACAATTGGCAATCTTATCAGGCACAAACAACTAATAGAAGGATTAAAGAGGGTACTAACAGGAAAAGAGAGATATAGAATGACTTTCCAGTCGGCCCATGTTAGTGGAGTAACCTGCAAAAAAAAACAGAGATTTCCAGGATGTCCTTATTTGTTAGTAGAAGGAACAACTTCTCTCGCCAGTATCCAAAGGAATACAAAATAAAGTTGAAGGGAAGAAAGAAGAGTCTTACAGAGAAAAGTACGGACAGAGGTTCAATGTACAAAATCAGAAGATGAAGAAACATAGTGAGAATAATGGAAGCAACAAGCCACAGGTTACTCCAAGGTGGGATTATGCTGGAAAAATAAAACTCATCATTGGTCGATCAGTTTAACTTATCTAACGGTCGAAAAAACTAGACAATCTTCATTTTCCAAGAACCAGTAGAATCAAAACACCAAGTCGAAACTCACAGGAGAGACTGATTCTCGCTCAGATTATTCAAAGCATTAAACATCTCCACAACAACAAGCACCGTCATCGCCACTGTTGACGGATGTCGGTCATCAAATATAGTGCATGGATATGCCGTTTGCCTTGTTGTGCAAGAATCAAAATTCACCTGTACCATGATAAAGTGGAAAATCAACATGACCTAATATACATGAAGAATTCAGATATATACACAAAGAATGTAGACATCATCCCAACAAAATTCAGATTAAATGCATCTTCTGCTTGGCCTTTTGACAGTATCAGGAGAGGGAGAGCTAGCAAAAGGCAGGAAGCCCAGGATAACAATTCAAGATCCACAACTCCTAGAAAAGTTGGTAGTGGCATTCACCTCCAGAAGGGAGGTTGCAGCACCGAATCCTCCCGTCAGCGGACATAGGAAGGTTCCAAAGCCCACACCATCTTCTCAAGGAAGAGATGGTTAAAGAATATTATTTGGTAAAAGAAAATTGTTTAATGCAATTTCATGACAATATCTTTTTCACAAACTTACAGTCCACATTTTAATCTTAATTATTTGAAATCCTAAACACATTGGATGAAATCCATATTTACTACCCAGCAGTCGTATCATCCCTTCAACCATGCATTGGTGTTACAGGAAAGCGATGTCACGCCTTAAATGCAAGACTCCCAGATCCAATTTGGCATTTGAAATTACCAGGTGACTCGAGCAATCAAACCTGAACTCACCACTTTTCTTGACCACTATAGCCAAGGGCACTATAACGTCAAAAAGGCAGCCACCATTTCTTTCTTGCACAGAAATCAACAAGCAAGGTTCCCCAAAGACTTTCAGATTACAGCAAAGAGGAGGGAAAATCGAAGCCAGACTTGCAAACCTGGCTGCATAAATTCCATGGGAGGTTTACAAGGAATATGTGAATGCAAAGCATTACAAAACCCTTAATGATGGCTAGAACTACCAAGTGGCAAATCAGCCAGGCACTCCATGGACAAACGTCCCTTTGCAACTATGTTTGGAAGTACTTTATAGGTCCAAAGCTCAAATCTCTGAAGAGCCAGAAAGAAAAAGTTCAAAAGAATATATCTGCGAAAACCAAACACAGATTTTAACAGCATGGTGGTAACCACCCTTCCTGTGTGTTGATGGTTTTCTAGATGAATATATGTCATTATCTACGATGCTATGTATGATGGTTCATCTACAGCCATCAGTTACATATGACTGTTCTAAAGCCCAATCACAGGCATTATAATACCCAATAATTAGTTTGACATGAATGTCCTACACAGTCGCATGACGTTCTATCCTGAAGTCGGCACTCATCTTAGCATTATATCGTAGGAAAACAAAAGTCATATACATTTCTTGCAGTAAACAAGTCAGCTATTATGAGATAATTGCATGCACAAACTAAAACAGCAAGCAAAGGGTGCTGAAGACTTACCAATTCATAATATGGCAATTTGGGCCCAGTATCGGAATAGACAAACCACCAAACAAATCCAGCAATGGTAGCCAGACCAACATAAGCTGCACAAACAATATTTTCGGTAAGGATCAAAGAAATTGGGATATGATACATTACCAAACGACAGGATCAACTAAAGAACACTCCATAGCATGCTCAAAATCATAGGTCTAACCTTGGTGGAATGTGGTAAACCTCAAAATCTCTGAGTGATGAATGTTTTTACACATTTGCCTAGGTATGTCCTATATTGACAATGGCCATCATCAAGCATAATTGGCCAGAAAGTGAACAGATTTCAATAAGATTTTATTCTGCAAGGAGTCAGTGCAATCGCCTAAATCATAAAGGCAGGTTTCAGTTTCTACAGCCTAAGAAATCTCCTATATCAGGACTTCTAGATGAGAATTAAATGGAGGGTGACCGGATGAGCACTTAATATACACTGAGTGAGAAAGAACATGGGAGTAGCTAATGGCAACTCCAGATATGTTCATGACAACTAACCATTATGCTTAGGTCAAACAGATCAGAAGACATTCAGTTAGAGCGCTCCATACATGAAAATGACTTTAACAACTAGGTACAAAGAGCAGGGCTAAGAATATTTTAACATACCTCCTATGACCAAATAACGGAAAAACAGCCATCCACTGACTACAGCTTCATTAACCTGCACTAAAACAAAAACCAACAAAGATTTGTATGCGCTATATGACGACTTAATTTATCTAGAGAATATCATGGATATATCCAGTACTTATACTGAAAAGTTCAATACATCACACTTCTGCCTATAAGCACCAACTTTATGACCATTTCCAAGGAAATAACTATGAGGCTATATCCCAGTTCTTGGGAGTTCTGCTTTTTTTGAATATTGCGTCACTATTCTATTGAAGATAGCATCAGCAGTTTTTCTACAGCTATTTCAGATTCTGTTATGATCACCTCCTCAGTGTAACCTTTAGATCTTACATCTTCTGATCCCTTTGATATCACTCTATACCCTCCACAAACTGAAGTCTCCTTTGATCTCCAATCCACTCTGAACTAGTTAAGCTGATGAGCTCTTGATAAGAAGATCACAATTACTTCCACTTTTCACTTGTGTGTTTGCAGTATGACGACAATTTGTTGCATCAATAATTAGCATACATCCACAAAGTTCAGGGCTCACTACATGCTCTCGCAAAGATGGTGTAATGAATATAAGCAGACACGTGGAAGTAAACAAATCAGAATTTGTTTTAAGCATAAGCAAATGACAAAATTAATTGTAATTTAACTCGATGTGCATTGTCATAGGAATGAATAAAAATAGTTCTTAAAGACAGATTCTTCTACTAATTATACCTTTCGAGGCTTAGCCGTCATCACATTCCTATCTTGCTTGTTGAAGCCAATTGCTGTGGCAGGCAAGCCATCAGTAACCAAATTTACCCAAAGTAACTGGACCTGCAAAGGAACATTGTTAGCAGGTCAACCTGCAAGGTTCCACAGATTAGCCATTTATTCAGCACACAATACGAGATCATGACTATCTCCCTAACAGGAATCGATTTCATAGACAATTCACTGTTAAGGAAACCTTATATTTCTCTAACAGGAATCGATTTCATAGACAATTCACTATAAAGGAAACATTATATTGATTGTTTCACCCTCAAATGAATTACCACATATCCAGTTCCGGCTGCTAAGAGTTTTAGAGCCATCACGGGGAGTGCTGGTAACGAATAACAGACAGCAAGCAGATAAGTGGAAAAAGAAGGTAAAAACTGGAACTGCATTTCCGAAGCTTACAGCACTCTTTTAGATCCATTTATGAGCACACTCTATGGACATGAAGAAATACATCATAAAGAAAATGTGAGAAAGAAGAACATGTACCAAGCTCAATCACATGCAACTCAAGGCAATGGTCTTAACATTTGAGAAAACAGATCTAGTGATTGAAGGCTTACAGGGACTAGAGTTTCAGGCATTCCCAGCACAGCCGCAACAAAGATGCAGACTACTTCACCGATGTTTGAGGAGATCATGTATCTGATAAATTGTTTTGTGTTGTTGTATATTGCTCTCCCCTCTGCCACAGCCTGCTCAGAGGAATATTCAGTAAATAGATATAGGAGATGTACTTGTTCTACAAGATCATGTAACAAATAATCCTGAGAGCAAAATGTTCACTCATCTTTCCATACAAAGAAACCAACTTACTGCAACAATTGAAGCAAAGTTGTCATCGGCCAATACCATATCTGAAGCACTCTGAAAATTTTAAATAAGCTGTCAGAGAAGTGTAAACAGATATCAATAGTAATCTCGAATCATTCAACAAACACACATGACACAGCATTAAATTAACCAGCATGCTTGAACCTATTTAGTAGTCAGCTGCTATAATAAACTCCTATTTTTAAAGATTCATTATAATGCTAAGTTCAATAAAAACACAAAAGTATACCTTTGCAACAGCTGTTCCTGATCCCATTGCAATTCCTATATCTGCTTTCTTCAATGCAGGTGCATCATTAACGCCATCACCAGTCATTGCAACCTTAAGAACAATCAGTTCCACAATAAGCAATATGAAGCAAAATATTCTGAAATTATTTCAGCAAATTTTCTTCAGCAGTCCAAAATATTGTTATGCTTCCACGAGATTGACCTTTAAACCACAGGGTAAAAGACATCATAGAATGTGAAAAGTCAATAAATTCACGCCTTGCAGTGAAATGGAGATGTTTCATTTTATCCTTTACCAAGTCTTGCAAAAATTTATGGTAGATTCACTCAGCGGCTAAAATCATAGAACCAAAAAAGCTTAGAAGCATAAAGATGTATCTATAAACTGATAGAAAGAGATAAGAGGCATACCACTTCGTTCTGATTTTGCAAAGCTTCTACTAGCATTTTCTTATGAGAAGGCTCAACCCTATTTGTCATATAGGTATATCAGCTCATTTAAAAAGTCAAGTTAAGGAGCAAATAGTAGCAGCATTGCAACAGAAAGAAGCATCTCACAGTACAATCGGGCTTTCCACTCAGAAAAAGAAGAATGAAATGTCTATCAATTGGAAATCCAAAAGCAATATTTCATCAATGATGAGATACAGAACATTTTTATTGCCTTAAATAGGCTGCAGTTGCATCATGATAGGCAGATTATGAGCTACATTTGCATTGGATTTAAAAATTTCCTTGAGGGCCATATTGGTAATTAAACGCTAAAATAATCACTTGAGTGAAAGCCCCTAAAACGAGTTATGTGAGTACTTCAACTTACAAGAATAGGCACGCAACAATATTTATTCCATAGCCGACATGGCATTAGTACAATAAACAGATTTGCAATAATACCATTAAACCAAATCAGATATCAATAACAGGTTATGCCACCGGCAAATTCTAAGAAACGAAAACAGTGAGTTTTCAGCATTCACTTTCTATATGAAGGAGCTAACAGTGATCACATGTTACAGCAGGAAGTGCAATTAGATTAAAAATTAAATAGCAAGGATATACATGACTAAGGAAGAAACTACTCTCAAGAGCGTGCCGAAAGTGATTGAAGCCAAAGGAACAAATGAAACTTAACAACACACCATAAACGCTTGCCTACCATAAACAAGTGCTTACCAAAAGGGGTGGCAATGAGCCGATATAGAGTGAGCTAGGCTCAGCTCGAGCTCGAAATGGCTCAAGCTGGGCTCGGTTCGATATCGATTCGAGCTAAATAATGACAGCTCAAGCTCAGCTCGAACCGATATTGAGCTAGTTTGATGCCAATTTTAGATGGCTCGAGCCAGTTCAAGCTAGTATCGAGCCGAGCCAGCTCGATTGAACTCAAGCCAATATCGAGCCATTATCGCGTTGAGAGAGATTTCACAGGAAATTTGTCTGTGTCGAGAGCTGAGCCAGAGTTATGCCGGAGAGAAATCATGCAGGGAAGCGTGTCAGGAAGAAGGAACATGCAAGAATAGAGTCAGGTCGTCCCGAAAACGGGGGAGAGAGAGAGAGAGATAAAAGGCGTCGGGAGAGAGAACATTGTTTTTGGGTAGTTGGTGGTGGGTTGAGAGGGGTGGCTAGAGTTAAAATGTTCTAAGCAAGCCACTTTATACGATATGAGGGGAAGAACCATGATTTTGATGTGAAAATCCAAAGGCTGAAATAGCTAGGGATAGAAAGTCTAAAAAGCAAGCCTCTTTATATGATATGAGGGGAAGAATCGCGGCCTTTGATCTGAAAATAAAAGCTTAAGATAGTGGGGATAGAAAGCCTAAAAAGCAATCCTCATTATATGATATTGGGGAAAAGAACCTTTGAAGCGAAAATCAAAGGCTGAAATATTAAACATGAATGAATTTATATAAATTATGACAATCATTTATTAAACTTACAAAAAATATGTATTGATATAAAAAATTATTTTTAATTATTTACTTTCGAGCTGGATCGAGCCGATATCAATCGAGTCGACCATTGCTCATTATTAGCTCGTTATGGAGTCAAGCTGAAAATCCAACACGCTACCAGCTCATTATCATTTCGATCGAACTGTTACTGAGCTGGAATTCAAGCGGATATCGAACAATTTTCAAACTTCGAGCTGGATTGCCAGCCCTACTTACTAAAAGCCAGATAGGTTAAATGGCAAATGACGATAGATGAAAATTCAGTAGCTGCTATTAAGCACTTCGGTTTATGAAATTAAACATAGTGCAAAAATGATCCTTTAGAACTATCATAAGTACCTAGTAAAGAGAACCATGCGTTGCAATGCTGTCGTCCGCTCGAGAGGTGGAAGCTGTTCAAACTCTGAGGCTGTGTAAGAGTACCCAGTAAAATCATGGAGATCATTGAATGCACCAATTTGACGGCAAAGGGATTCTGCAGTAGACTAGTACAAGAGCAAAATTTAAACATGCACGCAAAAGGATTCTCACATAATAAAGAGAAACAAATAGAAAATATCTTTCTTGTGACTTACTTTATTATCCCCAGTGACCACTATAACACGTATACCTGCAGACATGCATGATACCATAGCGCTTCTAACTTCCTCCCTCGGTGGATCAAGCATTCCGACCTTAATATACATCACAATGCATAATGAGTACCCTTTCATTAGAAAAAGTCACAAGAGAAGCCATGTATTAGACGATTCCACTTCAACAAACCATAAACCACGATTCAGAAAAGGAAAGAAATTCAGCAACCTTTGAGATATGCAGGCAAATGAAATGATATGAACTCCAAAAAAGGCAGCATAAGAGTGTACGCAAAGGAAACCGCACAGGGAACAAATGTATGCAAATATTGATTCTTGAACGACTAAGCAGATGGAAAATAATTATTCGACTAACAATATGGAAAATAAACATAGATGATCTCTGCCAACACACAAGTAAGATAAAAGATAAGATGCATAGTAGCATAAATAAGATCAGGACGAAGTATACCAGTCCAATGAACGTCAGGTTTGACTCATCCTCATAGCAAAGAGTTTGTTGACCCATAGGCATCCGCTTTAATGCCAAAGCTAAACATCTTAGGGTGTCTTTTCCTGCAAAACTATACATTCAGCAACACAATTAATTCCACACGTGAAGGTAATGAGAAACCTGAGCTAGATCGAATCCCATATGTATCTGTATGAATTTGGACGTCACAATGGATAGGCATAAATGCATGTCTATAAACAAAATGGGCATGTACTTGTTACAAACTGTAATTTCACGAGACAGAGCAAAATGAACTGACTGTGATGAGTGCGAAATATAATTGCTTAGTACATCCTCAACACACTATAATAAATATCAAATCAAGCAAAACATATTGAAGGTTTCTTAAGAATCTCAACAAAATTATCATTGAACTGTTCCCATATGGTTATAATATTGTCTCCTAGCAACTTGAGTTTGAAGTCAATTTCTATGTGATCACATCCAAAATCAACCAAATCATTGGTTAACATTGAAAAGCTTATAATGCTAGAGTACCTTCGTGCCGTGCCACATGTGACCATTAAATTGGTTTGGATCGGCTTAATGTAAAACTACTTGTGCAGCAAACTAAATACTTGTGAGTTGGAATTATATTTAGTAAATATCTACTCATACAGAGTACAGCCAACAGCATATGTGGCACCACAAAATCTCGCCAGATGGTTACACATACATGATACATGGTTTAGAGAAACAATTTAGAAACTTTCGTGCTTGATAAGATTACTCCATTGCATTTTAGTCTGATAGTCTAAATCGAACTGCCACTCTACAAACAATGGAACTAGTTTGCCTAGCAGCTCACAAGTATTTATGATGCGCATAAGGAAAGAATCAACTAAACATAGCAAAAATCAAAACATAACAAAGCATAGCCATAAGATCTTTAGATGTGCTTTCAATCATGGCTAAATTCAACAATATATATCAAAACCTATAGTACTACGCCTAGTAGGAAAAATATTTATCATGAACGATATACAAGAATCAAATAAAAATGGCAGAAACACCAACACGAAACACAAGAAAACACAGTCCTAAAATCTTTGGATATGTTCGAATCATATGTAAGTTCATCATGCATAACAATCTCACAATACTATAGTACCACATAATAAGCTACAAAACTTGCAACGACAGGCAATAGCCCATAACTAACCTATGGAATCTAGCCTCCAACTCAGAACGGATATCTGCAGTTAGTGGAACAGAGGAACCATCTTCATTGCACAAAATATGTGTGCACCTTGATATTATACTTTCTGGTGCACCCTTTGAAAACATAACCTCCTGCTGCTTTCGACTACAAAGCACGCTCATCATTTTGCGATCCCGAGAGAAATCCAAAACAGAGATCTATGGAGAAATATTAATAATTAGTAAACGAGACAAAGATTGAAGAGAAAGGAAAGAGGAGTACACTTGGGCCTAAGTGGAAAGGCATGTACAACATCAAAATTACACATGAATTTAGCAAATAATTGAGTTTAGGAAGTTTAAAGAACAAGGGAGAAACTAGGAGCTAGATGGTAGAAATGTTTCCATCAACAATACATTATCATTCTTGACCTATGTTGAAAAACTTAATGTTATGTGAACTAAATAAGGTACAGAAAACCCAAAAAAAAACAAAGACGAAAAAGAATGGTTGTATAAAAACTTTCATTCACAATCAACATATTACATATTCACCTCATAACAATTATGTCGTTGACTTCAATCATATTTAATCATGAAACAAATAGGAATATCCGGAAGTATATGGAGGAATATGTTAACATCAAAAGAACAAGAAAACCAAACCTTCTTGAACTGATGTTCCCAATAACGATTGCAGTAAGATGCACGCTCATGCTTACTCAGCATATTCAAAGCTGAAGGCATAGAATCAAAGCCAGGAAGGCCAACCTGAAAAAAATTAGAACTCCAACATTCAATGAGTTTAACTGCTTCACAAAAAGAAGGCAATAAAAGCTGTTACTTGACAGTAGCATCAATAAACTGACCTTTTCTACAAGCACACGCAGAGCAACTTCGGTGGACTCGCCAATCTTTTCATAGTTTCTCTTTTCAGGATTGTATTGTAGTGTAGATTCATTGCAAAGGGCAGAGCACATAGCTATGTGAAGAAGGCAAGGAAATTGGGCAGGAAATTCCAGCTTCATGATGATGAAAAGTATTAGCAACTTCATCTACGATGTAGGTCTCATTGACAGCATGGAAGATTTGGGAGAATAGGAGGATAATAAACAGGAAGAGGTGCTTGTTAACTATGGAGTATAAAGTGAGTGAATACGAGACGCTCTAAATAGTTGAAAGCTTTTGCATAGAATGCCACTTACTGATAGCCCATAGAAGGAAAATGAGCCAAAATGTACATACTAGAAACAAGGGGGATACTATTTGCAAGTAGAAAGCAATAATAACTCATAGCCCATAGAAGGAAAATGTGGCAAAATGTACATACTAGAAACAAGGGGGATACTATTTGCAAGTAGAGAGCAATATGACGCCTACAAAAACTCATTGTAACGCTTCATAATTACATTTTGTTCTATGATGTGAAGTAGTTATAGAATAAAAACAAAATTCACATCAGATAGAACTTTGCAACTTACATGCAAGAATTAGGTGCTAAAGAGTAAGATGGTCACTGGAAGCAGAAATCAATATGCTGAAACGGAATGTAAGCCAGCAGAAACATGATATGAGCAATGGATAATTGCATCAAGATACTATGAAAGAAAAAGAAAAAAATACCTGCACCCCTTTAACATCAAAAATCAGACCCTCTGGAGCAAATGTTGTCCCACTAATTGTGTATTCGTTGGTGATAGGTCCTCGGTGCACAGATTGTACCACACATATCTGCGAAGCATATACACCAACGTGTTTAATGTGACCATTAGAGTGCCAATGCAGAAGTTGTCCATGTGATAACTACTATTTGCCCAGGGAAACCGAAAGTAAGTGACTGGCTTGTGGCATAAAAACAGCCCATTTAATTAGTGCCAAATTCTCAAATCATGAGAAGCCTTAAAAGAAAAAAAAAGGAAAAAAAAATTAATTTCTCGTATGTTGACCTGGAGGTGCTTCCAACACAGGGAACACAAGCCAAAGAGACAGATTATCCACCATATAAAATTTCTGAGTTTACATAAGTGAAACTGAACAAGTTAGCTCAGTTCAGCTAGTAAGTTTTGAAAAGAAACCTCTTATGACCTGAAGATAAAGCAAATAGAATTAAAAACAAATAGTAGGTAAAGGCAACGATAGACATTAAAAGGTCAAAAGCTATCAAGTATCGAGGGGAAGAAAAATGGAATATAAGTAAATAGAAGTAGATTAATCCACAAGCAAACAATTCTACTGTAAAGCCATACTTCAAAAAAAAAAAGTCCAGCAAGGATATTCGAGGGTCAATGTGATTCACCTTTGAAACAGACATCATGTTAGTTGTGAGAGTACCAGTTTTGTCGCTACAGATTACCGTTGTGCAGCCTAGGGTCTCCACTGAAGGTAATGACCTTACAATAGCGTTAAGACGTGCCATTCGTTTTGTACCCAAAGCTAAGCACCTGCCATATACAACAAAGACATACTAGGCCAAGGTTTTAAACATAGCCAATCAAAGAACCTTTTCAAATGAAGTGACATACTAAGCTAACAGAAGAGCTAAAAGGCAGAAGTTCAACAACACATGAATTTCTGAATTTTTAGAGCTATATCCACACCAGCGGGGTCAAATTGAGACATTTGGTTGGAATAGTTGTTGGCTACTCCATTTTGTGAACAGGGAACTTATTAGAAATGAACTATTTGCTCCAAAGGCAAACTCGAGTAGATTAACTTCACAAATAACCGAGTTTCTCCTTTCATCACAAGTATCTCGAGTCCATATACTAGAAGTGACAATAAGGCAAAACCTGTCGGCTAGGTTTAGTATCGTTTAACATTTAAAAAAATTCAAGTGTCACATTTCACCCTAACAATGTCATATATCCCCCTACATCATCAGGAATTCAGGTATATCATAGTCATCTAGTTAAATAACTTAACCGTGGTCAAATTTAAACCTCCAATGGTAGAAGGCTCAACACTCAACTACCCCAAAAAGATTAAAATGGGACGTGCACATCGGAACCCCCCTCCTCCTCCATTGGCATCGCTTCCCTCCATCACTACCACTGCATCCTATCAAATCTCTGGTCCTCCATCTTTCCCTCTCCCTCCAACAAGGTTCATATCCGGAGGCAAAAGGTAGGAGAAAAGAAAAGGCATCTTACACAGGAGAAAAAGTTTTGGACAAAGTAAGGGTATTTTAAGGAAAAACACATATTCAACGGAACTAGGGTAATTATTTTCGGAGAATTCCACCCAAAAGAAACTATAAATAAAATAGGATATAATACCGAGTTCCTAACTACATAAGGGGATACAATTGATCAATAAAAAGTGGCAGTCTAAAAATTGAAGAATCAAGAATATCCAACAAGCTAAATATATGTTCCAAATAAGCCATAACCAGGATACTCACGTTGTAACAACGGCAGGAAGCCCTTCAGGAATGGCTGCAACAGCAAGAGCAACTGCAATCTAAACAGAGGTGGTTACCAAATCATCATAAGAAAAGGAGCTAATTGTTATTTCCACTATGACCACAATTCTTTCGGTAAAATCACAAGTAAGAATAGACACAAATTCTACACATTGTGGGCAAAAAAACATGAAATCAGAAGGATAGCATTCATATTAGCGCATTTATTTTTATCATTCGTGACAAGTAGGTCTACGAATGGGTCAAACCAATTAGACCCAAGGTGGACATGATTCTAGCCAGTGATCTAGTGTACAAAAGCATTAACTTTATGCTGGATATGGTGAGAACAACACCCAAGCAAGCCCAATTTACCAGTCGAAAATTTGATCGTATGAATACAAATCTTGTTCCTCATATATCCAACCAGGCAGAAACTGATCTGGTTTGGTTCTTGACCCAATAATTAGAATTTATTTTTACTTTGGCGTTAAGGGATCATTATGAAGAATGGTGCTTTGGTGGTTAATACACAAACTGAGTTTGGCTGAAGATATGGAAGATGATATATGAAGATTAAAGAGTCCTAGAGCATGATTCTCTTTACAGCATTCGTTATTTCCACTAAAAGCCACAGATTTTTACTAACACCAGAACAATAAACCAAAGCAGGCAGAAGTGACCATGACATCTCATTAAACTAAGAGAAACATGATAAGTTTGGATATCCATGTGTACCTTGAAATAATGGATAGCACCTCTCAAGATACCACCATGTGCAGGATCATGGAAATGGCCAATATTCACAACCCACACAAGGACACATATCCCAGCAATGACCTAAAATGGAATAGAATCCATCAGTCCCAATTAAGTAGTAAATGTTGCAACAGTGACAAATACTAGCACTATTGATGACTAAGCTATTGAGGAAACAAAAGGTGGACAATAAGTTGAGAACAAGAGTACTTCGAGAAATCCAAAATGATATGGCTAATCATTGAAGAGGTCTAGTCATTGGAGAAAGAAAAGAGGTTAGGCATCAGGATCATGACACAGGCATGGGTCCAAATACTTTAATCATAATTTCTTTGCCAATCTACATCCAAAAGAGATCCACTTACCTTATCATTTAATGGAGCAAACAATCAGAAAATAGAGCTCCATCGAATGTCAATCTCTTAACAAGGTTGAAGTGCAGGTTGCAAAAAGTGGATAAATTTAAATCTCTCACTTTCATTTCGGAAAATTATTCCTAAAATTTAATGTAGTTGTTCATGACTTTATTGATCCCTTTGCTTCACTAGAAATACTTTCTTCCGATGTCCAAGGAAGATCATTCTAGCAGAAAATTAACCTTTCTTTCTTCCAGCATTCTTTTACAGATTTGCACATAGTGTATTCCAGAAAGCCACCTTCTAGCAGATTTTAGAACCTCATTGGTGTAAACACTGAAAAGTGTGGGCTTACCTTCGCTAAAAAAGTACCAAATTCATCAAGCTTCTTCTTTAACGGAGTCACCTCCTGCAATATCATGGTTAAGATAATAACATGAGCAACAAAATTCAAAACTAACCATGTTCCAAAGCAGGTAAGAAAAAATAAGATAGAACACAACTTATTGAGGAAGGCAACTAAGAAATCTTCATGAGCAGGGACAAATAGGAAGATGTCTCTCGTAACAGCAAATGCAGCCTTTGATCAAAGTGATTGACAATGAAAAATTGACCAAAAATAATTGGAGAAAGATTTTTTGGCTAACAACTGATCCGACCTTATAAGAACTTAAACATAAAGAAAATAAGGATCAAACCAAAAATTGAGCAACCTCAGCAGAAGGACAAATCAACTAGGGTACGAAAGATAAGGAGGTACTTACATCTTCCGTTCTTAACATGGCATCACGTATACTACCCATGGCAGTATTAGAGCCAACTCCGACAACAATAGCTCTTGCCCTGCCAGCTACCACAACAGTACCCTGTAGTATTCAAGCTGGAACTATCAATAATAATCTTGTTTTCTCGGATAACCTTGTACATGGAAATATAAAAGTGAAAGGGGAAGAATATGAATGACTGGGTTGTAGCAGCTTAGCTAGAATATGAAGTTGGAGCTTTATAGATACTTCTGCTCTACTCTGTCACTATCCAATGTACCACTAATATAGCAAGGCAGTCGTGTATGATCATAATTGCGAAAAATTGACAACAAAAACATAAAGAAGAGGAACTCTTCAATAACATGTGAAATAAGTAATTTAAGTTCGACAACAAAACTTAAAAATTATTAGTACTTCACCACCCAAAGATTGTATTGAATATTAGACTGCTCCATATACCTGGCAGCTCATATTATGGGGAGCATAATAGGACTTCAGCACAACAGAAAAATATATTTTACACGGCATGTCCACAATAGGGAGAACACATACTTCTGAAGAACAAAGAATGAGCTTCAGACTGTCTATGAGGTTTGTTCCAACCTATTAAGAGGTATATTTGAAGTTCGCAGCAAGCACAACGTCTCCGCAATTTTCTCTAGAGATTATCAATATGCATTCTTCTATCACAATGTAGATCTTTGAAAGGTCTGAGAAACATCATACTTTCTACATAAAATACGAGATTTTCATCTTCAAAGGATACAACACTACTCTTCAGATACAACCCTGATGCTCCTAAATTAGTATTTGTGTTACTCCCATGGTCCCATGAGGTTGTTTCCATTTTAAACAAACTATTAGTGCATGAAGACTCCTCCCAAAAATGGAGATATGATCCAGTAATGAAAACTTGCATGAACCAGAGGTACCGAAAGATAAGTACATAGAATCTCCAAAGTAATATACACACACATATATACATGCGCGCATGCACACTCACACATGTATGTGCATGTGCATGCGTGTATATACGTTTGGAGAGTTTCCGTAATCATCCTTTGGTATCTCTTGTCCATGCAAGTTACACACACATATATAGACATAAATACATACATACATATATATAGTAACATATGTGTATGTATGTGAACATATGTATGCATTTTGCTATTAGGGGTCAGCAATATAGGTTCGGCAAGCTTTCTTGAATCAATGTCTAGAATGAAAACTCATCTTACATTAATCTTGAAATGATAACATAAATAATGGCAAAAAAGAAATTAAACACTTCAACTTACTGAAAAAAGGATATTTGTTTTATCTTGATAGACAGCTTTTGTAGCTAAAGTCGACTCAAGATCTTTCCCCACAGAGGAGCTCTCACCTACTCAGAAGAAAAGTTTACAGTTCTATATCAAGTCCATAAATCAACTCTTCCTCGAAGGAAAAGGTACCACAAATGCCATCAACTTTACCTTCCCAAGACTCAAAATATTGATGTTTCAAGCCTTGGGAATAGCAGGTTAAGCTTAAAACAAGCATTCATATTAAGGCGTCTAGATAATCATGTATCCACATATGTCCAATAATATTAGCCATAAAGAACTATTCATATGGATGAATAACCTTGTGAATGGGAAGAACCAAAAAAGACTCCAGTAGTGTCCTATTGGTTAACATTTTTCCTCTGAATGTTATCCTACTCGGGGCAGTTCTTTCAACATGTTCTACTCATTGTGTGGATGATAATGAAGCTACATTTAAGAAGGATATAAGATGATTCATTATGCCAAGTCTCAGAAACTATACATAATGCATTTCGATGTCCTTGTAGGATTCAGACCGAAATTCGACGAAAAATGGCCAAGATTTTTTGCTATATTCAATCCAAATTTGTGTCAAGCCAGTACAGGTCTAAACATGGCTGTGTTTTGAGCTATATTGTGCTTAATTGCTTCCTATGCTAATTAAGGTCAGAGTCAATTAGTCATGTTATGAGATCCAGGGCAGGTTACGCTTCCTCATTGAAAACCAGAATATCACTGAGTTGTTAATGCCAATTCCCAGTACTGGTTACATAAAAAGAATTGCACACACACAAACGGCTAAAGAGATGAAATTCAAGACTAGAGAATGCATACCAGTCAGTATAGCCTGATCAACACGCAATTGATTACTTAGCTTTTCAATCATTCTCATATCAGCTGGCACCTTGGAACCCACTATTTCACAGCATAAAATTCAGAGCCTAATTAAGATCAAGAAAATCATGGCAAAACATATTATATCCATCAGTATATCATTTGCTTTATCTTATGGGGCAGACATACCTCCAACTTCAACAATATCACCTGGTACTAGCTCCGAGGCAGGTAATATGGAAAAGCAACCTGCATAAATCATCCACTCCGAATAAGAATTGACTCTTACCGAGATATACCGGTCACTAATCCATATGAGGTTCCCGATAAGATCTAAAATAGAAAGGAATCACTTATTTTAAGAAGAGATTATTGTTTATTAACCCTTCCAAATTGTGATATTTGTCTCAATACCCCTATAAAGTTTAAAATTGTCTATATACCCTTACAAATGCTCTTTTTTATCTACATGTCCTTATGATCAATTTTGATCATGGTCATTTTGAAATTTAGAGTTGCTCGTAGACAATTTTGAGCCATATTTGTTTCCCAATAGTGATATTAAGCTATGAGCAACTCTAAATTTCAAAATTAGCCACGGTCGTTCATAAGGATATGTAGATAAAAAAGAGCATTTGTAAGGTATATAGACAATTTCAAACATTAGAGGGGTATTGAAACCAATTACAGTATTTGGAAGAGAATATAGACAAAAACCCCTTTCTAGAATAATACTTATAAGACAACTCTTCAATCATATCATGGGAAGTACAATTTAAAAGGAAGTTCATAAACATAACAGATCAACACAGTAGAATGATCGAGTGTGACCCCTTTCCTGTCCATCCCTAACTCCTATCCGCTATATAAGATGCTGTAACACTAAACTGTCACTAAGGATGTCCATCCTCTTAAAACGAAGTATCTACTACTTAGTAATGATGTCCAGAATTTCTTTTCCATACCTTACAATACGTCTCAAAGTATGTGAACACTGATCACATAAGTAGAACTTAAAACAAAAAACTGAAAATGAAATGATGCAAAAATGCTTTGGTGCAAGCAGCCATCACCTGATCTATGCAAGAGATGCTATGTCAATCAATAGGTTTCCATTGGACAGACTAACTTGGTTTATATCAACCAGAAAAGGTACTTGTGATGCAAAAATCACAAGCAAAGTGGTGACTTTGATCATGCCTATGAAAAGGTCACAAATACCAATTCGTAGAACTTACCATTTCGTAGCACAGTTGCAACATCAGCTTGGTATGCTCGTAACTCCTGTGTTAGCAATATTACAAATGACATTAATCATAACTGACTCAAGAAAACATGGAATGTTTCTGCTAAGACCAAACAGTAGCAGTAGACTAGCTAAGAAAACATAAACCTTAAACTCTAAAGCCCGGCAATAGCTCAAACCAATTCAAAACAAAGAATGAACACGAAAAGGCAAAGCTATTGGTCAAGACATCACCCTCGGGCCTCGACCTTCTCAAAGCTTATAAGCTTATAAAAAACATTAAAGAGAACCATAAGATAGCTCTAAAATCTTAGAGCCAAGGAACAGGAACAGAAAATATAGCTTTTAGGATGCTTATAGTCCAAAAAGGCGAGGGCGAAGTTCGTAGAAAGGGAACCACGAGCAGTGATGTGGAATGGTTTTGGTAGAGATACTACAAACCCTTGCTTCAGTGTGCCACCAAAACCTTGGTGGTTTTCATAATCATAATCTATAAAAAAAAGGCGAAAAGAAATCCTCCACATGGCCAAACCAGTATGCCTGGTAAATTATGCATTTTAAATAGCTATTTACCGGCTTTAAAATCACCCAAAAATATTTTCATACCAATAAATGACATTCGCATTGCCTTGAACATAGAAGCCATAATATCTCCATGACTTTGTAGGGGTCGAAACTTCTTGAATACGCAAAAAAAGTACAAGCGCAGGCCCATAATAGTCGAACTATTACAAGAAAATGAAGAAAAGCAGCAAAGTAGCTATTAAATATAAGGTTACCTCAAGCGCCTTTTCAGCATTTGTCTCCGTGATCACACCTACAGCTGCATTTGCTGCCAAAATCATGAGGATAACCTGAAATATTCCAAATATAAATGCATAAAGATGACAGGTAATCGAATGCCATGGTTAAATCAAATCAAAAGGTCTTAACTCGTCATAGGAAATCAGATTAAAATCATCAAAATCACAGTAACAAAATGAAGAGACAATTACAGCAGATCTCATAAACTGACGTCTTTGAACTTCTGCATTTACAAAGGAGATATATCATAATAGAATGGCCTATTCAATCAAAGGTTTAAACCCAGATTCTTGCTCTGATTAAAGAGTTTCTTCTATAACCAATCAAATTTTGTAAAAGTACAATACATTATATACTTTTCACGACAACTGGTCTAAAGGGTTGTCATGCACTCATCAAAGATAACATATATTGCCAGCTACTGAAATGCAAGTGTATCATCAAAATTCTTACAGCAGGCTCCAAAAATGCTGTCAAGCCCGTCTCACCATCGACTAAAGCCAAAAGGAACGAAATAAAGGCAGCTGCAATCAGTATTCTAACAAGCAAATCGTCAAATTGCTTCAAAACCAACCTCCACAGAGGAGTACCTGTAGTTCAATTGTGTTAGAAATTAGAAACATGCACAACAGTATCCAACCAAAAGAAATACAGAAGCAAAATATACCATGTGAAAGCAATACCAGACCAATCAAGAGAACAAGGGAACTGATTATTGCAGCTAGGTTTATACAACTCAAAGAATGAGGAACCAAATCAACATTATCTCTTGAAAAGTTCATTCAGAAATTACAGAAAACAGAGTGCTAGACTGCTCTGGCACATCAACTTGGCTGGACCATTCTAAACTAGACTAGGTTTGGCTGGAGTTATCAGCCATAACCAGCTACAGGCTTTGAAATGAGATCCCTTTAGCAATAGGCAGGACCTTGACCAAAATACCGAGCTTTGAGGAGCTATTATTGCTAAATAAGATACAAACTGCCCCATATTAGTAACCAAAATATTGGGCATATGTGCGTCTATGTTGAATACCTGTGAGAATGTGAATTTTCATATATGTGAATAGACACAAAAACATATATCACACACATCTAAACAAATAATCTACTTCATTTAAACTCCTGCTAGATGCTTACTGTTTAATGTGATATTTTTACACTTTGATCCATATTTATAGTTGTTAAAGCTTGTTAGCATGTCACTGGTGTAACTTACAGATGTCATGACTACTGATGTTTCTTTGGGGGGACATGATAAAGGTGCAAGAACATTAAGACTGGTCTTAGGACATGTTCACTATAACGTAATTTTGACGTATCACCAAAAATATTAATTGAGAAGTGATCATTAAAAGCTCACTCCTCATGCCAGATTTATATTTTAGAAGGAATCTAAAGAACCAGGAGCTTTTTGATTAAGAAATCTGATAGCTGGAGTTGCTCAATCAAAAGTAGAATGTGTATCATCCAACATAAGATTAAATTTAATGAGGTGTTTTTGACCAGATTGCATATTTACAAGTAAAAGCCTGAGAATATCAAATTTGTAAACCCCCACTAGTTGATGCTTAACTTTTTCCCTTACAGACTGTAGGGCTAAATGATCATTTCCTAAGGAGGACATGATCCCTAATGAAAACTATAAAGTAGATCAACAAAAACTAAAAGATTTAAGCCAATTGTCGAGACATAGGTAACTACATAAGGTTTGACAAGACAATGAACGTAAACAGAGATGTTGTTACTTACTTTCTTCCTGGGGCAACACTGCAGATCAGGCCAGAGCACACAGAAAACGAAAACAAAAAAATAAGTCAGATGTTATAATGAAAACATAAACCAAATAAGACAAGCTGCAAACGGCTGAGAATTCCCGTTAGAGATAAATGAACCGTTTAAGTCATTTTTTCATCAATCTACAAGAATTTGACTTACAAAACCAGACTCTGATAATATGGATCATAGCTACATCATAATTTGACACAAAATTTATTCAAGATGTACAAGAAATGCCTCATCAAAGCAAAAATAAAACATTGCTGTCAATTAAATTGTTCTCTCTAACAGCGCTCACAATAGGAGGATCCATCGTTGGAACTTTTCCAGATGGCATGACAGCTAGTGATTTAACATATATGTCTTCCATAGGAATCAAAGATCCCGCCCGCCCTGGAGATTTAATGCGTGATGGGTTGCTAATCTTTTTCCCTGAGACCAATTCTTTTGATCATTTACTTATGTAACATCTTTCATATTTGATCCCAAAGGCCCTCTAAGTATGCGGGAATCCGTACCGTTTTTCCCATGCATCTTCGCATTTTCCTCGACCTGCCAAGAAATGGAGAGAAGGGTTAAGCCGTGGACAAATCAGCTCGGAATTAAATGAGTCGTCGCCCGTATGCTACCTGGAAATCCGAGAGTCCCTTAGTCGGATCTACGCCGAACGCTTCGAGGACCTACGACAAAGAATCGGACAAACGGGCAGCTCTGTGAGACGAAATAACCCAAGAACCTGAATCAAAGAGGGTAACAGATGGATTCACCTCGGAGACAGACTTGGCGTAGGCGTTCTCCATAGAGGAGCTGCGAGAGAGATAGGGGACGGTGCGATATCGATTCCAATTGGGGAGTTGGGAGTGTGATGGGTACGGCTCCGCCGATGGACGCCGGCAGCTAGGGTTTATATAAATGCCGGGACATCGCGTCCGGCGATAACGTCACTGATACTGCACGTGATCGCGCTTCGAGGCTGCGTGCGTTTGGAAAAGAAGCTCCCTAGGATTATTGGGCTTTATTTGATGGGCAAAAGGTGCTTACATTCTTCGGCTTACTGAAACCAGTTAGGCCCTATGTTTAATTGCGCGGGGATTGGGCCTTGGGCCTTCGATATGCTGTATATCACGACTTCCATCATTCCTCCTCCTGCGAGTTGCAACTAGGAATTCCATTAGCTTGACAAGAAAAAAGAAAACATCGAAAGAAAAACCCCATCTCATGCAAGGTTTTTTTTTCTTTTAATTAATTAAGCCTTTTATCCTAATTTAGAAGTGCAGATTTATCATGAACTCACCAATCATAATAGTACTGCTTTCATCGAAAAATGGTTTACTTCCGAGTCCTTATAGTTATGGATCGCATGTTCGCAATCCAAAAGTCTCGCACAAGGTAGGCACTAGGAGATTGGCAATAGAACACTGATTTTTGCACATGTCTATACATGTCACGTTGGCATGTGTATAAAACTTTATTCTTAACAGTATGGTGATGAAGTATCAAGTCGTACAATCATGAAGTATCAGGGCTGTCCATTCAGGCTTATAAAGATCCAATAAGATGTCAATTTGTAGATTATAAGAAATTAGATTTTCATACAGCCAGACACATGGAGTGTCTGCAACTCCAGCAATGGAGTGTCTGCAACTCCAGCAAACAATATCCCACACCAACCACAGCTAAAAAAAAAGGCTAATCTGGTGGCAGGATTAGCTCATGAGGTTGGCCAGCCGACCGCAGTAGCCAGGGGCGCCCGCATTGTCTCGGATCACACCACACTCATGCACCATCCTTGCGTCTCTTTACTCCTCCACTATCGAGTCATCGAATCCTCGCGTGGCGTGCTCGATGTCTGAAGTTTTAAAACCCCTCCTAAAATCTATTCCAGAGCACCTCACCCTCCTAGAGAAGTTAGATCTCCAGTCTCCACCCTCACTGCGTCGCCTCCTCTTTGCATTTCGTGGACTCGCATTGGACTCGAAGAGGCGGCTGCTGCGCGGTGAGATCTCTCGAGATTTGTTTGGAATCGGTGATTCTTTGCAAATCGACATCTGGTCTCTCTTGTTTGTTGCTTAATCCGTGCTTTTAAAGCTCTCCAATGAAGAGAAGGCGTCGAGATAGATGCTAAATCCAGATTTTTGGGAGCCAGGAGGTAAGGATACGACCGTTTTGTCCTTTTTCCAATCTTAAGATGCGAACCAGCATTTGCCCATTTGGAGAAAGGATGGTAGCCAATTGTAAAGCTGCTATTTTTCGATTCAATAGCAGTTTTAAATGCCATGAGATCTTCGGAGACATTACTTCCAGACGGTAAAGTTCTCTTTTTTGGCCATTTTTCGATCATATTAGAGATGCAATCCAGGATACCCCCAGCGGAGAATGGCAAGGATTTGCCGCAGAGGAACCAATCGAGGGCTTTGCCATTGAAGATTCTCAAAATTCTTGTGCTATTTATGGTTTTGGGTGTCGGATTCTCTATTGTTAGCATGTATATGTCCCGGTATATCTTACTGCAAACGACGTATGGATTCCAGCCCTGCGTCGAAGAGCAGAGTGGTCTAAATCGTTGGATTAGGCCGCCTACTAGCTTGATGCACACCATGAGCGACGAGGAGCTATTTTGGCGTGCATCATTTGTTCCTCAGGTGAAGAAGTATCCGTTCAAAAGGGTTCCTAAGATTGCTTTCATGTTCCTCACTCGGGGGCCTTTGCCGCTTTATCCTCTATGGGAGAAGTTTCTTAGAGGGCATGAAGGCCTTTATTCTATATTCATTCATGCACTTCCGTCTTACCAAGCAGACTACCCACCAACCTCCTTGTTCTATAAGAGGCAGATCCCTAGCCAGGTAAATTTTAGCTGGTCTCCATTTTGTTGGTTTCTGACTATAAGTATGCAAATGCTGCTTTTCAAGAATATGGATTCACTTTGCTGTCAATGAATTGGCTTGTCATCTTAGATAGTAGCCAACTAGCAAAGCAAGTTCATTTCATTGTCTGATATGCCGGTTAAGTACCAGATAGCAACTTGAACATGACCACTTGGTAGAGACAAGTATTCCTTCAACAAGTTTCTACGACAATACTTCGTGCATAAATATCTCAAAAGCCAAGCCCTCATCACACTTCCAACCTAGCGTGCTCCATTTAGGCACATTTTCGCCTTATCATTATGCTTTATTTTATCCAGTTTGATCATTGCCACCAATTTCTTTCATCCCTATATCGGACAGATAAGAGGCAGGAGGCACATTTTAGGTGACTTTGAATGCTGTGATATTGTGCACAAGATGAGCTCTCTCCTGCAATCTTGCAAATATAGTTTTGGATGTACTATGTCTATATGTCTATAATTGGTTCTTGTATTACCTTAATCCCTTTAAACTTTCTTATTGGATTTCAAGTTCTCCTGTAAACATCGCTAAACTCATCCACATAGGTGGATATTCTGTGCGTGCAAATTGAGTATGATAATATTAAACTATCACACAGATCTTTCCCAAAAGGCTTCATTGGATGCATTAGGTAACTAATTTCTATTTAAGCAATTTGAGCCATCCATTGGTTTTGCATGCATGGCTTTGCGCCCCTAGGATGCAAAGTTTGATGAGCCTTTTGTTTATTATTACCCGAGTAATCTTTTTCGCCCTTAGGTGCAGTCTATATGGTATAAATCTCTCTCTCTCTTTTTCTTTATGTGATGTCCCTTAGATTTCCTCTGTGGCTGTGGAGATATTTACATTTCATCTGGTTTTCTAGGAAATGTGCTAATGTGGTTCACATATTATGTAAACCTACTCTCATATTGACCATGCCATTAACGATAAGCACAGCCATAATGGCTCGAGTAATGTAAATGAAAGCAGCCATGTTACTTTTTTCCTTATGTAATTTCGTATTGCATCAGGATCTTTGCCAGGAAATTGCTTGATTTATTCGGAGTACGATGTATTTATTCTATGGCCATAATTCCCTTGCAATTGCCATTTTCGCTTCACTCTACTGGATAAGTAGTTGATTTTTCATTCTGTAGGTGTCTGAGTGGGGGCAGATGAGTATGTGTGATGCTGAGAGGCGCCTCCTCGCGAATGCCCTGCTCGATCTTTCCAATGAATTGTTTGTCCTCCTGTCAGAGTCATGCATTCCTCTACACAACTTCAGCATGGTATATCAGTACTTGATGAGATCACGATACAGTTTCCTTGCGGCATTCGATGATCCAGGCCCTTATGGGAGAGGGCGCTATGACATAAACATGGCGCCTGAAGTCAACGTCACAGAGTGGCGTAAAGGATCTCAGTGGTTTGAAGTAAGCCGGAAACTTGCAGTTACCATCGTCAGAGACATGACATTCTACCCAAAGTTCAAAGAGTTCTGCAAACCGAACTGCTATGTAGACGAACATTACTTTCCAACCATGCTTACTATTGAATCCTCTCATCTTCTGGCAAACAGAACCATCACCTGGGTGGACTGGTCCAGGGGTGGAGCTCATCCAGCAACTTTTGGGAAGGCTGATATCACAGAAGAATTTTTGAGGAGAATTCTTGATGGCCATACTTGTTTGTACAATAATCAGTCATCCACGATCTGTTACCTCTTCGCTAGGAAGTTTGCTCCAAGTGCACTGGAACCTCTATTGCAATTTGCACCAATTGTTCTGGGTTTTGGTGAGTGAGATTCAGATTATGTGTTTGAGAGCTAAAACTCCTGGGATTTCTGTTTGTGAATTATCAGAACGGGAGTAATGTGACCTTGGAAAGAATTCTTTCCAGATGTAACATCTACAGTGCATTATCTGCTGAAAATTCAAATCATATCTTATTAATGTTGCATTCTCTGATTTCCATTATACACTGGTTGATTTCTGCTCTTATTTCTAATTTGCCTTCTAGTCTGTTTGTCTAACATCAAAGCCTGTTGATCTGTTGATCACAAGATGTTGTTCACCGGATTCATTTTTCTATATCTTTTTTTCCTAAACTCCATCAGCTGTGACATTTTGCAGGCATATCACATATGGTATCAATTTCTCCAGTTTGGTTATTGTTCCATGTAGCACATAAAGCGTTTTCCATATCTGCAACTGTAATGCTTGCGATGTTGCTATTCATTAATCAATGTTTTCATAATGACTGTAGAGTGTGTTCACCTGGTTTTTCTGCATGTACAGGTTGTTTTGGGCCTTTCAACCTCGGCGAGGGGCTCTTAAATGTAATTACTATCTTGTATAAGAAAAACAGCTATGGGTGGCAGAATGGGCAACTGTCAGAACATGCTAATCACATGTTTATTGAAACATTTTCTGGTGAGGATGTAAAGCCATAACTTGCTTATAGAGGTATATCTTTCATCTAAGACGTTTCCTGAGGCTTTGGCAGGATAGAGTTATCCCTTTCATCCCATCCGTCCACATATTTTGTGGCTTTAGTTGGCCACATGAGATCCTAATCCAAAACTCTGAGGTCATACTGTAAGAGAAATAGAACCAATAGACGGGCAGAAAACCTTAGTGCTGATCTATGGCTCGGCATATAGTTCCTACTGCAAATAGTAGGGTTGTTGCTCATACTCAAGCAGCAACATGTGCTTTTAGCCCACCCACGAGATTGTTCCAGTTAAAAGAAACAGGAAGAAGGAGCATGCTGTCCTTCTTTATTGCCTTGACTGCAGGGATGCCGGAAGCTGGTGAGTCCAAGAAGGCTCTTCTTCAAGGTACTATCCTGACAATCTTTTCCTTTTATGATTTCATTACGATTCTCAGCTTCCAAAGAAAACAATGGAAAAATTTTCTGAGGATTTTCTGCTCTTAGGAACATCCTGATATGCTTTTTTATACCGAAAAAGATCTGATCTTATCAATCACATGAAGGATAGTCATTATTATGACCATAATCTGACATGCCAAAAGCACCTGATTACTTGTTATCAATGTCTATTATCTTGATCAAATCAAATTCATAATATTGTCAGAATATCAAAAGAGGTCCAAGGAGAACAAGGCGAAAAATGACAAAGAGGTGGCTATCCGTTCCTCTGCTTAAGCAATTTTTTTGCATTTTAATTGATGGTGGACTGCAGCGACTGCTTCTAATCTTAGATGTAAACTTCATCATCAGAGGCTTGACGATTACTATAAGAGGAACTACAAGGATTACTTTGAACTTATTGAAGGCCCTGTGAAGGGCAAGAAAGAAGAATTGCTGTCCGAGTCCGAGAAGGACATACTCAAGTGGCTACAGAAGAACAGCAGGTAAAGGACGTGCTCGTGTTTCAGAGGAAGCTCAAGGATGATCTGAGTGAGAAGAGTTTGTCAACAATTGGCATAAAGCTCAGAACAACATGAGGTACTGCAGAAAAAGAAGTGCCACAATCTGCAGTACTGTCAATTTATGATGTTTGAATTCTGGACCAACAATTGAATCTTCCATTTTGGTGCACAATAACTTGTACCACTGGAATGTTTGCATCTAATATTTTTCCTGAAATTGCCATGATCGCGATGAACTTGCATAAACAGTCTGTAAAGTGAGGTTTAAACCTAGAGCATAAGACCACAGACAATCAGTCACAATTTTCTTGATATTTTCGAAATTCCAATGCTATACATCACAATTCATAGTTTCAGAATGGATATCAACTCATAGAGTGCCGAATAATATTTGAGACCTGCTAGTTGTTTACAGTTTTCAGAATCTTGCTAATGCAGAGAAAAGTTCTCCGCCTCAACATTGCTAACACCCTTCAAGATCTCTCCACTTAAGATACAGCAGACCAGCTCTGTAATGAGTGAACGCCCCGGCTACAACCAGAACATGAAAGAGCTGGTGACTATTCCCGGCGATGTCAAATTTTCCAGGCATCCACCGTTCAGGGATCCTTGTGGCATACACTAGAGCTCCCAGACCATACAGAAGTCCCATTAAAGCCTCATATCCTGTCGTGTGGAGGGCCTCTGGTCGGTGCCTAAATAAGACCAGCTTGTGTAGCACAGGAACCACACCAGATACACCCATGCCAAAGAATAGGCCTGCACGCACTGCCCGATACTCAGGGTTCTGGAATACTGGAAGCAGGGAGACCGATACTGTCGCAATGCCGAGAGTCGTTATCAAGCCAAGGTAGAGGTTGCAGAAGAAGGGGTTACACATAAAGGAATAGTACACAGGAGGGTAGAAGGAGGTGCAGATAAGTGCGGCGATGCCTGCATAATCAAGGCGGAGCATGATGTAAGATAGGCGTCGGGAGTGGCATGAGAGGAGGTGACATGTGCTACTAGCGAGCAGGCAGAACATCGCCCCTCCCAAGAAGGCAAAAAATGGCCAGCGTGAGATTGGCCTCACCAATAAGGGTGCTATCATATTCAGCACATCCTCTTTTACACTTTTCTGCATTTCCATCAGAACAAGAAAATTGATGAAAAAAATAAACCGCAATTAAAAGAATTGCAACAGTAAAGAATAGAAAATTATATTAATCTGCACAACCATGAACCTAATGGTTGACTGCAAATAGTAATAGAGAAAAGTAGAATTATATTATCTGCACAATCATAAAATAACAGTTGACTGCAATTAGTTATATGTCGCAAAATACCGATGAACGATCTACAAAAATTTGATGATAAAAATGTCTACAACTAAAATTGAATTGCACCACAATATCATATGCTAATAGTGGTATCCACACAAGAAGAAAAGCCTTGATCCATGGACAGTCAGATATAAGTATATCTTGGGTAGCTGAAAGCATTTCAAAAGCTTCTTCTTCGTCTGCAAATGGAATTTTGACAGTAAGAGAAGTATGACAAGGCCATTAATCCATCGAAGCAGAGCAGCTCTACAGGATATTAAGAAAGGTTCGCTACAGACTTCCTAGACGGCTTCATTTATTCTTCATTTCTCCATGTTAAGTATTCCCCAAAATAGATATCCAAGGTAACAGAATGAGATTGAGCCAAATGAATTTACCAGAACACATACATTGGTCTGGTTAGCATGGGAAAATCCCTGGGGCAAGCAATTAGACAGAAGTTCCATAAGGTGCCAGCAAGACAATGATGGAAACATGTCTAAGGATGTCTTTAATTGACTCCTTAATCTTTGCAAATCAGACAGGTGAGGCAATGATGGAAGACAGGCAACAAGTTCTGATTGAATCTTGTGTAAATCAGCTTTCTTAACCGCGTCTGCCAAAGATGACAGAGAGTGAAGATCCACAACCTTTGGAACCTTCATTGCAGTGTATATTGTCAGAGCAAGAAAAATGAAGAATCCAATCAAGTGCCTGAGAAAAGCATGAAAAAGGCGTTAGTAGCTGGGTCAAGTTTCAATGGAGTTAGAAAGGCATAAGCTGCAATCTCTCATGACTCAAAAAGTTGGGAAGGTGATTATCAATACACTTCCATATCAACGCCATAACCCACAACTGGACCTCCAGGGATACACATGCACAAGAAACAGAACAAGAGATAGGGCAGGTCCTAACATGTTTCCTCAAAATTACAGATACAATGTTAAAAGGCTTCCATATATTTCCTGCCAGGAGGAACAATATACGGATAGGACATGAGCAGAAATACAGCATATTTTACTTTTATCCCAGAATGAAACTGAATGTACTCCACAAGGAATCTCCCTACTTAAAGCTAACTGCTATTTAATCATATACAAAATTTAAGTACAACAAATCCACATAAGTGATTAAGATGAAAGTACCATGCAGCCACTAATATTCACAGTTCTCGATTTCGATGTCACTTTGTTATATCTTCATTGCCTGCTTTCAAAGTTAAAGCCCCCTAATGTTTACTGAAAATTTTATCAAACAAGCTTTACCTCAATTGTCCTGTAGACTACAGCAATATTATGCTTCACCTTCACAATCTTAAAGCCCTGGATCTCTAACACCAAGACAATCTACCTCTAAAAGCCAAATCTCTAATCACATCAACCTAGAACCGTCATTCTATGGATCATATGAGAGGTGATTTGGACCATTCATCATTTTGATGCACAAATACATTGAAGTAAACTCCATCATGAGAAAATCGCCTATACTGATCATTAGCATCGAAAATCCTCCATTAACTAACCGAATGACCAAATATTCACAACCACCTCATCAACAATCTCAATACACTCCACCGTTCTCTCAAAATGGCTAAATTCACCTCACCAAATTCACACATCAATCCTCAAGAAGACCCTGCAAAAAATAACCCAAAATCTCTCCCAATAACCCATGAAAGCAATCCACGCCAATTAAAAAAGCTCAAAGCAAAACCCGCAAATGAAAGGGCAAAACCCCAAGCAAAATGAAAGAAAAATCTAATCTTTCCATCATCAGCCAGGCAAAGAGATGAATCCTTACGTCCAGACGTTAAGCGTCTCGTTGTGAATGGCAAAGACGCTGAGAAGCGTCTGCCTGAGTGGCCACTCGGCACGATAAGAACCCAAGATATACTCATTGTCCTTCAAATAATTCGGCAAAGAATGAAACCCCACGAGCTGGCACTTCACCCTCTTCCAAAGCCTCCGCCCCTTCCCCTCTTCCTTCACAACCGAAGCAGAGCTCACCCTCGTCGCCGTCGACGACTCCTCCAACTCCCTCCCCCCCATGGATAAAGAGACGACAACCAATTCTAAGAGGGTCTCGTCCGAGGTCGTGCTTTCTATACAAAGAAATCAAAGACAAAGAGGAGCAGCAATCGGAAAATATCAGGGGGTTCAGTTTGGAATTGGTCTTAAATAAGGCGGAGGAGAGGAGGTAAAGCTACCTGAGCGGTTCTCCGACTCGACTCACACACGTTGGCGTTTGTGGCTTTCCATCTTATTAGGTAGATTAATATATGGTGATCTCTTCTTCTCCTTGATCTTAACTCTTAATAGAGGGAATTTAAATCAATGTAAACCACCCAATTTTAGACAGAGCTATTATTAGCATCCGCTGGCAAATGCTAAAATTAACACAAATTTTAAATGATTAGTAGGCCTTAAAATTTTTGAACTAAATCGTTAAATTCACCTAGAGGTATCTACTTTCTTGTCGATAATCGGCAAGCATAGGGTATTTGGCTCATGTCATCGAATTTATTTATTGATATAGTTGCCTGGTGGGTCATAAATTAAGATAAGGCACGCCTTCTTAAAGCACTCCTCTGCTGGATCTCTATACAGTTTGGCATCTGTGTTTAAATCGTTTGAGGGCGGATGTTTGATTGCTGAGAAGTGAGCTGAAGTGGAGTTATTTTTTGGAGAGTGATTTTCAGGGGATGACTTTCTTGGGTTTTTCTGAGTTTTAGTATTTGATTGGTGTTTGAAGTGGAGATATGATCATCCCAACTGTGGACAATTTCAAAGATTTTTAATAATTTAATTTTTATTTTTAATAACTAAAATATTAATAAATTAATAGTTTTAAATTAAAACTATTAAAATAATAATTTTTTTGGATGATGTGGGCCAATCACGAGGTGACACGTGGCATGTGGGGGGGGACTCACTTATATTAATATTTTATTACAGTACGATATTATTAATATTATTTACCACTTTCCGCGCGAGCCACTTCAACGACTTCGAATCAAAATCACTGGAAATCAAATCCGAAAGTGAAAACTAAATTTACCTTGGAGTGAAGTGACTTCAATCCCATTTCAACACCACCAAACAACCGAAGTGATTGGAGTCACTTTAAAAAAAAAATGACTCTAGCTTTCACTTCAAATCAACCAAACACGCCCTGGTCCTCGTTGACATCTGAAACCAGTCTAAGTTTGAACTTTGAACGCCACGAGGGTTGGTTTTGGGCTATAAGAAAGGCCTAGGCCCCGAGCTGGGCCTCTGGGTTGGGCACGTTCTAATTTGGACGATTTTTTTAGCAACATGCATGCGTACTATATGCAAGTCTTCACATGTACTGTACCATTAGGCATTAGCAACCCACCGTATTGAACAACGAACATTAACACAGAATAATTAATGCACGGGGTACCCTATTGATTTCAAAAAATATATATTAATTAATATTCTGCACGAGTTATGTGGTGTCCGAGTGTAATGCTGACGTGACTTGGCACGCTCACCACATCAGCAGAAAAATACAAATAATCTCATCCGGTGAAGACTCTTTTTCATGTATAAATTATCTATTCTGCTGTTATTTCTCATGCCTGGTCATCTTTTTGTGGAATTATAGGTAGCAAAGGCTTATAGTATAGAGAGCACGTACGATATCGATTAGAAGGAACGAGCAAATTAGCTCGTAGTGTTGAGAAGATGGAGCCAAAGAGGTTGAGAAGATGGAGGAGCAGAAGGCGGAGGAGGGAACTCCGGGTGGGGGCTGGGCTTCGGTAGTGTGTTGCAACCACGGGCTTCATGAGACTCACCTTCTGGGAACTGTCTTGTGACGTCATGGAGCCCATCTGCGGAAGGATGAGAGAATCGAATCGGATTTAAAGCAACTAAGCCTTTGAAATTTTGGCGACAGGAAAAAGGTGTATTCAGGAGTAGTTGAGCTAGCTAGATATGGAATTGGATGCCTGAAAAATGCAACTAATTAATTAATGGCCTTCAAGCTCTCCATCATAGAGGACCATGTAGAGGATATTAATATCCCCGTCATCAATTACTAGCTAGCTAGTGCTCTCCATTGATTGAACTTTTGATGACAAACAGAATTAATTGGATGAGAACTAATAATAAAAAAAAAGAATTAATTGGATGAGAGTTTTTTTTTTTTTTAAGTTGAGCCAAAAAATATTAGGTATCAAAGCATATTACATCATAAGAGGAGGAGTAAAGCACCATCCTCCTCAACACACCAAGCAAAATCAGAATTGGATTGAGACTATGAGAGTTGGTTTGGGAATAAATTCTTGGAATAATTGATGCATTAATTATGGAATATTGAGTTCTGCAACAACTATTGGTGGAAAGTGGAAAGCATTACAGATAGAGATGGAATAGATATGATATTCCACGATGGTGTCGTGTCATCCATCCATCCATCCAAAATGTGTGATGTACGTGATTTTCTGGACGCGGAGATTTGAAACGTAAAAAAATGCTTAATGATACTGATTCTCCTGCATGCGCTTCATCTTCCTATCAGTCAGTCAGCCTTCTTTCAGGTAATCCGTACGTCTTCAACTAATTCACGAACACATGCATCAATCACCTTCCATCTTTCATTAATGGTGCTTTGTTTTCCCTTATACACAGTTTATTCTGTATGCATGCTTTAGATTTTCTCCATTCGTTTGCACCGAGTGATCATTGTTCATTCCGGTTCGCTTTAATTTTTAGATGCCTTTGTCCGTGAGTTATCTATCAATCCACCACCAAACAAGAACCATCTGGCTGCAAGTACTCTAAACTTTAAGCTGCCAACCAGCTGGAAGCCTCGGCCTTGTTTAAACTTTTTACTCGGGGGTTAACTTTTAACTTTTTGCCCAGCCAAGGTCACCTACGAAAGATAAAAGCCCAACAAGAAATAACTGTAGTAGACAAGTACGCTGGGCTTTAGGACCCAATTCGATTGAATGTTGAATTTTATGCAAATGTAAACAAAGAAAGCAGAGTCTGGGTGGTGTAGTCGGTCATCACGCTAGTCTCACACACTAGAGGTCCCCGGTTCGAACCCGGGCTCAGACATTAATCTATTGTGTTTTTTTAATTTTTGTTAACCCACAGTGAGCTGACGACGACGCTGCGAGTTGGTGACCTAATAACAACCTTCTCCGATGGTCCGATGGGCGATGGACACCAAATCCGTTGAATTTGTTGTCCTCCCGCACTGCTCGACGCCTGTCGCTTTTTGAAGGACATCCCTTACTCAAAAAGCATCAGACCTGCAGCTGCACTGGCCTGCGAGCACCAGTCTCATACGGGAGGGAGGCGCACTGCACTTGGACCCACTTTCCATCAAAACTGGTAGGTAATTGGTGAAACCGTGAAAGTGAAAGAAACCCAATATATATATTGAGATCCGAGTAGGCCTTCAATAGGAATAGTATTAGGTAGGGAGATCAAAATTGCCTATCTAACTGTTGACCGGTCAAATAGTCAAGATCAAGATCTACTCAACACTTAAGAATCAGAAGATTACAGTTAAGTTCTACTCCTTTAAGAACAGAGGTGTCAAGTTGAATGGAAACCTATATTAGACCTAATTTAATAATCTAATTAACAACTAATTATCTAGATTGACTTAAAATAATCTAAATTAATCTATTGAAAGGATAAATTATCTAATATCAGGAAATTAATTAAGGAAAACAATAAAGATCATCCTAAATAACTCAATCTACTGATTAACTTAATCTAACTTACAAAATAATAACTTTAATATTAAATTAATCTAAAGGAAAGGAGTAAAAGAAACCTCTAAGAAGAACAGTAAAAAAGAAACCATAACTATTTAAACCTAAATTAACTATCTAAGAACAGTAGTAGAAACTTACATTATGCAGAAAAGAAAGATTAAACTAAGTACTGGAGAAACGAAATCATCTTATTAAAGGAAATCAATTTACAAAAACGGAAAACATCTTGAAAGAACAAAAGGAAATTCAGACGCGCAAGCTGTGTTTTGTTTGCGATAGAGGTTACATGATGAAAGAAGAAGACTATTTATACTAGAGTAGTTGGATAACTTCTACTGAGCACGTTCTCCGTGATCTTCTATCTTTCACTCTTGATGTGCCGCGTATCCTATATTCTCCGATATTTCCTCGTTTCTCCATTATCATGCTCTGGTCGATGACGGTTGTGTCTGGTTGATGAGCTTGTGGCCGATGACGGCTGCGTCTGGTCGGTGAGCTTGTCTATATATGTTATAATGTCATCTTTCTTGATCATCGTCCTCTTCTTGTCCATATCTTCATCGTCTAAAGTTGATAACTTGTTTTGTCTCTAAATCATTATCGTTTTTGGGCGATAACTTCCTCGTGTAAAAATGATCATAGTTCTTAGTCGATGACTTCTTCTTTTTTATCGATGATCTTTTACTTGACTTAGAACGTTATTGTTCAATTGCTGTTGAAAGGTTCGTCATCCATATTTATTATACTATTTTGACTAACAGCATCACTATCAATCGAAAGACTACATCCATCTGCGTGAATACAGATAACATATGGCGCCACTATCATCATGTCATGACAGGTGTTAGGTGTATATATCGAAAGACTGTTGCATCTACATGAATACAAATAAAGCATGCAAGGCATGGCCCAAACGGCTCCAACAGCTTTACTATACATTGGAGAATCCCGGCCAATACGCTCTCCTCCTAGCGTCTCTCCTCTTGCCGGTGTCATGCTGCTGTCGTACACGTACGTAGGGCATGATGGAAAGGGATGGGTCTCTATTCCTTGCAAGTCATAATATATGGACTTCATAGACCCTTGCGTCACTTTAATTTCTATCAAAATCCATGGCGTAGGTTCCCCCAGGCTTGGATTAGAGTCAGATTCAAGGGTGCTGTTAATCATTTGAATGGTGGAGAGGTGTGGCCAACATAATTGATGAAGGTGTCGTGGGCGATGACGGCATAATTTCAGGGAGTTATTTTTCCTTTTTATTCCTAGAATTTGTAATGGGGCGGCTGACGTGCTTTCAAGGGAAGCGGTGGATCTATATGATGATAGAGCTTCGGTGTGTGAGATGGTGGTATGAGACAGATGAGTTTGAGAGGTAGTGAAGTCGGCTCGGAGAGAAAGGGGTGGAGCTCGCGGGGTACAGGCGAGCAGGGCGGTCATCGGTGTCAAGTTGGCGTCGCAGTGTGAAGTTGTTGTGGGTGTCCGGATGGTGACTGAAGGGAGAGGGGGCGCCGCGGGTGGCTGTGATTGGGGGTGAGCTCACCGGGGTTAATGGAGAAGGAGAAGAGATGGTGTTGACGTCAGAGTCGGGGGAGGTGATGGGTCCACCGGCTTGGGAGGGGGGCTGCCAGGTGGAAGAAGGCGAGGGGTGGCTATCGGTGAGAGAGATGAGGGTGAGGGTGTTGTTGAGAACGGTGGAGCTTGGATGGCCGGTGTTGATGGAGTTCATTGGAACTGAAGAGCTCGTCGAACGTGGAGGTAGCCGACGGAGGAGTGTTTGCGATGGTGACTTCAATAATAGAGCAAGGGTGGACGTAGGTTGTAGATGGTATTGTGGGGTTGGAGAGAGAGAGAGATTAAGGCAAAAGCTGCTATGGTGCCCAATTTCACTGTTGATTTAGTATGATTGGTTTTAAATGATCTATTATTTTTTAAGGGCTTCATATATTTGTTAATATAATTAATAAATAATTTCTAATTTGATTGGTTTGAATTGATCTACTATTTATTTATATTATTTTAATAAATATAAATTAAATGATAGTATTAGCTGGTGGAGGCGTCCAACATGACGAATAGAGTGATAATATTATATTTTATTGTAAGATATTCATATAGATTATGTCGAATATGTTATTCAAAACTTAAGGTGAATATATGCATCATAATATTAATAAAACGATAAAATATTATTAATTAAATTATATGTTTTATCATATTAAATGTATTATTATATTATTAAATGATTTATTAAAGCAAATATGAATATTATATTCATTATTATATTGTTAATTAAACTATCAATATGTCATATAAAAAATCAAAAATGAAATTTATTTTCCACGACACTGATCCCTATTCCTATTCCACCTATTGAACCAAACACCGTGAGTGAAATAACTTTATCCCACTATTTATTATAGCATACTAATCCATATACTCTTCGATTCTGAATTAGTTTATGCGACGACCAAATGGTATCTATATATCACGTGTGGATTCAAAATTCATCGAGGGACTAGGGACGTGAAGCACTGGCTTAATATTTATAGAACCATGCATACGAAAAGATAAAAGCATATAAGACTAGAAAAATATTGACTTTCGCGCGTAAGAATTAATGCTTCCGGAAGTCTTTTTTTTCAAATTTTGAATGTATTCGTGCCTACAATTCCTCGCAGAAGTCTTCACGTGCTTGGCGATGCTGCCCTTCATTAATTATAATGCACGCAGTTGGCGCCTTGGGACCCTGGATTCTTCTTCTATAAACTCGGCCATGTAACGATCGAGCTGCATTTAAGACTAATGAAGCTGCTTTAGCTCCCATGTAGCCTCCCTAATCCCTCGTGCTCTTGGAATCCTTCACAAGAAGTACGTGAAAACTAGGAGGTGGCACAGTTATACATTATATTGACTCACGCTATACTATACGTGAGCCATGCATTCAAAAAATTGAAATTAATGGTACTCAAAATTAATTATAAACATATTTTGCTAAACAAAATAATCATGACATGCATTTACAAACATATAACTATAATTAATTCCAAATATTAGAGGGATATCGAGACAAATATCATACATAAACAGCGAGAGAACCACTTTGCTTGAGAGGGCTTCTTTTGTTCCATTCTACATGCAAATCTAAATTTGTCCAGACTCAAAATTGGAAACAAAGTATATTAACACTTGTTAGATTAGTTTAGCTGCACATAATATATATGACATACACACCGACCTGTTAGCTTAGGCCCGTTTGGTTAGGGGATAAAAAGGGATATGTGGGGATAACCACATTTATTATCTACTTCATCCCAAAACATCAAAATCCATTAACCTCAATTATTATTCATTATTCTCATTTTTCAATCATTACTTATTATCCTCATATTTTCTATCCCAAAATCCTCTATTTATCCATACTTTTCAATCATTATTTATTATCCTCATGTTTTTTACTTCAAAATCCTTTATCCTCACTTTTATAATTTATCTCTAAAATCTCTTATCCTCACTTATTCTATTTATCCCTAAAATCTCTTATCCTCACATTTTTTATATAAAGTCTTAGACATGTTGCAATACTTGGGTTGCTGTTGCCTTCATAGAGAAGCAACGAGAAGCATTGAAGTAGCAGAACGTGGAGGAAAAGCACTTGAAAGAGTCACACAAGGAATGCATTCAAAACAAGTATTTTTCTTTCACAGGGAGTAGGAATTGGAGCTATACCAAACCCTTCCTAACCTGCCAATCTATGCCTCGTCTTATAGACGAAGTATTCTTTTATCATTTTTAGTACGCTTAGATAGAGACCGGGCGCTAAGAGATGCGATGCCTCGCTACATTGCTCAAGAATCAATAATAGGTTTTGAAGCTCGGAGGACGACGACTCCCGTACATATATGATTCAATCTATGCAACCCCGGGCTATATCTTATGCACACCACTGCCGCATCTCACGGAGGATATTCTATAAGAATCAACTAAACTAGCTACATCCATAGGTGGAATCGTTTATAAATTATTCATGGGACTCGTGAAATGTCAACATTACTAGTGCAATAAAATATTTTAATTTCTATGGGCTCTGCTAGAAATGGGTCTCGATAGCATGTAGTATACGAGCAATTAATGTGGCAATTCGTCACGGGTTCAATTAATCCAATTAATCCAAATGATTAAGGATTCTCCTTCTTAAAATGGGTCTCGTGAAATCTCTTAATCCAAGAAAAGATTCTTCTTCTTATACGTTCACAATTAATTCAAAGGATAAAGTTGATTTTAATTATGCCATAATTGATGATTTAGCAAGTTAAAGAGAGAGAATGTACGCGCACAATTATGGCGGTCATATCTAGGTTTTATTTAACACTAGTGCGGGCTCATGTCACCGACACATTTTTCTAAGCTGCTGTAGTTTCAAGAAATATCGAGTAAAACTCAAGCCAAGTTATTCTCATATGCATAGAACTCGAAAACATCTAATACATAGTTGAAATAGATGACGTACAAAAAGACATGAATCCATACTCTGATACGCACATAACTGAAAACTGGGGCATGGGCTAACACTAGTCTCATATAAGGTTGATTAGCATATGATGCAAAAAGAAAAAAAGTCGGATTTTGCTTCTTAATGACCTCCTTGGAATTAATATTGAGATGTTATGTTCATCTCAAACTCATCAAAATTCAAGTATGAGATGGTCCTAAGGTTTACGTGATTATGATATATTGATGAGTCACGGTTTTTGTAAATGAGTGTGATTTGTGTACATGAATCAGAGCATGTATATTATACATGTTATTGAATCGGTAGTGAGATATCGAAAGATTGATCTAATTAACCAATCGGTATTTCACTCTCTGATTCCATCATATGACATGTGTATTATTACGCATGCCACACGTGGCTTTTTAGACAAAACTTAATCCAATATTGATATATAACAAGCAGGATTAGGAAAGAATGACAGCGACCTTATTAGTTATTATTACAAGCCGACGTAGATAGTAATTCTAACATAATTTTATCCTAGAATTAATAAAAGGCAACCACCCAATAGGAATAATTATTACAATCTTGAAACGAGGGCGGTGATCGTACCGAGCGAGTAAGGCACCTCACTCCCGGCCTCATCTCACCACCACCCCCAACCTCTTCTCTCTCCCTCTCTCTCTCTCTCCCCTATGGTAGACTGAAGACTAGATTTTCTCAACGCCCCTCCTCTTTTTCACCTTCCCCGAACCAAATCGAAACCTCTTCTCCACTGAATCAACTACAAATCTCCACGAACTGAAACACGGATTTTTCGCTGCTTTAGCTGTTGGGAAGAGGACCCAATCTCTCTCTGTTTTTCTTTTGTTGGGGGGGGGAGGAAGAAGGTGCGGGATTTGGATGCTGGTGCTGGCTGCTCCTAGCGTGGTGTGTTAGCGGTTGCATTTTAGGTGGGAGATTATGTGGAGAAGGAGTGGGGTCTCCTCGGAGGAGCCAGGGGTTTTATGGGCGAGGTGCTGATGCGGATTGGGGGGCGGCTGATTGATGGAGGTGAAGTCCCTGGGCGGATGTGGGGTTTGGTCGGGGGCTGCTTTGCGTGCGTGGATTCGGTTGGCGCTGCTCGGGATCGAGGTGCGGAACTCTGATCCGTTCGTCTCATTGTTTTTTTCCCTTCTGTCTTGGGTATAATTTAGGATTTTTTTTTTTGGTGAAGATGGTAGTGGATAAATTTTCGTCTTTTTGGTGGTGGGTTAGTCCTTGCTTCTTTGCTGCCATTTTCCCTTGTTATGCCAGAAAAAAAAGACTATTTTTTGGCTGTCCGATGTGGGGTTTACTGTTTATCTGCTTAGATTTCTCTCTGTGTTGTTAGGGAATTGTAGAAAACCTGATGGGTTTTCTATAGTTTGGTACATGCTTGCAATTTGTGGATATCTGGTCGATATATATACGGAGAAGTAGAGGTCTGCCGTTGTAATTTTAGGCTTTGCTGTAACGCAAATCCGCCAATGGTAGATAATGGGACTATTCTATAAGTCTGCCATCTCGTTTCATGACGACCCCTTCGACTGTTCCAAGTTTTCCTCCCTCGAATTTTTGAGTTGAGGAAAGCCTCCGTTTGATCTACTGGGTCTGTATAGTTTTTTTTTTTGTTTTTTTCTTTGTGCTCAGCAGTAATATACCTGTAATGGAAAGGAGCTTTTAAAGTTCTAGACGTTTATGTTGTCTATTTTCCTTCAGCCAGGTCATCTGGTCTGATGAATTTCTCTTGCTTAGCTTAGCTAACTTAGTTGGTCTTCAGACAATCCTCGTGGACTTCCCTCGCATGCCTGATTTTGCGGTTAAAGGACTTAATGAGAAGATAAAGATCTTTAGAGTTCGATTGCCATATGTAGCATAAGAACCGAAATCCAACCCAATAAGAGAAGAGTTATGACACTTCCAAAACTCTTCCATGGAATCCCATATCTTATCCTTCTCCCAACCTTGTGTAGAGATGGCAAACAAAGTAGCGCAGTCATTGGGTCCTATTGTCTGAGATGGGAACCGATGTCGAGCATGATTCTGTTTCCATTGAAGGTTTTTGTCCTATCAAACGTGTAGTTTCCTTTGTGACACTTGGATGCAAAATGAAGAAAAATACTATGCTTTAGATTCGTAAATCTGATCCCATATGCTTCTTTTTCTCAGGTTGCACTGCTTCTGATATGGGTTGGAGGAGCTGATGCAAAATACCCAAATGAGAGAAGGCCACATTGGCAAAATGCTGAGGCAGGCGAGGGAAATGGCTACCTCTCGCATTCATGCATCCATGATCTGATCCTCCATCAAAGGCGGCGCCCTGGACGCAAAGAATACTCAATCACTCCACAGGTTTATCAGGCATCCAATTCGGAAAAATCTGAACACCGCATAGGAAGATCACTGCTTGGATTTTCTCAATCTTTTCCACCACAAAAGGATGCCAAGCAACCAATTCGGATATATCTAAATTATGATGCCGTTGGGCATTCACCTGATAGGGATTGTAGAAGTATTGGTGACATTGTAAAGGTATGCCATATAGAGTGGATGATTGTCATGTATTCAAGTTTTCTACTTCCACCCATCTTGTGAGTGGATTTCTCCTGATCATCACAACATCATTCAGCTTGGCGAGCCTCCTGCATCCTCTGATCCTGCAACACCTCTTTGCAATCCTCATGGAGATCCGCCTGTTTTTGGGGACTGCTGGTATAATTGTACGCTGGAGGATATATCTGGGGAGGACAAGAAGCAACGGCTCCGCAAGGTTATACTTCTTTCACAAGATCTATCTCCTTGTTTGCTTTATCTCTATACAAGATTCATCTCGCATAAACTTTCAGTTGGAGCTTGCTTACTGATATAGCGTCATAAAATATTACTCTCTTGAAAGCTGAATTATCTTGCTGACGTTGGATAATTCCCTAATCTAGGTTGTGATTTGTGAAATGCCCTAAACTCTTTATGTAGATTGTAGGTAATCTGAATTCAATATACGGCACATGAAACTGTTCTGTGTGGCTTTACTTTGATGCTAAAACCTCTTTTCATCCAAGTCCTGATTCATTAAATTAATTTTGATAGGCACTTGAGCAAACTGCTGACTGGTTCAGTAGAGCTTTAGCTGTCGAGCCCGTTAAGGGGAACTTGCGATTAAGTGGATATTCTGCATGTGGTCAGGATGGTGGGGTGCAGCTTCCTCATGAATATGTGGAAGGTATATTTCGTTTTTCCATGAAAAGTAGTAATTTTGTGTTGTTGCTTTTGGAATAGCTTTCACAAAGGGGTACTGATGTGTTTCCTGTTTGGTTGTTGTATCTATTATACTTGGGATGCAGATGGTGTAGGTGATGCAGACTTAGTTCTCTTAGTAACCACCAGACCTACTACTGGAAACACTCTTGCCTGGGCAGTGGCATGTGAGCGTGATCAATGGGGGCGAGCTATTGCAGGTAAACTTCCACTTCATGTTGTTCTGTCCAATGTGGATTTTTCAATGTCGCTTCTCACACTCATGCCATTGAAGATTTAGCATGGCATATTCTTGGTTCCATACCTCAACATAGTGCTTAATGCATATCATTCTACTATTGAAATGCATGGATTTCATGGTCTGAGTTGTCTCAGCTTGCTTATTCTATGAGCTAAAATCATTATACCTAATCTTTTGCTTATTCTGATACCATGAGGAAGATTATTGCATAAAAGATCTTTAGCATTACCCTCACGTAGCAGATCTCCATGTTTGAAATAGTTAAAATTGTTTTTAAATGTGCAGGGCATGTGAATGTTGCTCCTCGCCATTTGACAGCTGAAGCTGAGACATTACTTTCAGCTACTTTAGTGCATGAGGTTAGTGTTTCAGGCAATGGAACGTGGTGGAGAGACAGTAGGTATATTTATCTAAGGAGAAGCTTTTATGTTGCAGGTCATGCATGTTTTAGGTTTTGATCCTCATGCCTTTGCACATTTCCGTGATGAAAGGAAAAGAAGGCGAGGCCAGGTATTTGCATGATAAATCTGGCCATTATTTTTTACGTCATTTTGCCTCTTTTCTTCGTCCAATTTACCAAGACGTTAATACCACATTTGTCCTTTTGACCTAGGTCACTGTGCAAACCATGGATGAAAAGCTGGGTCGGATGGTCACGCGTGTTGTCCTTCCTCGTGTTGTCATGCATTCCAGACATCACTATGGAGTGAGTTTCTGATTTTCTGGGAACCTTGGAATAGTGTATCAGACGTGCATAGACCATGGATAAGCTCACTATTTGTTATCTGTGACCAGGCCTTTTCTGAGAACTTAACCGGCTTAGAGTTGGAAGATGGAGGAGGGCGTGGAACCTCAGGTAATTAGCTTTTCCTTAGTTTTGGCCTGTCTCGCTTCTGTCACTATCATTTTACTGTCGTAAATACATTCTCTCACTCTTATCGCAGGATCACATTGGGAGAAGAGACTTCTTATGAATGAGATCATGACAGGATCAGTAGATACGAGATCAGTTGTTTCCAAGATGACCCTGGCTTTGTTAGAAGATAGTGGATGGTACGAGGCCAACTATAGCATGGCGGACCATCTTGATTGGGGGCGGAATCAAGGAACAGATTTTGTCACCTCGCCATGTAATCTATGGAAGGGGGCATATCATTGCAACACCACACAGTTGTCTGGTTGTACATATAACAGGGAGGCTGAAGGGTACTGCCCTATTGTCAGCTATAGTGGGGACTTGCCGCAGTGGGCGCAATATTTTCCACAGGCCAATAAAGGTGCTTTCTTGTTTTAGACTAACATATGTGATGCCCATTGGAAATCTGCTCTCTAAGAAACTATTAACTAATTATTGGTTGACCAGGCTATAATGAAATTTTTTACTGTTATACTACTAACATTAACACGTAGGTTACTGATATTGATTATTTAGGAATATATTAAAGAATAGCATATTTTGCTTACATTAGGAAACTGTGGTTCAAGTTCTATTATTATTGTTATTATTTTCTTTTTTGATCGCTGAAAATGCAGTTCAGGGTCTATTAAGCCTCTATTGTTGGAGGGGTTATGTTAGTGGCCTTCCTTAAGTACACAATCAGTTTTGGACATTGCTGAAACACTCATGTTGATTCCCCTTTTTTATAACAGATTAATGGGGCACTATATGTCAAACGAATGGAAGAGACTAGCTATCTGCTTCTTTTTTCTTTTTGTAATTGATTTATTTTCTCCAGAGTAAAATGTTATACCCCTCAGACTTGAACCTGATGAAAATAATGAGGTAATGTTCAACCTTATTTTGACTAAGTTGATTCCGAGATAATTTTGTGGTAAGTATTTTTATCATGGGCTAGTAGCACATATTTGTATGGGCCTTCCATTGGAGTCACTACCATAATATTGACTTTTCCCCATTGATGGTCGCTTTGAAGAATAACTGGACCAAAATGCATAAATCATCAGCCTTTTTTAATCTTTGATGTTTTAAGATACATTGTGACGACATGCTGATAATTACACTCCTGATTCTGATGTGAACGCTGCATCCATTCACATTCTGACTTTTCTTCTTGCTTTATGCAGGTGGACAATCATCCTTGGCCGACTATTGTACATATTTTGTAGCATATTCTGATGGTTCATGTACGGATGCAAATAGTGCTCGGGCACCAGATCGAATGTTAGGTGAAGTACGAGGAAGTAATTCTAGGTAAGATAAAATGGTCACATTCAAGCAAATTAGCAGTGTAGTGGTCTCTATAATGACATTGACATTCTTCCATCAGGTGTATGGGTTCATCTTTAGTTCGTACTGGGTTTGTTAGAGGATCCATGACCCAAGGGAACGGATGCTATCAACATCGGTGCAGAAAGAACACCTTGGAGGTCAGTTATATTGATCCATGCACTCTACATTTAACTTGCATGCCAAGAATATCCAAAAAATATTTTTCCAAAACATTTACACTTTGAAAACTGGGTAGTGGAAAAATGATCCGAAAGTATTTGATTCCAAAAATAACAGTAGCAGAGATGTGTTCCGCCGCCACAAGGAAAACAACTTGCACCCACCATTTAAGTGATCAAGTATTTTTGAGCAGGTACTTGTACTTGGTGCATACAGTTAGACTTACTGTAGGTTTTTTTTGCTTTACTTATAGGTTGCTGTTGATGGAGTTTGGAAGGCTTGTCCTGAAACAGGCGGTCCTATTCAGTTTCCAGGTTTTAATGGTAAGGTCTTGTGCCATCAAATATCATGAGTAATGATGAAGAAGATTACCCGTATGCCATGGCAAATCGTTTTGTGTTGATTCTGTAGGTGAGCTAGTCTGTCCTGCACATCACGAATTATGCAGTGTCGTGCCAATGCCTATAAATGGTCAGTGTCCTAGCTCATGTAGCTTTAATGGTGATTGCGTTGATGGGAAATGCCATTGCTTTCTTGGGTTTCATGGCCATGACTGCAGCAAAAGTAAGCTGAGTACTAATTAAGAGAATTCTCATCTTTAAACAACGTCAAGGTCCTGAGTTTTAACTTTAACCTCTTCTTCTCTATTAAAATAGGGTCATGCCCAAACGACTGCAATGGACAAGGCACGTGCCTTCCTAATGGTATGTGCCAATGCGAGAACGGGAGAACCGGGATTGATTGCTCTACAGGTTCTGCTATCTTTAAATCCCTTTCAGATTGTTGGCTCTCATTTCACTTTTATTTTTTTATAGTAGGACATGGGCTTAATTAGTACATCAACATAGGAGATCTGAGAATATCAGCTGAACATTTTTTCTTTCCTCTTCGGACAGCCATCTGTGATGAGCAGTGCAGTCTACACGGTGGAGTTTGTGACAATGGTGTTTGTGAGTTCCGATGCTCAGATTATGCAGGCTATACATGCCAGAATAGCTCGACATTATTGCGTAGCCTTTCAACCTGTGGGGATGTGCTAGCCCGAGATGCAGGAGGCCAACATTGTGCCCCAAGTGAGCCAAGTATATTACAACAGCTAGAAGCAGCTGTTGTCACGCCTAATTACAACCGTCTGATGCCAGGCAGTTGGGGTCTGAGGATATTTCCTAGAAATGCTTATTGTGATGCGGCAGCGAAAAGGCTAGCATGCTGGGTATGCTCTCTTTAGCTTTTCTACTTTCGTGTTAAACTGAAAAGTTCATTTTATATCCTACAATCTCACATGGAAGACTACTGACGATCAGTCACTTGCATGCATAGCATCTTCAAGCTCATGCCCAGCCATCATGTTATGAGCTGAGAATGGGTATTTGGTTATTCAAGTTTCTTCATGTTTCCTCGCTGCATTTAGACCATTTTATTATCTGAACATAAATATAAAACTGAAGTATTTCGTCTTCATTTTAGAGTGGAATATGTCATCATCATCATCAACTTTTTTTGCTTTTCAGATCTCGATCCAACGGTGTGACAAGGATGGGGACAATAGGCTTCGGGTATGCTACTCTGCATGCCAAGCTTATAATTATGCATGCGGAGCAAACCTCGATTGCTCTGATCAGACCCTATTCAGTAGCGAAGAGGAACGGGAGGGGCAGTGTACAGGTTATGGCGAGTCGAAGCCATCATGGCTAGGGCGCTTGAAGAACATCTACTCACAATAGCAATTGCTTAGATAGCTTGTGTTAAAATTGATGTAAAATGTCTATTTGTCTCGTTTGTATCTCTTCTGCTTATTTCTTCTCTCTTCCTTTTTTTTTTTAGGGGGGGGGGGGGGGGGGGGGTGCGGTATTCTAGTTTCGCAGGTGTAGGAAAGTGCATGCCTTGCTTTTGCGTGCCAATCGTTAGTATTCACCCGGGAAATGATCCTTGAAGAAGGATTCCTGGGTTTGGTGATGTTGAGTTGGGCTTATCTAAGATCAAGCCCAAGTGGGAAATTAAAATGTAAGGATTATTATGGGTGCCAAAGGCTTGAAGGAAAATTGGTGGTTTCTTTAGCCTGTCTACTAAAGTGTTCTCATCCTTCTTGACATTTTTCTTCATTTCTAATCCTTATTTGTCAAACTAAAAGATAGGCTTTCATTGAATATGGCCAATAAAAGGGGATCACTAAAAGCATTATAACGATGATGGTGTGCTTAAACTTGAGGAACTGATCAAAGACTACAGGCGTTTAGTCGTTTAGATGGGGATGGAATATGTGATCCGAGATAAAGAGTTGCCGGCCGGCTAGCCGTCGGCTGCTGAGGGACAGAAGGTGATGACGTAGTCGGTTCCAGGCGCGCAGGTGCATGTGCTAGTGGCATCATCGTATGCATAGCTATACGCCGTGGGGCACGCCGCCTTGAAAAGGTGCGAATAAGCCGTCGGCCCGCACGTCGCCGGCGCCCCGTGCGCCCCCGTGCAGCAGTACACCTCCCCTCCGAACGCCTCGCACGCGCTCCGGCACGCTATTGTCCTCGATTTTCCTCCCTCCTCTGCCACCACACTCAGCTCCGGCGGACACCGCTCATTCAAGTCCGCCACGCAGCCAGCGTACTTGCACCCTGCTGTCGCCGGCGGTGACCTCACGGTCGGCTTAATGCCGACGCCGATGTTGTAGCCATCGACAAGGCTGACGTCGTAGAAGTCCTTGGCGCCGTTGGTACCGAGCGTGAACTCGGCAAGGGTGACGGGTGGCTCGCCGCCGAGGGTACATCTGAGTACGCCGCCGCAGTCGCCAGTGGCGCATGCTGAGGCGCCGGATGAGGGGAAGGAGCAGCCAGTGCGAGCCCAGAAGCGGCCGGACCAGCCTGGTGGGGCCGAGAAGGAGGTGGTGGCGTTGGGGGTCAGCTGGAAGCCGCCGCCACCAAGTACGGCGGCGCCATTGCCAGATAGGGTCCCCGGCCAGATGGCATAGGGGCAGCGGTTCTTGAGGACGAACACTGCTCCCGAGACAACCGGCAGTTTGTTGCCGAGCAGCAGAAGGCTTGGAAGGAGAAGAAGAGCCTTCAGCAGTGAGAACTCCATCGTCGATCGAGGGGAGCTGTGAATTGTGAAAGGAGGAGTACCATTGTTGAGGTATATATATAAGTACCATTTCTGGTGGCGGCATTGGGCATTGGCTTTAAAGAAATCATTCCGGCCTTTCGTGTGAGGATGTATTCTAGTGTCCATGAGTAAAACACGTCTGGTTCCACCGTGATTTGGATAATGGTCACCCTCTTTTGGTTGCCGATCTAACCTTTAGGTTTGTCATTTTTTTTCCATAAATGAGCTCCAAACCCAAAATTCATTACGATAACTTGTGCTTGCATTTGAAACAGCCTAGCCTATTGTATTGTAGTAACAAAACATCCATTTCATGGGCTATATATATTTGCTCTTGACGTGCACTATTACTAAGAGTGTCGCTGCCTTAATGGCAAATATATAGTCGCTCGCTCTCTTTTTTGTCATTTGAGGGCAACTTCGTGGTTGAAGAGGCATGCTATTATATGCAGCAAGAACAACGACAGCCATACCTGGGATTGAAAAGAGTTTGAATCGTTTGATGGCTCGGACCATTTGCCATGCATAGAAACAATTGCACGGCACGGCCCGCGTGAAGCGCCAGCTGCATGCGCGGCAGAGGCAGTTGTTGCCTACGTTAGTACGTTACTGCAGAAGAACCCTGCTGCCGAGTGCTGACTGACTGACTCTACTCGGTCGACCCCCACTGACTGCTTGTCTCAGTTCTAACGGGCGAAAAGGTTCCAGTCACGCATAAGATCTGATAACCTGTTTGTTGCATGCATGACGACCCAACCCCAACCGATCGGAGAATAGGTTGGTTGGGTTTAGTATAATCAATCAATCATGAAGAATAGACAAATAGGAAGAACTCATTTTGTGATTTAACTCCCCGGCTAATTCCCGTGCCATTGCATGCAACAAGAGCATACATATATTGTATGTGTTAAGACTAAATACAAATATTAACTCAACCCTTTTTTTATCAGCTCAAGTTTTTAACATACTAAACTAACATGGTACCTTGGTACCTGAAGGGATGTGTTAAACTACATAAAATTCAATTCTTTTACAAAAACTCGCTATTTTAGATGGACGGTAAGTTTTCCAAACTTCCAGTGCTCTGTAAATATTATTTCTTATCAAATCGTTATATATATATATATTAGGTGGTGGGCCCGTGCCACTTGGCACGGCTAACTGTCCGCCCCCACTATCTCTATTATAACTTACGCCACATCAGCCATTATCTTTTTTTTTTTGTTTATTTAATTATAATTTTATACCACGTGTATACCATGTGTGTATAAATTTATGACTCAGATGATGAGTCATAAAAGTAACTATCCTTGGATCTTATAAGGTAGATAAGTATATATATTTAAAACTAATCTCCTGACTAATGATTATAAGGATATATATTTAAAACTAACCTAGGGAAGATGATAAAAATATACAAAATTAACTTAGGAAAATATGCATGTAAATAAACTAATAGGAGGTAAACGGTTGTAATCGTTTTTGCTCTTATAAGGTTTATATATATATATATATATATATATATATATAATCGAAAAACTTGGTTACCGGATTGGGCCGCAATGTTACTGATTGGGCCAAGACCCAGCTAGCTTAAACCCATCTCCTTGGCTTCAACTCTGTGACCAAAAACCCTAGTAGAAGAAATTTTACGGAGGAGAGGCCAACCAACTGGATTGGATTGGAGACCTTGGAGTACCCTAGATGCTCAGGTACTCCTCCTCTCCATCAGTCTCCATCCCTCTCCGGCAGCGATCGATCCACGCCACCCGATCACTCTTCCGCCGAATCCCCAATCCTAGCATTGCCCCGCCCGAGCTTCTCGACAGGCTCTGCCGAATCCTAACCCTCGAGCGCTTCGACGCCGTCGCGAAGCTCGCATTCAATTTCTCCGACGACCTCGTCGACGCTGTCCTCTCCAGGCTCCGCCTCGATCCCACCGCCTCCTCGGGCTTCTTTCGAATCGCAGCTAAACAGCAGTACTTCCGCCCCAGCACCAAGTCCTATTGTAGGATCATACACATCCTGTCCAAAGCGAGAATGTTCGACGACGCGAGGAATTATCTGAAGGAATTGGTAGGTGTTTGCAGCAATAAGCAGTCGTCGTCTGTTTCGTTTCTTTATGATGAGTTGGTTAGAGTTTACAAGGAGTTCTCCTTCTCTCCGACAGTATTCGACATGCTCTTGAAGGTCTATGCTGAGAATGCCATGGTAAAGGAGGCCCTTTTCGTGTTTGATAAAATGGGCAGTATCGGATGCAAGCCGAGCTTGAGGTCTTGCAATAGCCTCTTGAGCAGTTTGGTTAGAAATGGAGAGAACAGTGTGACCATCCAAGTGTATGAACATATGGTTCGGGCCGGTATGTTACCAGACGTTTTCACCGTGTCCATAATGGTGAATGCTTATTGCAAGGATGGCAGAATTGGGCTGGCTTCAGAGTTTATATCCCAAATGGAAAGGAAGGGCTTTGAAGTGAATCATGTTGCTTATAACTCGTTGATGGATGGGTATTGTGGTATTGGTCGGACAGAGGCCGCATTGAGGGTTCTTAGGGCAATGTTGGAAAAGGGAGTTGATCCAAATATTGTAACTTATTCTTTATTGATCAAGGGCTATTGTCAAGAAGGGAAACTTCAGGAAGCCGAGAGGATATTAAAGGACCTCAAACAGAAACATCGTTTGGATGCCGACGAGGTTGTCTATGGTGTGCTTGTGAATGCGTATTGCCAATTGGGGAAATTAGATGATGCCATTAGGATTCGAGAGGAGATGAAAAGTGGTGGAATAAAGGATAACCTGTTTATCTGCAATGCCTTGATTAATGGGTATTGCAAGATAGGAAGGCTCAGAGAAGCAGAGAACATGGTAATTGATATGGATGCTGGGCATCTGAAAGCAGACTCTTACAGCTACAATACTCTTCTGGATGGGTATTGCAAGGAAGGTAACATGAGCAAGGCCTTTGAGATATGTGATGTGATGATCCGGAGAGGAATTGGAGTGACAGTTCTAACTTATAACACACTTTTCAAAGGATTTCGTTTGCTGGGTGCCATGGATGGTGCTCTGCGGTTGTGGTTTTTCATGTTGAAAAGGGGAGTGGCACCTAATGAGATTAGCTGCAGCACCATGCTCGATGGGCTTTTCAAGAATGGTGATTCTGAGAGGGCTTTGAAGTTCTGGGATGAAATTCTTGCTCGGGGATTTGTTAAGAGTCAAGTCACCTTTAATATTGTCATCAATGGGCTATCTAAGATGGGTAAAATGGAAGATGCGGAGAAAATTTTCTGCAAGATGAAAGATTGGAGCTGTCTACCAGACATTGTGACATACAGAACATTGATTGATGGCTACTGTAGAGTTGGTGATGTTGAGAATGCAATGAAGATTAGGAATGAGATGGAAACATTTGGGTTTTCTCCTTCTATTGAGATGTTTAATTCCTTCATTACTGGACTGTTCAAGTTGAAGGCATATAGTGGGGTGAAAGATCTTCTTGCTGACATGAATGCAAGGGGCTTGGCTCCCAACATAATGACTTATGGAGCTCTGATAGCTGGATGGTGTAAAGAGGGAATGATGGATAAAGCTTTTGATGTCTATGTTGAAATGACCAGGAGGGATTTAGCTCCAAATATTTTCATATGCACTGCACTTGTTAGTGGTCTCTACAGACAAGGAAAGATAGTCGAAGCAAATATACTGTTGCAGACAATTGTGGATACTAATACGCTTTCAGACTGTAAGGATCTTGATCTGAACTGTGGTGCTGATCAAAATTGTTATATGCAAAGATTACAAAATGTGCTCGATGAAGCGATGCATGGTTGTCTTCAGCCTAATAAGGTCATGTACAATGTGATTATTGCTGGGCTTTGTAAAGCTGGGAGGATAGTAGATGCGGAAAGAGTCCTCTCAAAGTTGTTACAGCGTGGCTTCGTACCTGACAATTTCACATACAGTACCCTTATGCATGGACTTTCAGGGTCTGGAGATGTAGAAAAGGCATTCAAGTTGCGGGATGAGATGCTGAGAAAGGGTCTTACTCCAAACATTGTGACGTACAATGCTCTAATCAATGGTTTATGCAAGTCTGGAAATTTGGATAGGGCAGTCAAGCTTTTCTATAAGCTACGTTCAAAGGGTGTGGCCCCAAATGCTGTTACATTCAATACATTGATAGATGGATTCTGCAAGTCTGCCAATATGGCTGAAGCCTTCACATTAAAAAAAAAGATGGTAGAGGAAGGGATTTCCCCTAATGTTATTACCTACTCCACATTGATCCATGGCCTATGCTGTCAAGGAGATGTGGATAGATCGATGGAACTTTTGGATCAAATGATTGCAGGTGGCATAGATCCTAATTATGTGACATACTGTACATTGGTTCGAGGACATATCAGTCGTGGGGATATGCAGCAGATTTCAAAGCTTTACAATGAGATGCATATTCGTGAACTAATTCCAGCTGCTAAGTTTGAAGGACAAATGAGTCCAGAAGAATTTTCATCTGCAGAACCTGGCATGTACCGCACATTTTGCATGTCTAAATATGTTGATGCATGTTAGGGAGTTACTTTGGCATTATGTTACAGTTACGTCCTTGAAGTTTCCAGTGCTTCATCTGATCGTTCCAGCCCTGCCTGTCTGGAATCTTGGGGTTCTGTGGCAAGCAAATGAAAATCTCTGCATGCATCAGGAGTTCTGTATGAGCTGCCAAAGGTGAATCAGCTAAGGTCAGCTCTATAAGGCAAACAGATTGTGTTGACTTTATCGATAGGCAAATAGTGCCAGGTGAGTCATGGTAACAAGGAGTCCATCTTTTTCCTCCTATGAGTTTCCAGGTGACAGTGTTGAATTTTTGGGCTGCCTTTTTTGGTACTTGTCGTTTACATCATGTGTTCATCTTGCTCATGATTTGCACAAACTGTCTGTTGATGCAGCTGTAATGTGTTTATCAGCACCAGACTGATTCCTGATATGGAATGGCTCAAGAGTTCTGCAGCATGTTACAATGCATATGCATCTAATGTCCGAATGTTGTCTCTTTCGTACATTTGATACTGCTGAGTAAAGCATTTATGAACCTGGCCTTCAACTGATGACTCGACTGATGCTTGTTGCATATGTCTTCATTCACTTCGATTCCAGATTTGCTGATAAAGGTATGATCCAATTTACATTTGTTATATTTATTTTTGCATTGGGCAATGAAGATTCAGGACATAACATTTGCTATTGAAATCATAGAATTACTGAGGCATACAAGTAATTAAATAAGAAAAAATGAACTAAATGGGATCAAAACACTGGAACATGCAGGTTCTGAATACAAGGTGCCCTGTTTGATTTCTTTCTAGCTTATGTCACAATAGTAGTTTCATTCTTCTCATTTTTTAAACATTTCGTCAGATGAAGTTGTTTACGTTCAAGCTCTGAGTAATTGCCCATGATAGCAAATTTATAGGAGGTATTCAACGGGCAATTCGATTATTCTAATTGCTTCTTTTGTGGTGGTTTACGTAATTCTTTATGGCCGTTGCCGATTTCTCTTGCAAAGTTGCATTTCCCTCGTGCTTCCAGCTTGGTTTATGCTTGCTGCAGTTTTAAGGGTCTTTTTTGACATGAACAGAGGTTCATTTTGTCTTGATGCTAATAATTGTGATAGTGATATGTAACAATAGCAACTAACCTCCTTTTGCCAAGAAATTTTGAATATGGTCTATTTCATGATTACTGTTCATTGCAGGTACTTGACAAATCCAAAGGAATCTGATTTTATGTGCCGAGGAACTGGTGGCCAAATGCTTTTATTGGGCATTGTTGAATTTTGCCTTGTGCATGAACTTGAAGCTGGTAAAGCTCCAAGAGCAGCTAAACTGTTCGCATTTTCTGCTTTACTAATTGAATCAAGAGATGCAAGCCATTTCAGTGAACTTTTTCTTGTCTTGGTGAGTTCTTTTTGGTGACTGAGAAGCCTAACCAATTGAAGCTAACAAGTGAAGGACTTGCTGCTGTAGGTATAGAAGAGAGTTAGAGCCCTCAAAGTACAAGTTTTCATGTCGTTTAACAAGAAGGGCGGAAGTTTTGAAGCTGGATTCCATCTTGTTTTTGTATGTACGGATGTCATGCAATCGGAGAGATGTGGCAAGGTGGTGTAGGGATTCTTACAGTATGGTCTTAGGAGGGAGGCCATGGCCCTCCAATTTAGGATCAATGTTAGTGGAAGTTTTCCCTTGATCTAGCATGAGGCTCAACTCATCAAAAGAAAAAAAAGGAAAGAAAACCAAAGTAGTAAATGACTCATCAAAAGAAAAAAGAAAAGAAAACGAAAGTAGTAAATTTATTTGACCTGCTGACTTTTGTCCTTTGTTGACGCTATTTATGTACTTTCACTTATGACTGTAACTGTTGATGTATATTTTGCAGGAAGAGTTGGCCTTTTGTGTGTTATGGCCTGAATTCGGACACTGGAGAATATGGAGTAATGTTTCCTATATTGACTCCAGCAATCATCTTTTACCGAGGATTGAGAATTTTATGGAAGATAACCTTTCCTATTACATTGGAGCGGATAAAGAGCTAATAATTCTTATAACTATCTCAAGAGAGGCAGATCACCAGCAGACGAGATGTTGTATGCCATAGATAACACATCAGAGAGACGAAAGCAGCATTTCCAGCAAAGATTTCAAAGGGCAATAAACTTCTGGATTCCAGACATTAGAGGATCTTGTTCATGTTGAAAGTTCTGTGTAGAGTTCTCGCCACCCTCAGATTGACTGACCAGGCAGTCCAGTTTGAGGTGTTGAGAGTCAAGACAATTCCGGTGTTGTAACTTGGTGTCAGTTACCATTTGTTTTATGAAGAAAGCTTGAATGACTTTCATTGTTTGATTTGTTCAAGAGATCATTCAATGATAGCTCGAGCAACGATTTAGAAGGATCAGAATGCTGGAGTTGACAGACACCAGATCAGTAGATGGTTCATTGCCCCCCACCAACTTGATGGCTGCTTAGTAACCTGAAGAGATCCACTCATTCTAAAGCAGATGATTTTGTTCCAGTACTAGGTGCAATCAGCTCTTCTTTGCCAGAACAATAGATACAGCTCAACCACCAATAATGAAATTGGATCTATTCTATCAGGCAGGATATATGCCAGCTCCAAGAACCGAGAACCGACGACTCTTGAATCATATCTCTCAGCCAAGTGCGAAACTGGATGGAGTAGCCAAGCATTCTGATGGCCCAATCTTGAATGATGGAATGTACAAGTCCTAGAGTGAGAGTAAAAGAAAAGTAAAATGAAGAAAATTCTAACATTAACTTCAGAACACCTGAAACACTTCACCCAGTGACAGCCCATCCAAAAACCAGATGCAGATAAAGAGAGAAAAGAATCATGTTCCATATATAGAAATGTAAACCAACATAAAAAGAAAAGGTAAAAGGGCCAAATCATATGGAAATAGCAGCACAAACGTAACGTGCCAGCAGGCACTTTATAGGAGCAGATACAAGTAACTTACAGTATAAACAAACATTCACTTCCTCAGAGGAATTCACACAGTGCGTAAATCAATAATACTACAAATGAAAATTGAATGAGGATGATACCTTGTACATTGATCAAATGATCAATTCGGAAGCAATCGCAACTACATCAGAACAAAAAAAGAAAGGCGACTACCAAAGAACCGACCAGAAACAACACTGCCTTGAGGAAGACGTCTGACTGCGGCGCCTGCCGGTACCGGTGACCATGCGCGCCACCGTGAAACAAATGCGGGTAGTACCCATGTGGAAACCGGGCAGCAGCCGGTCCCAAACCGCGCACATCAGGAAAGCCATGCATTTGAAAACTAAGAAATGGGAGCACACCACCAATGGTAGCTGAGAACGGGTAGTTACTGAACCTTGGGGTGGCCACCTGCGCCCCGCCCATAAACCACGGGTTCGAGTGTGCACCAAACTGGTTCGGGCTGGGCGGCGGGGCAGTCGCCGGCCTCTGCCCGGCTGGGCGGTTGGGGATGTTGGGACCAGGGACTGATTTGGACCGGGGGTCAGTCGGGGTCTTTCCCCGGCCGTAGAGAGGGACTAGCCTGAGCTCCTCGACGAAGGCCTTGCACACAGGGCATTCAGGCGAGTGGGCACGGAGGTGGAGCCATTTATAGAGACAAGGCCAGCAAAAGAGATGGCCACATAGGGTTACGATGGGGTCTTGTGCCAATTCGAAGCATATGTTGCACTCGAAGCTCCGGGCATCGTTGCTACTGCTTCCTGGAGGACAAGATGGGCCCTGCGGCTCTCTGCTCGACGGCTCCTCGAATCCAATTGCCATCTTCGAATTATGTCATGGGATTCCTATATATATATATATTATCTGGTCTCAGACTAACATCATTTACATATGGGCCATTTCATATCTGATCAAAGCTTTGTGGGGGAAAAAAAATCACAAAGAACCCTACTTTTTTAAAAGCGGACCAAATTCAAGGATCTAAAAATCATTGACAAGACAATCAAATTGCAATTCGAGTCAAATTCAATAACTTACTCGCTATTCAGCCTAGAATTACAAAAGAGAGAAATTAGATCTCGCGCGCGTAGGAAATCGACAGCGATGACTAAAACTCGAAAACTAAAAAAAAAAATCATGCTTTGAATCAAGATGTCCGAATTGGTAACTCGAGGATCCAAAAGAAGCAAGGAATTGAACAAAAAGAAATGGATGGGGATGAGGGAGTGATACCAACCTGAGAAAAGAAGACGAAGAAGACACGGTTCCGCGATTCTTACTCGAATAGGATCCCCTTCCTCGATGATCTATGAATGAATACTACTAGTAGTAGTATACCTTTACTTGGGGTTTGTTTGTTGATGGAAAGGCCGGGGCCCAACAGAAGCTTCGAGGGCTTCAGCCTTGTTGGGCTTCATAGACAAACGTCACACGCCACATAGCTTGAGTGTTAGGATGGCCTGGCCTTTGCGTTTAAGTTATATATGATCTTGCTTAAATCAACTGTTTGACTTGATATATATTATTGCATTAAATAGCATTTTTAAGTTCACACTACACACATCCGAGCATTAGTCAATCCTCTTATATTGCCATACAAACACACACAGATTCACTCTGATCTACTAGATGTGCTCGGGATACAGCTTAATTAATTTGGCTATTCCTAAATGGATAGCATTACATTCTCTGGTGCAAGTATTGCTAGCGCAACTGCTTTCATGGAAGAGGCTTCTTGACTTCAACATAGCCTCCATGGAGATCTTCGTGATGATTGATTTCCCTCTTGTGCCTGAACTTGTAATAAGCGAATTGAATAACAATCTGTGCAACTCTAAGTTAAAGATGGTCGCAAAGAAGAATATATAAGATTTGAAACATTCAAAATGCATAGAGCATCTCTAGCTATCAGCTCTTCCTACATAACAGAATCTCTCACAAATATATACAGTAAAAAGAGCTAGTTATATATATATATATATATATATATATATATATATATATCATGGATAATTATCTCTTATACATTCAAAATTCTAATTATAATAATATATATCATCGATGTATCAATGTATAATTATCTCTTTTTGTTGTTTAAAAACTATATATTGTTATTTGAAGATATTATAATTATTGTCCTTATTTCTTATTCAAATAACCATATTGTAATCATTATTAAACTATGACTACGTAGGAGAGCTAGAGCTGATGTGAGTGATTGATATGGAGTATGTAGCACCTGTCCAATTTAAAATGCCACTACAAGAGCTGATGTGAGTGATTGATATGGAGTATGTAGCACCAGTCCAATTTAAAATGCCACTGCAAGAGCTGATGTGAGTGATTGATTGTTTAGCCCAAAAATGACTGTAGTTATTGTAAAGTAGAGTTATTGGCTCTTTTAAAGAGATGATGTGGATGCTCTAAGACTAAGATCGATGCAGGGGTCATCAAGATGAGATGAAAGGATACAAGTAGATCAAGCAGCACACATGCAATTGCATCCAACAACCATGGTGCGTTTGCTTTTATCCTATCCCATTCCATGCTCCTCGCCACTATACTGCATCAAACAAAATGAGAGCTAGAAAATGAGAACATGAGAACATGAGAGAGAGAGAGAGAGAGAGAGAGGACCTTCCAACATAAGTTGCATTTGCAATTATGGCGAACATGAACATGAGAGGGTTCAAACCCTGCACCGATTAATAAGAAAGCATGCATTGAGCTTTATCAATTTATACGCTTCAATGACAATATTCTTCTTCAAATTAGCATGCATAAATAGCATTAATTATCATGTCTTACCTCGACGCCACCCCGTTTGATCTGTTTGAATGTGTGAAAATAGATTGATTAGACGCTTGACATGACCGGAAGAAAGAAACAATTAATTAAGAGCAGCAAAAGATGAAAAGAGAAGGAATAGTTAGCCCTCATGCATGGATATATTATATATACAGTGATGAATGTTATCCGTTGTCGAGACTGTTTGTTTCTTGATCTCGTCGGTTTCTTATCCACACAAACACAACCCAAGTAGTTAACTTTCTAACATGTTGTTTTAACTTTCATATTAAAATCAAGTGGATATATACATCGGGATAATTTTCATAAAAAACGTGGCCGTAAAGTAAATGGATATATAATTCGATCGTCAATTAGATAGATAGATCTCCAGATGCAAATTCAAGACAGCATTCATATTGGAAGGTTTTTTTGGATCTCGCCCTTTAGTGCATAGCATATATATATATATAGGATCCACGGACGATGATTTAGATCACTAGCTAGCTATATAGCCACGGGAAAATTAAAAATGTTACTTACGTTCAGATATATCTGAGGAAGACGACCACCCATATAAATGGCAGCCATAAGCCATCCCAAGCACATTCCGTAAGGATTAGGTTCCAATGATCTCAATACTCCACTATCCTACAAAGTAACAAAGACATGCGCATGCATACAGAAGAATCAAACCTCACATAAAACTAGTGATGAATTAGTTTTGAGAATTAGCTAGATCGATCTTAATTTTGCAGTAGGTAGCTAGGAACGTACGTACGTACGTACGTACCTGAAGCAATAATCTCCTTCCGGTTATGGTGATGTTTTGCCCCTCCATCACCATCAGTGCCTTCGCTTGAAATGGCTGCAGAACGAGACCGGCAATAAAAGTTCCATAACCAACCTACAATCAATTGTTCAACAAAATTAATTAGTAGTAAGAAATACATACTAGAAGATTGCCAGAAAGCTAATTAATAATGTCCCAATTGACTAAGAAAATTAAGTGTTGGCCCTTAATTTTTCGCTAGCTATACAGACTAGCTAGCTATAATGCAAAGCAGCAAAAGGTGTAGGCCCTTGACTGACGTGTGAATGTGATCCATAGATATTATTTCTATATAGGTAAATACTGACCGAGCGGGAGACAATTATCTTCTTGGACTTGGACTTGGTGGATGTCCTTATACGACCACCGTGCGTTGGAAAGGTCCCTTCGTCCTCGGAAGACGAGTAGTCCGGGTGGTGGCTGTGGCTGTGGCTGTGGAGGTTTGCGGTCGCTGGACCACTCCTGGCACCGACGAGATAAGAAGACGATCCATGCGGAGTGCCACTGCTGGCCAATGACCTAGCTGACCTATAAGCCATCCATCCAACGATTGATTACGTACAGAGCAAGGCCCAAATAATTAAGCATATATCTCAAACTAACATGAGATAGAGGAAGAAGAAATTTTAACGCAAACAGATCCAGAAGCTAATTAAGTACTTACGTGTAGTATATTTCCATTCGAGGGGGTGATCTAATTGCTACAGGGTTGCTCGAGGGTTCCTGCAGCTTTGGATTCAGTGGTTCTCTGCATCCATCCTCGCCCTGCAGCGATTGATCACCAAATAATACAAATCTCGATCGTTAGTTAATTATTACATTGACTGAATTAATACATTACATATGATTAAGAGTCGATCAGGTGCTCGATGCAAATGCAACAGAACAGAGACACCACTAATACAGGAAAAGAAAAAAGAATATTATGCAAATCAAACAAGAAAAAGAAACACGGCTAAAGTAATTAAGCTTAATTACCTGATCATCATGCTTGTCCTCAAAGCCCCGGCTCTTCCTCCTTGTGAGGCAATAGTCGTAGTACATAGTCTGTATTACCAAAACCACCGTCGTAGCAGTGTACAGCTGCACCATTGAGATATATATGAAGTTTGGTTTCAGCTACTAATTCATTAGTGGCACAATATGAAGTTAATTAAGAGCAGCTTGAAACAACTTCATTACCAGTGCTGTATACAACTGGGTAGGCAACTGCATCCACAAGATCACAGAAATTTTTCACTTACTGATATAGAATAAGGTGGCCAACGAATAAAACTAGCTAGCTAGATGAAGTTTGAGGAACTCACAGTGACTGGCTCTAGTAGGCAACCCACCAAGTTAAAGATGTCACTGCATGAGCAAATATTATATGACAAAGACATAAATAGGGTTCAAGGAGATCAAGAAGGAAAAATAATTATGAGATTGAAACCAAAAGATTGATGCAATTAATTAATATGCGCATGAAGTTAACGCCATGAGGCCGGGGTACTGGACCACGAACCCGACGACCCAAGTAAGGAGGAGGGCAAGCGAAACACCATGGCCGGACTTAGTCTGGAAGTTGGTGACGATCTGTGGGATCTCGGCGATCCCCCAGCTGAAGAGGCTGACGAGGCCGAGGGCAAACGATGCCTTTCCACTCACACTACAAACACAGTCCTTGAAGTACCTCTCTATCCACCAAACACAAGCCTTGCTCTCCTTAGAGCAAGAAGAAGACCATGTTAGCAGAGAATTGGCCATACCTTTCTCTATAACAAGTTAGAATGTGGTTTTCGTAGGCAAGTGTCAAGTTATATATAGAGATAAAAGGCCGGGTGGCAAACTAGCTAGTAATATGCTAATTAATGATCTCACACATTAAATTTAGAAAACGTAAACTTGGAGCATATATATTCCACGTACAACCTGCGAGACAGAGACGTACAAGCAGAGCTAGGAGACTTGTATTAATAAGGTCGAATTGACATAATATTGTACTATAAAATACACCCCCCCCCCCCTCCCCCCCCGCCGTTTAGGGCCGGGAATGGGATAAAAGTTATTCCGTTAAATAATAATAATTACTTAAGATTAAAAAAAAAAAAGAGAAATGATAGGTTGAACGGGGATAATTTTTTATGAATGTTTGAAGATAAAATATGGAATAAAAAGAATATCCTCCTCTTAATCCGGAATAAAAGTTATCTCAAATTATCTATTTCTGTATCAAATGGAGACCTTAGAATCCTTTTCATCTTTATGGACGGGACTGTTCAAGAGTCTTTTTCGCATCGTCAAACTGTGGTTAATAATTAGTTACACAGATTTGACAATTTAATATCTGTTCCGTTCTAGCTTAATTAGGTGGTTACTGTTGTTTAGGAAATTTAATTTTGATTTTTTTTTTGTTCTGTACTTTAATAACATTCTCTTCTAAAATCAGAATCTGATTTCTCAGCTGTGCTATTATCAGGATTTCCTACAGTAGAGTTTCCTAATTGTATTCGAGTTTAGCCTTTTTATAAATCACAGCATGATCAGCAGAGGTTAGATAGCCTCATGCATGAAAGGTGAATGATGAAGCGGCGGTGGATAATATATATAATATATCTGGAGACGCGCGCGCAGAGTTGGAAAGTATACCAACCCATATATGGTGGATAGTTATACATTATTGTGTATGGGCGTCGTCCGCGGTCCAAGCTGGGAGGCGGCAGCGGCGTCTTGGCGCTGTAAAAGAAGGAAAGAACAAATCCAGTGACGGGGAATGACCACGGATTGTAGCATTGTCATGTGTGCCTAACCTGTCAGACGCCTGGGCTTCATTCAGTGCAAACTAGTCAATGATTGTTTGTCCTCTTCCAGCGGCTCTCCAGGATGGATAAGCACTACTGCATCGGTTCCCACCGACAGTACGTATACTCATCACCTGCAGGACGAGTCCACATATCTGACGCGTGGAACCTCAACTTCAAAAGCTTGGTTCTCAGAGAATGTCGTCAATCCCTGCATTCAATCCAATTTCGTTGTTGATATTATCATTGCAATAGAGATAATTCTCAACATGCTCATGGCCCAATCTGTTTCTCAATGATAAAGGTTTAAGTACATAGTCACGTGGCATATACAATAGCACAGATCATCTGTCACGTGGCATATACAATAGCCCGGATCATCTGTTTCACATGAATAAAGATTCGAGTACATAGTCACGTAGCATATACAATGCATATGTCGTACCCACTACCTATCCTTTTATTTCTATTTATTTTATTTGATATTATAACGGGTTTGACATTACTCTATACTTTATTTGGATTTTAACAGGCTCATTTTCCAGCATACAATGACTAGATGAAAGCTATTAACAACGCAACCGGAGCACAATATCATGAGGTTGTATCTTATTGTAAGCAATGTCTCGGAGCTATCTACATCTGGGAAACTTAGGAAGTTTCTAAGCCAAGGGCAAAGCCTCTTCACGTTTGAGGTCAAAGATTTTCAGCAACACTTCCTCGACAACCTGCAAGTAAAGACACATCACTACTGGTGGTAAATATTACCTGAGCTGAAATTTTACTTTATACATGTTTCGGAAACTTTTAAAGCAGATTACCTTGTCGGGAGTCGAAGCACCAGAAGTTATTCCAATGGTGATAGGACCAGCTGGTAGCCAGTTTTGTTTCTCAACAAGCTCTCCATGCTGCCAAGCAGAACAAAAGATTAGGGGCTAATGGCCACAAAAAGTACCCACAAGTCAAAGTTGGAAAGAGCTTTATCTTTAAGCCAAGACTCGTCGATTTAGTGCTCACATTCAACTTATAACTTATTCTGTTTCCTGGCCCAATTCTCTTCTCGCTGTCAATCCAGTAAGATGGAATACCCTTGACCTCAGCGATCTCTTGTAAATGTGAGGTGTTGCTTGAGTTCCATCCACCAACAACTAACATTAGATCAATTTTGTCTTCCACCAGCTTGTACATCGCATCTTGTCTCTCCTAAAGAGAGGAAGCCACAGTTAAAGAAGTCATCAAACAAAAATGATCATCCAGAAAGAGGACCAATGTGAAGGACAACAAAAGATGCTTTAAGGATATTATATTAGGCCATCATTCTGGCAAGAGTTCTTTTTTCTTGATTGGAAAGCAAAAGTAAGTCGTCTCCAATATAAAGTGTAACTTCATTCTGTCATCTTCCATGACGAGGAAGGTGATTCCTCCCAATTGTGGCCAATGTCTCATATATGTTCATCATTTACTGGAAGAGTACCCGTTCAGCCTGAATAACAAATAGTGACCCTGTTTCATTTAATCTGACTTGAACAGAACTAAATATTCTTAACTTACTCCTTGCACTTTGAAAGGAAAGGAAAGAACAACATCCTTCAATGCCATTACAAATTACAACGCTAGAAAAAAAAAGGACAGCGAAAAAGAAACTCCAAAACTTGGAATCTCAATAAGTGCTATAAAGGATCAACTATTTCCAAAATATCTAGGAGACTTCAATGTCAAATACTACGACGAGCCTCAAATACACCAAGGTTTTCATGTTATCATGACTTAAAAGAAACTGCCTTGCACCAGTATGCGAGTCATTGACAAAATAGTGCTAGTGGTGAAAATTACGCTTCGGTTTGATATTACTTGTAAGCATAAATAGAGGTCATTAAGAGCTTTATTTGCCTTCTCTTCATCATTTTACCTCTCTCATATAATAATAAATGACAATTTGACAAATGATGCAGCATAAGCAATTTAACAGTACTAGAACAGGGCAGACAACTACTTTCAGAAATTGTCCAAGCAAATTGGAAAGAATTAAACTCTACTGTTTAGAGTGGCAGAAAAAAAACTTGTTACCATACCAGTTTCTCAATAATTATTACCTGAGTGGCATCACAAATGGTGTTGAAGCTTATGAAGTGCTCATTGATCTTTTCCACACCATACTTACGCATCATCACTTTCTCGGCCAACTTACCTGGTACGCAGATAAATGAAACTAGCATCCAACACTGAAAAGGCAGATGATGTCTAAAATGTGCGGTGTACATTTTACTCACCTATCTCTTCAGTTTCTCCTTTGAGCATTGTAGTTTGATTTGCAATACCTACTTTTACTAGATCGGTGTCAGGATCAAATCCTGCTGAAACAGCATACTTGAATTTCTGCACAATCCGAAATCCACGCATTTAGTTGATGCTAAAAATGTATAAAGACAAGAAGTCATCAGAACGAGACACCATACCTGGAGGAAGTCCTCCTTTGTTGAACTGGTGCCATCAAGTTCACCACCCAGGATGTAATCACAAACATATATCGCCTGCTTCCATTTAAGTAACTTAGAAAAACAAAACATTTATCCTATGCATATTCCAACACTTGATTACTGTTAAGCCATACATACCTCTGACATGTTCTTGACAATGATATACTTCGCAGCAAAAGAGGCAGTGGCAATAGTCTCCTCATGAGCATATTTACCATGGATGATCGAAGTATAGTCCCCCTTCTTGTGCTTCTCTACTGTGTTCCAGACCTTCAGAAAATTACTTGAAACATCAAAATATCATCCAGATGGTGCAAAACTAGGGTAATGAGTTTGCTATATATGAGACCTCTTCTAATTATAAAGAAAAGGCAAGAAATAGACCTTTGACACCCACGGACAAGTTGTATCAACAATCTGCACTTTTTTTTCGCTCAAGGTATACATCTCATCCACGGCCGCTCCAAAAGCAGGCAAAATGACAACATCACCACTATCGACAATATTGAATTGCTTTTCTCCATCCTCAATGGGAATGTTTTGTACTTTCATTTCCTCCAACCTCTACAGTGCAATCCAATATGTACAAATGACAAAGACCAGATATAAGGAAAGAACAAAGACAGCTCACAATAACTCGAAAACCTTACAAGTTTTCAGTATTCACGCAGCAACCAAGGTAAGCAAGAAATCTAGAGTTTATATATATGCTGATGGGCCACTTTTGTGAAGGAAACAGCAACGTATTCTACGACCATTGATGGATGTACATGTCATAACACATCAGAACATAATCGTAAAAGAAACACGGAAAATTGTTCCATTGCAAAGTAGAAACATTATCACAACTTAATACTTTGGCATATCTTTGATTATTTGGCAAGAAAATAATCATTGTATACCAAGGCCAGCATCCCTGTGAAAAAAAACTTGCGATTAAAACATTAATGAGATGCTCCCATTGGCATATCCTTGGTGATATCGTATACTAAGGCTAAATATTAGTAGCCACATACACATTGATATGGGTGGTGAAGGGCCTTTAATGGTCGAACTTGATATATCAGACGAATGAAGAAGCCACATGTTGGTTTTATGGATGCTAAGCCAAAGGCTCAACAAAGAAGAGAGCTGGAAGAAGAGGGTTAATGCAAAGAGAAGTCTATTTTCCTAGGCGTGCTTAGCCTTAGAAGCTCTTTTCTCAATTAAGTAATCTTAATTGCATAAGAAAATACTTATTACACCCAAGCTAGTCTAACCAGGATATGAACTATTTTTTCCAGGCTATAGTGTTCTCTTTAAGGAGAAGAACTAAATATATTGCCAATTATCAGGAAAAAGAAACTTTCAGACTTGGGTCCGACTCGCATATGATTTTACGCATTCGCCATAACACATCTTAGTATTATTCGATCAATTAGGTCTCCTAATAATGGCAGCTGAAATATTTTGTAAGAACATAGTCATTCGTTAGCTAATATGAACAGGTGGCCACTGCGGCCAGATAACAGTAAACCTTAACAGTTTAAAAAGCACAAGATGAATTCCTAGATATGTAGTTTGATTTTCCAAGTCTCACACCCACTAGTCACTAACAAGCATAACAGGCCATTTCCACGCATTCCAACAATAGAGTTTGAAGAGAGGTAGGCTTCGAGTGTTCACAGACCTTGTTGACTGTTGGATTGTGTATAATTTCATTCGTGATCCAAATCTTCTCCTCCGGGAACTGCTTCCTGGCCTCATACGCAATCTGAACAGCCCTTTCCACCCCCCAGCAAAACCCGAAGGCCTCGGCCAGCTTCACAGTCACGTTTCCCCATGTGTATTCGTAGTTGTTCTCCTTCAGAGTCTTAATAACATCGCCTGCAATAACCAAAATGAAGCTTCGATCAGTGACTTCGAAACTATCTCAACATTCAGTTTCCAAGAGGAATTCGACATAGAAAAATTCATCCTTTGTAAGCTAGAATCCCCGGAGATTTTGTGCTTTAAAACTCGAAATTAGGGAAGAGAAATCGAGAGGAGGAGAAGGGAGGATTACTGGTGTACTCCTGGTTCATGAGCTCAAGGGTCTCCTCCTTATGCCCAAACCCCTTGCGGTTGTAGTTCTCGCTGCGAGTGAGGTTGTGGCGGAAGGCCTTCTTGTCGAAGCCGGGATCGAGGGAAGTGGCTCCCTCGGTGGCGGCGCCGCCTCCACATCTCACGGTGACCAAAGCGGGACCACGGCGGCCTGGTTGAGATCTTGCGCCGGTAGCTGGGGCCGGGCCGAGGAGGCTGGAGGAGAAGCGTGCGAGCTGCGTGGAGATGGCCATTAGAGGAAGAGACGGCAGAGCGGTGAGGATATATCGATCAAGCTTTCTTTATTCCCAACTCCATTTTTTTCATCAGTATATTCTATTTTAGGGTTTTCCTTTATTCCCAACCCCTCACAAATACCGTATAATATGCAATAACGGTTACAATCGTTTCTCTTATATTAATTTATTTACATGTATATTTTCTTAAGTTAATTTTATATATTTTTATCATATTCTCTAGTTAGTTTTAAATATACATCAACCTTATAAGGAGCAATAACGGTTAACCTGCATTAATTCATATCCCCTAAATTTTTTTATATATATTCTTTAAGTTTGCTTTATATAAACCTGCATTAATTCATATCAACCTAAGTTCTATTAATATTATCTTATGCAATATGCAAAGACTTATATTTATTTTATATACCCTAAGTTAGACTTATAATATTTTATTTTATGTTTTATTGGCTATGTTTTATGGTGGCAGTGAACAAAAAGCTATGACCAACCTTCGAACCCTAAACCACTTACGGGTCAACACAGCCGTCTAACCAGACAAACTATAAAGAGTTTATTAAAAATTTATATTAATAATAACTAAAAACTGTGCCAGGGACACATGTAAGTACTAGTCAACCTTATAAGGAGTAATAACGGTTAACCTGCATTAATTCATATCTCTTAAATTTCTTTATATAATATTCTCTAAGTTTGCTTTATATAAACCTGCATTAATTCATATCAACCTAAGTTCTATTAATATTATCTTATGCAATATGCAAAGACTTATATATTTATTTTATACACCCTAAGTTAGACTTATAATATTTTATTGACTATGTTTTATGGTAGCAGTGAACAAAAAGCTATAACCAACCTTCGAACCCTGAACCACATATGGGTCAACACAGCCATCTAACCAGACAAACTACAGGGAGTTTGTTAAAATTTTATATTAACAATAACTAAAAACTGTGTCAGGGGCACAGGTGAGTACTAGTCAACCTTATAAGAAGCAAAAACGATTATGCATAACCGCCCCCTTATAATGTTAACTTTATATGATATCCATACTAATCCATTAATCAAATTCGATTTTTATAACCGAATCATCCATTAATCTGATGGTTACCCTGCCAGGTGGCAGAGGTCCCACCTAGTCACATATACGCTCCAAAATATAAGTTTTACAATAATATATAAAATAATTACTGCACCTACATATAATAAGTGAAACTTGAAAATTTTGAAAGGAAAGAATGAAAAAATGAATCATATGTTTAAAATGACCAGAATATCATTTACTTTATGAGTATTTTGAGATAAGTTACTCTCAAAAAATCATTTTGCCTGTTTTCTCTTCCAAGATTCTGAAACTTATTTTGATTATTTTTACTCAAATTAGTTCAATCAAAATGATTTTTATTTAGTTAAGGTATTCAAAGAATATATATGCAATAAAGAGGTTTTTTTTTTACTTTTTTTAATGAGAATATATATATATATAAATAATCTGACGAACAAGGGGAGAAAATGACTCGTTGCCGATTGGAAAGCCCACGGTCGCATTCGGTTTAGTCGGCTTGGGCTTCGATAGTCGTGCCCCTCGTGGCTTAAGTCAACTCGCTGCAATGGGTTTCTCGTGGTGGGCCTGAGGATTTGGTTGCCTTCTCGACACGACGTCCACGCGAGCGATGGGCGCACGAAATCCACAAGACCACAACAGATGGGTCACGAGTTATTTACGGCCAGCATTTTTATCATTTCTTTGGATTTTGGACTTTAATCCATGTCCATGTTCTTGTCCTGACCAACTTAAAACCTATCGGATAATTGTTGTTTAGTCTCTTTAGGAGACTTTATTTGCTGGATAGTCTTCTTATAAGTTCTTAAGCCATTTAGTCTATTTTTTATAGCTGTATTTTTTTAATCTCTAAAATACCCTTTAACCTTAATTTATCTCATTCTAAATGACTGGCCAAGCTCTGATGGAAGGAGAGGGCGGCGGGGGCAGCGGGGCGGAGGGGGTGGATCCAGCAAGAGACGGAAGGAGAGGGCCGCTGAGTTGCGGATCCGGTGAGGACGGAGGTGGATCCAGCGTGGACGCTGGGGAAGGAGATGGTGACGTAGCAGAGCGGGGGGCGACCAGATCGCGGCGGGGAGGTGTTGGGGAAGGAGATGGCGACGGAGTAGGGCGGGTGGCGACCAGATCACGACGGGCAGCGACCAGATCGCGGTGGAGCAGGGCGAGGGGACAGGAGGGGCGGATCCAGGGGGCGGGGGCCAGGGCGGCCGCGGGGGAGGAGCAGGGCGATTCAGGGCGGGCGTAGCAAGATGGATCTGGGCGGCGAGCAGGGAGATGTGCGGGGGGCCAGGGCCGCCGCGGGGGGTGGAGCATGCTTGGGAAGGAGGAGGCTGGTTGAAGGAAAAGGGGGAAAAAATTTAAGGAAAATGGAGAAAAATATGGAAAAGGGGAAGGAAAATAAGAAAAATGGTAGGGGAATAGGGAAGAAGTAACTACCAATAAGCGAAGAAGTAACTACCAGCTTAAACAGGAGAAGTAATTGCATTAAGGGAGTTGGTAACTACCATTAAACTGGGGAAGTAATTACCATTATATTGGGGAAGCAACTACCCATACTTGGGGAAGTAACTACCATTATAATGGGAAGTAACTACGATTATATTGGGGAAGTAACTACCATTACAATGGGGAAGTAACTACCAATACTTGGGGAAGTAAATACCAATAAGCGAAGAAGTAACTACCAGCTTAGACTGGAGAAGTAACTGCATCAATATTGATAGTAACTACCATTAAATTGGAAAAGTAACTACCATTATACTGGGGAAGTAACTATCAATACTTGTGCAAGTAATTACCAATACTTGGGGAAGTAACTACCATTATATTGGGGGAAGTAACTACCAATAAACTAGGGAAGTAACTACTTTGTTTTCCATTTGAAAAAAGATTTGTGTACATGGCATTTCAACCATTGTACATTACACATGGCTGAGGTGGCCATGTATTATTGACTTACGTGATGGGGACCAGTGGAGATGAGTAGATCTGGACCGTTGAATGTGGGCATGTACGATGCACATGCCTACGTGGCATGTACCCCAATCACTTCTCTTTCCATTTTTCTATTACAATTTATGAAAAATAACTACCAATTTAATTGGGGAGTAACTACCAGTTTATATGAGAAGTAACTACCAGTTTAACTGTGTAGTAACTACCAGTTAACTGTGAAAATAACTATCAGTTTAATTGGCAAGTAAATACCAGTTTAAATGGGAAGTAACTATCAGTTGAAGTGTGAAGTAACTACAGCTTTTTTGAAGCATTTTTCTATTACAATTTCTGGGAAATAACTACATATATTGGTAGTTATTTCCAATTTTCATATTTTTTTCTTACCAAAATATTGGTAGTTACTTTACAATTTCTGGAAAGTAACTACAAATTTTGGTAGTTACTTCCCAAATATTAGTAGTTACTTTATAATTTTCTGAAAAATAACTACAAATAGTTACTACAAAAATTGGTACAAAAATTTTCTTGGAAGTAACTACAAAAATTTTCTGGGAGTAACAACAAAAATTAAGTTCCATATTGTTTACAGTATTGCGAAAAGTAACTTCCATATTTCATGAAAAGTAACTACTATATTGTATGAGAAGTAAGTTCCATATTGTTCACGGTATTTTCCTCTATTTCCCTATTTTTCTACTATTTTTTTTCCAATTTTTCTGAATTTTTCTCATATATTTCATTTTTCCCTTTGTTTTCTCTCTCCCCGTTACTTACTCCCTCCAACATTTTTTGTTTTATTTTTTCCGACGGCTTAGAGTCGCCAGAGCATGATCGCCGCCGAGGAGGGACGATCGGTGGTCGGGGAGATCGGAGGAGAGGTTGGTAGAGTATGGGGAGTTGATCCAATGGTTTGGATCGCGCCGTTTACCGGCGGTTTAGGCGGATCCAAGCGACGCCGGGTGGGAGACGGGGACGGGGAGACACCGGGGGCTCGGGGGGGGGGGGGGGGGGGGGGGGGGGGTGCCGGGGACGGAGACGTCGGGGACGAGGACACCGAGGGACGGGGACACCGAGGGACAGGGACGCCGGGGGGGGGGGGGGGAAGGGCTGGGTTTAAGGGGGTTAGGGGGGTTCTAGGGAGGGGGTTAGGGAAGTTTAGGATTTACACAGATGGGATAGAGTAGTTTAGTCTTTTATTCTTAATATGGTACTAAATGACTGAAGGTCTTTTATAAAAGACCATTTGACAAGTTGGTCTCTAATAAGAGACCATTTGACAAGTTGGTCTCTAATAAGAGACCATTTGACAAATCCCCCTAAACAGGCGGTTCGTTTTCAAATCCATCATATAAAGTATCAATCCTTCGCAGGCCACCCACCTGGAAAACATTAAAATTTTTAATACAAATTTTTTCGGGACTAGTTAAAAAAATCTTTAGCAATATTGTCCGCCCCGGAGGCATCTTCCCGAACCGAGTCTCCTGATTGTCATACATAGCGACTGCTTGCCGCCCAAAGCATTATTATTCAGGCAGCATGGAAGAAGTTTTCAAAGATATAGAATTGTGGTCTCTAGAGACAGCTTTTGTGTAAGCTCCAATCGAAACATGAAACATCAGTGTTTTTTTAATTTTACTTCAGATTAATTGCCATATCAACAGTGGTACACAACTTTTAATAAATAAAGTTTAAAAAAAAAAAAAAACGATTTTACGGCAACATTTCTAATGGAATGAGATAGAAAGTGTTTTATGAGATTTGGCAAAAATTTGCTGTTGATGTGGCAACTATAATGCTGATGTGTCATGTTTTGAGTGGAGGCTTAGCACAAGCTTCCATGGGCCGAGCTCTGAATACCTTCTGGACCAGACGAGTCATGCTCAAAACTCGTATTAACTCGTAAAAAGATGTATATAGATCACGTGTCATCTTATTTGATCTGGTTAAATATATGTTTTTTCACATCATAATCAATGTTTAATGAAGTGCTCACCCCCATCAAAACCCTTTTAACCCTTGGGTTGATGATCAATCACTTGAATTTCCCTAGAAAGCCCAAGCCCGTTACATTAAAATGAGGGCCAGACTATCCTAGATAATCAAAAATAATAGTTAGGCTCCAATCATCCCATCCCATCCCATTTAATATGGAAAACTCCCTGTTATCCTAATATGATCAAGAGTGCGTCGGAGGCCATACTGAAGGACTGCACGGTTGCCGGCTCTGAAACCATCACCATAGGCTGATGAAGTATCTGATTCAATTTGATGCTTGAAAAAGCCCCCAAGTTTCCTCTCAAATTGAGATCTCGTGCCCTTCTTTGATGATGTGGATGATGAAGAGGATGATGAGCTGGATGCGATGCTACTAGCAGAACCTGCCATAATCTCTGAATCCAGCCACATATGAGCTAGTACCTGGCAAATACCTTCTTCAACTTCTTGACTAAGAGTGCGATAGCCTGCAAATGAGGTTCTGTCCCAATTAGATACCAAGCATGAAGGCCAGATGTATAGGGTGTTTCCCATTACTAGTACAGCAAGGCAGCAAGCATAATGCACAGTGTGTGTGTGTGTGTGTGTGTGAAGCTTGCACTAAAAGTATAAACCTATGTAGCAAATTACCTTTTAGCCTCAGCCATGCATGCATCATTTCATGAGCTAGAATGGACCCTGTGAGTAGCCTGCGTGAAGCAACATTCTTAGTACTGCAATCTCATGGTCAAATCCCAGAAATTAAAATAAGTACTATGGCTTGGAGCTTGATCTGCAATATGGGAAAACGCTAGTAATGGAAAATCGACTCTTAAATTATCTGCCAGAAGATGACACAGATGCTGCTAGAAATCTTGATATAGGAATAGGACGAAAAGGCAACAGTTACAATGACGGGTATGCGGGAATGCAACTCGCTAAAAGTAAATTCTAAGGTATGAATTGATAACTCTGAAAGGCAGTTGGTTAAAAATGAAAAGGTATACAGTTAGTACCTTGGAAGCCCATACAGAATAAGAATGGCTGTTACTTCACATCGTCGAGTTAGCCGGTAAGGCTCTGTTATCACATCCATGAATCTGTTCCCAGCCCCAATCCTTGGCCTCCTTAAAACCTAGTTGAGAAGTACTAAATTGTATTGAGAACTTGAAAAACTAGTATATAACTGGCATGAATAGAATAGATCCATATTGTTCTGTGACAGAAAAGAAGAATCCTTACTGTGCTAACAGTCTGTTCCTCTGACAGGCAAAGACCTCTGGTTTCAGGGAGGTGATGATGTCCCTGACCACGAAAACGAAGTAAATGATAAAAACTCTAAATGAGTATCTGCTGTGACCTAAATCTAGAAGGTTCGATTCAAATGTCTCACATTCTTTTCTCCTTCCATGGCCTCATTTAGAGCTTGTCTCTCAACCAAAAGCAATGGCACCTGTTGTTCAATTTTCATATTCAAGCCTTCATAGAATTCTTGTATTTCAAGGTAAAGAGGTTGGCATTCACTAGTATCCATTACTGATGAATCCAAACATTCCAGGCATATCTTCCGCCCATCATCCAACGTGACATACTTTGTGTCTCTTGGCTGAAATTCAATGAACAAAAATTGCAACACATGAAATGATCTGGTTCAGGAACTCAGGAGGCAATTGGAGATTGCATTTAGTACAGAGAAACCGACAAACATGCTTTGATGAAGATTAATAAGGATGGACATTGACTTTCTGAGAACTAGAGAGTGGCCTTGTAATAAGCATTTTGACTAACCTCCATTCGTTCACAACTGCAGCATCTTGGAGTGCCATCAACTTCATGTGAAGGGCAATATTTTTGTAACCAAAATGGGTGTGCCCTGTATTCAATGAGGCCATTCACATTTGTTGGAATCTGCCAGGATTATGACGCAGTGGCCATTAATCAGATATGTTCAAGAAAAAAAAATACATCAACTGCAGCGAATAAATCAAAGAGACCTACATTTAAGCATTCCCATTGGTTTTGTATTCCTAGTAATTTCGATAGAACACTAATAATCTGTTTTATTTGTTGTTAAAACAGGACCTGTGTGGGCTGTCAGTGGATGGTCTCTAGTTATATGCTGTTTCTGGCAGGGATGAGACTTGAAGCCGTGCTCTATTTTGAAAAGACATCATCGAAGCTTCACACAAAGGACTGCTTTTTCACTGACATGATTGACAACAACGCAAAAGAAAGAAGAGATTGCTGGTGGAGCTTGTAGATATCCACTGAGTTACCAGAACTTATAGTATAGGTATCAAATTGGATTCTAGAGAGTTCAAATATAAGAAAGATCTAAAAGAAAAACTTTCTGAAAGAAGGCTCAGGAAAACGATAGTTCATGCATATATTCCAACTTTGCTCACACATGACAACATTGTCTGATATGTTACTAAAATGTTGATTAACTTTCAATGTCACACATATATGGACTGTAAAGTTATTCTTTTTTTCAAATAAAAAGAGAAAGAATTTGGCATGATAAAACTTACAAACTGCCTGCAGACGTCACATCTTGGGTGATAATGTTCCTTGTAACACAATTTATGGTACGGATAATTTCCAGACATAGAGAACTGCATAAGCCAGCAAGCTTTAGGGATCAAACTAAACAATTCTCTTGCTATGGCAATAAAGTCCTAGCTATTTCCTTACCTCGTAATCCGAGATTGGCTGGTTGCAAGCATGGCAGCGAAAGCACTCTGGATGCCAAACAGCACCCATACAACTAAGAAAGCGACCATGGCCAATCTCAGTATTGCATCCAGCACATATCCTGAAGCAATGGTATAAGGAAATCATTGCTAACACAAAAGTTCAAGCAAACAACCAGCTTCCTTTTAATTGGGTTTAGGGTCCGTAGTGAGATTCATGTCCATACATCATACTGAAATGAGGAGTAGAAGCTAGTTGACAAAGCTTATCTGAAGCCCAAGACAACCCTAAGAATATTCAAAAAATCTATTCTTCCATTATGGAATGCTTACATACGCAGCAGTATCAGATTCAATTTTGCAGATTGTGTGAAGGCCACCTAGACGACCAGCATTCTCAGCATCAAAGACGGGCCACTTAGAAACTAAACATATTCAGCATCTATGGTACATACTTAAGCTAGAGGACGTCAGTGTGACTTTCCTTCCATACAAATGTAGGTGCATATCAGGATATCACAAACATGAAAGAAAGAAGAACAATGAAGGCACTAGCATGGCAGTGAGCTTCTTCTAATGTCGGAAAAGTTCAAAACATGATTGAACAAAAGAAATTACCAACGTGAAATATACAGCAAATCAGAAGATATTACCTGAATCCTGAGGGAAAGAGGTATGGTAGCGGTTGATAAATAGGGCCGCGTTCACGTGGAGGTGAGTCAACATTTAAACTATCTTGTAGAGCCCTTGCTAGTAGTTCATCTTCCTCCAAGTGTGATCCATTATCTAAAGCAGAAAGAAAACTTATATGAACTGATAAGCCACATCAAGTGGTATTTGATTCCTTTTTACTTAACAGCTTGTTCGATATAAGTAGCTCATACTGAGAGGAAAGGAACTTTCAAAGGTTGACTCTTGTTTCACAGTTCAAATCCACTTCTGCATTCCCATTATTGATCAGTACCACTCAAACGAAAAGAAAGAAAAAGAATTGAATCAAAAATGAAACAGTAGATCATATACTGGATGATGTGAATTATGCTCAACTTCCACTGCATCCGAAAATAGCCTCACATTTATTCTTAAAGTTTCACAAAACAACTGCTGGCTTGCCAACCTAAGGGCGCAGTCAAACGAGGATAAGAAAACTGCCATTAATGTGCTAAAGCAAGAAGAGTGCCAATCAAGTCAAACTTGAACATTCATATCAAGTAGATTCCTTTAGAAGAACAAGAAAATGCAAAACAATCATTTAAATCTAGTTACAGCATGTTTATACAGAATATGGAACAAAGTCCTTTTATGCTTCATAAAACAGTGTGTGTCCGTTACTTGATTAAGAGATTTTTCCCTTAGTTAACCTCTTTAATGGAAGAAAAAGAGAGCATAGAGAAAGAGTACTTTGAAAAGCTGAAGATGCATGTTACATGGCTACTGACCAATTGCTTTGGCCTTTCTCTGTTCCTCTTCTGACAGGGAAAGTGCAATAGCACGATCTATATCTTCATTTAGAAAATCTGAAACAGCATCCTACGGAAAAGATTCATTAGGAAATGTTTCAGCAAGAATAAGAAGTGATATGCATGATAGCCAATAAATAGTGAGTAACTTAAACAGTGTTTGAAGGTACAAAACGCCGTATAGCCTAGAAAATAAAGAGAGGTCCCAAGAGAGAGGAAAACAATGTCAGGATACCAGATAATCCATGCAAAATATCTATGTTCTTTGGGTAATGTAAAATTAAACATCATTTTCAGCGATCACTAAAATTGCATGATTCCTTCAAATTGTATCATTCTCACATATATCTTTTTAGCACAACGCAGTGGAGGAGAAAGAAACGTATCATGAAGTGAGGTACTCAAAGCCATTTGACCAAAAAGCAAAACATAGCTATAACTACCACCTTCACAGCTAGTCAAATAATTCTTTCAGCATATCATTAACTCAACATATCAACAAAATGATAAGATCTTTTTAGAGCTACCAAGCCTATAGGAAAGTCATGAAAACATTCACAACAGTCCAGATTCCCTAATTGGTACCAAAGATGCTAATAACTGCACTAAGGACATGAAATGAAAGTTTATTCAATTACGATTCTCCATAAAAAGATTAGAAGCAAGAGATCAAATTAAACTCAAAAGATGAATTTTGGACTGCTATTAACTTATCAATGTAATTGCAGTTGCCATAGTCATGAGGGAAGCTATATCACACAGTAGGATTAACAGTAGAGAAGATTCTTCATGTATATCATGAATCAATAGCCTTAGTCATCAAACAATACCAGTGAACCAGAGGGTTCGGACCAATCTCTATCACCAGAGGGCTCATCCCAAACTCTATCATCTCCATATTTCCCGTGATATTGCCCCTCTGAGATTTTATGGCTGGAACCTTTAAAAATTTTGTTCAGCCAACCCATAATGTCAGATCTTATGGGAGCATTTCCAGAGCAAATTCTTTCTGCGCAAAATGAATGCAATTTTCAGAAGTTAAATTTGAATACTATAGACCAGATGGATAACATATTACCAATGAAATAAATGTCGCTGCATACTATGGAGGCCACCAAATACTAGTCACCGCAAAAGCATGGCTGAGGTATGGGAGTTATTGTCACTCAATTAACAATCAACAGATGATTGATGTAGTGCAGGTTAACAATATGAACACATGCCATCGAAATAAACAGAACCACACAATTTATTTGAAGCCTAGAAACCTTCAATGAACACAGAAGATAGGGTGCTAGATTGGATGGCTAAGCAAAAACGAATCGATCCGAAAGAATTCAGGTGGAAAGACCACAAAACACTGGACCAGAAAAGGAAGGATTAGCAGAATTCAAATCATGACTCAGATTACTTTCAACGGTGAGCAAAAATGTGCTTCCTCCGAAATAACACCCATCAACTTCTTTCATACCAACCAAACAAACTTGTAGGACATACCATCTGATTCAAAAAGGCAAAACTATTGCAATTTGATCATACTATCAACAATTTCAAAACACAAAAACAAATTTATTCCATCACATGTCAACTAATATAAGCATGAAACAAAAGAGCAAATTGCGCGAAACACACCAGGCATCGAGAAACTCTGAAAATGGCCTCAATTCTCAACACACTTTAGCCATAGAAAGTCCTAAACTTGATAACACTGCGTGAAGCTAAAAGTTCCTCCTACTCCACAACATTCATAATATCAAGATTCAAAAATTACCAAGCAACAAGGCAGAAGAGGAGGGGGGGATACAATCATGGGTCAGAGTGTGCGTATTGCCTGGAACTACCTACCTAAAGCTGCAACAATAGATACAATTTGAAGGAAGCCAAGATCGAGTTAGACACCTATTATCGGCAAAATCAATCGGCAATCCCCGGAGACATCTCGAGAAATGGCCGATTCATCATGAGCCCCTCCCCATTGCCTTCCTTTCCGCTCCTTATAGGAAGCAACCTGGAGATTAAACAAACTTGGAGGGTGACGCGGACCCTTGCGTTCATATTCCAATCCAGGTCAAAAGCAGGAAAGAAGCTCACGCTTTTTTAACCCCCTCAGGCCTCAGGCTTTCTCCGATCGCCAACCTCACCACCGCGAACCCATAAAAGGATATTTTATGGTAGTTAAGGGAACGGGGCATCTAACCCATGTGGGCGATGCGATGAACCAACAATACTCGACACGCTTCTCTTGTCTTGTCTTGTCTTCTCTTGTTGGTGGAGGAGTTATATTTGCCTGTGGGAACAATGTGGGGACCTATCAGCTATTTCTATTTTAGTGAAACGATGATGGAAGATGGAACACAAAGACGGACGAATTTGATATATGTTGGGGGGAGGGTAATCACTGGAGAATACCAGCTTCTTCCATGCCCATCAATCTTTTGGATATGCATAGGCGATGATAGCAAATAGCAACTAATGAACGATGAGAATAAAATTATGCTTTAAAGGGTGAGATCTAGCGTTGAGCACCACATATAAAGGTAGAAAGGATCAAAGGAGATGGAAGGAGATAAGAAAAGGTGGAAAGGGATTCCGAGAACCCATCGTCTTATTGTTGTCGCCCTTGCCCTTTCCCACACAAACACAGAGAGAGAGAGAGAGCGTTAACCGTGATGACCCCTTTTAGAATAGATTGGGCGCTGATTTGTTGTCGATTCATTAATCTAGTTGATATCAATAGACTAGATAGTCAATCAATAGTGAACTATCGATTCGATGACAATCTTTCCATGACACATGAAGTTTTATCCTTTTAAAAATTCTAGCAGCGGCTTATATGGGAACGAATTAATACCATGATGTATGGATCATGACATGGATGGATCTCAAGATCTCAGTCCCTGTGTGATTGTGAAATTGATGAATGCTCTTCCGCTCTGCACCGACGCCTTTTGCCATCAGCCTAGTAACGTTTTGTTTGAGAGACATACGTGGAAATTTAGTCATTCGTCCAATTGTATCGACGCCATTTGGTGATTGGCTAATGGTTCAACCATTAATGCACGGCATGGGATCATTAATGTACGGCATGCCTGCGATGCGTATAGCTGGCGACCAGCAAGGGGCTCAATTTATGTTTGGACTCGATCAACTATGATCACTTGACCCAGATTCCGCTGCGTTTGGCATGCATTGGCCCGTACCCATTTATGTTCAATGGCCAAATGCTCATACCAGAAGACTTTAATCCTGGCCCAAAACCAACCTACGCCGTGTGGGCCGGGAACAACCAAAGTCCAAATTCTTCAAACGTGCGAAACAAAAAGATAAACGAGAAGGCCGAGATTAGGCTCCTGCCTCGTATCCATGAAGAGATCGATTCTCTGCCTCGTATCCATGAGAGATTAGTCTCCCTGATAGTGAAAATGTGAAATAGTGGAACCATGAACCGCAGACCCTGCAGGATCAGATCTCAGCTTTTACTTTACTCGATCTCCAAGGAAAGAAAAAGCCACAGAGACCGTCGGATTTTCATCCAACGATTGAGATGTGTATCCATCGGATATAGGATATAGACAACCCGAGAAATCGCCAACTAGTAATCTTGATTCATGTAGAATTTCATGAGAATTCAAAGTTATAGTAGACAAACCCTTCTTCTTCTTCTTTTTTGACGAACTGAGACCTGAGGTGAGTTCATCTGGACCGGGGAAACAAAACTGCATTTAGTTCTATTCAACTGTCGGTGTACGCTAGCTGTACAGCAAATACCATATGATAAGGCCTAGTTGCATACAGGTGGGCTGACCTCCATCTTAGATGGGCCTAAAGTCGCCGAAACAAGGAAAGCTTTCCAAGATTTGGTTACGTATCACCCGCCCCCTTCCCTTGTTCAGAAGAGCAATGCGTCTGGGTCCTCACTCCTCGATGACCAATGTTAAAAAATTTATTTGTATCCTCACGTACTTTAGGTTAGGCTCTTGCCTAATTAAGTCATGAAGTTAATTCGTGAGAAAAGGTATGGTTGCTTCTGCCGCCATGTCATTTATGGAGGAGTGTAGGAAGTAGGCGTCAATAAATCAACTTGCATATCCCACTACCGGCGATTGGCTCTGACATGCACATCATTTGTGGGCCTCCGTAGATGCTTAAGCTCGAGGCAATTGGCACCATAAATGCGCCTGGCTCATACCCATTACTGCTACTCTTGCTTGTGAGAAGTTAATTTTGGGCATCCTTCCCTGTGCGCCTTAATAAAAGCTCTCGACCTGGGTTGGGTTTGTTCCTTCCCGAAAGAACGTGTTAGAAACACCATAATAAAAGCCTCACTTGTATAAAATAAAGGATTTCATATATAGGCACAGGTCTAGCTTAGCTTAATCATGATCAGCTACGAGTCAATTGTCACCTTAGAACTCATTGCGCTTCCTATTTGTGACAATCCAATAATTGGCACACGTAGGCGTACTTATCTTTTAACTATTCTCACGACTTGACTAATTATAGATAGCATTAATTAACCTACATAATTACTAGCTGGTACATGTATCGTCAAGAAAATCCTAGCTATTGGCTCACATGCAATTAGTAGTACTGTATCTACTCGCTGGCCCCTGGAAACAAGCGACAATGACCTTTGTGCGTGAAAACACATGATGGAGAGCAATGTGGGGATTTCCAAGCTTACACTTTTGCTACGGAAGCTGAGCTAAGAAACAAAACATAAAACACTGTGAGAGGTGAGAGAGAGAGAGAGAGAAAGAGATGTGAATCACATTAACATTAATCAAGTTGAACAGGGGAGCTGGTGCATTAATTTGTATGACTGCTTGCTTGAGTATTAACTCTACACCTCCGCATGCGCCAAATTAAGCTAGCTAGCAAAGCGCTGCCCACCCTGCTTAATATATATATCTCCCCCGGCAAGGCAACCAGCCTGGCACCACCGCCGCGGAGCCAAGTGTCGCGACGATCCACCACACTACCACAGCCACAGAGTGTGCCAATCGACCATGGAGGGACCATTGCTGGACCACCGTGCCCACGCGGGCATGGCCACCTCTGTCGGCGTTGGCTGCAGCGGTCGATCGATGGATCCACGTCCGCATCGCATTGATGTATATATATCCAAGGTGTATGTGAATAAGGTGCTCTCTGGCCGCTTTAATAATGCAACTTGTGTCTTTATCAACCTGGCCATTCCCAAAAGGTGTGGCAGTCCGCCTAACTGACCCACCCACCAATCCGCTAGCTAGCTGCTTTCTCTTTTCATTAAAACACACTCCTTTCCTCTCCTTACCTTATCCCATGAATCCATTGTTCTGATCTGATCATCTCGAGTTACCCTATTGGTAGAGGCCGGCCATGGACCAGACGAATGTTGCTAGCCTGCTTATCTTTTTCTTTTTAAAGGTACTACTCTGCGTGTAGAAAGTGACTAACTGGAGAGGATATTGGCTCATTCATTCATGCATGTTCCATCTATCCTATCGGAAAAATAACACCAGTGGGGAAATTATATATTTAGCTAGGATGGCTAATTAAACAGAGGAATTAATGACAACGGATATAATTAATTACGATGAGATAAACGGATCATGCATCCAGACTCCAGACTCCAGACTCCAGAGCATGGTCATGCTCCATGCATAATGTTACTTAACCACCGGAGTATTTTAGTCACTTTTTCTTTATTTCTTATATATATATACTACTATACTAGGGCTACAATATTTCATATTCTCTTTTATATAATATTGACTCAGTTAATTAAAGGGTCAAGTTCAAATACATTTTTTATATATATTACTTGATATATATACACATAACTTTGTTAACTTCATATGTATTTTTGATAACTTCCCAGAGTGATCAGCATAAGACAATTGACAATAAAGAATGCATGGGAGTGGCCCTAACTAATATGGCAAATTACACGCTTAAACACCACTCTATAGTAAGTAGTACGTTCAAGCCGGTTTTACACTTGATAAACGTGGGGCAACTTGGGACACAAATCAATGCGAGGAATTAATATAGATAGGCAGCTGCAGTACTAGCTAGCTAGTTATTAGTAGTGCGTCAAGGGACGTTGTGGGTCAGGCCATGTGCCATCACTTGGCTCTTTTACTTGGATGTATTCTCAACTCTCAATTATGATAGGCTCAAAGTGTGCACATAATTATATAACAGCTTTTGAGAAGAGATCTAATGATTAGGTTGAGAGGAAGCACTAGCTACAAAGGGTCTTGGCCATTCCGTTTTCTTTGCATGCAAAGAGTTATTTTCATCAAGTGCATCAAGTAGGCCCATATCAAAGGCCAGACAGCAGGGGTTTCATCTCTTTAACATACATACATAAAAAAAAGGACTACAGTTGACCATTCCTTTCACTATCCCTGGACGGTCAAAGGCCGTGCATGCAGCACTCTTAATTTACATGTGCAGCCAACCATTCATTGTATATGGTACGCTAACTCTATTAATCCACCCAGCCAGCTGGACGACTATATATATATATATATATACACACAGGAGAGGGTATATATATAGCTCTAGTTATTTAATTAGCAGGCTAGCTTAATTAGACTGACGACCGGATGTCTGGTGTCTATGTGAACATCACGATCCAAGAATCTAGAAGCTCGGTGGAAAGGTAAGTGATGAATTATCGAGGAAACCAAGCTTGGTGTTGGTGGCAACTCGCTCCAAAGCCACGCACATATAGAATCCACTGGGAGTGCGTTTGACAATCCGGAATCTGACAAATGAGTTGAACGAGAAATGAGTAGAATGAGAAGAATGAGGAATGAGTTGAATCTGATAATTCTATGAATTTTGGTTCTATTGTTTGACTAGTCTGTATATAATGAGCTGAATCTGTTGATTCTGACGTTTTGTTTGTCTGGTATGAGTGAGTTGAATATGCTGATTCTGTGGATCCTAATGTTTGATTCATAAATATATGAATTGAAATCGTGTGAATTTTGAGAACATATTAATAATAAAAATTTAGTTGTGTACATGAGAGTTTGTAAATTGTTGTATAAGTGTGGTTGTATAATTGACAAAGTACAATTTTTGTAATTTTAGCTACTAAATATATGATATTCTCATGGTTTTGATACTTGGTTGTATAGTTGACAATATATAAATTTTGTTGTAAAGGGGTGGTTGTATAATTCTAGCAGTTTGAGATCCATTTTTATCAAAATCGAGTAACCACGGGAAAAAATGTTTCGTGATCAGATGACTCTCGAGAACCAAAAGGACATAACAACTTACAAGCTATTTATACATTTAGTAATTCACTAGTTGGAAATCTATTCTATAAACTTGTATTGATAAAGAAATTCCAAATAATCTACTCCTGCTCCCAGTAACCTTGGATAGTAGAGTGTCCAAACGGATCAATCTGCCATCCCACTCGATGGATTTTATTAAATTGACTCTTGATCATGAGATGACCCAGAGCGTATATTAAATTGACTCTCTGTTAGGAATTCCGGCGGGGATCACACCAAGATGGGAGAGCACCAAAATAGAACAAGGATGAGAGACACCAGATTTAACGTGAAAAACCTTCCGGCAAATCAATGCAAAGGAAAAACCACTGGAAGAGAGAAAACTTCAATATATGAGGAGATTTACAAGACTTGATGTCTTAACTCTCACATATAAATCTCTCTCTCAACCCTCCCAAATACATTCACTCTAGAATGCCCTACTTTCTATCAAGCCCTCAAGACCTCTCTCTAGGGTTTCTGATATCAAGCCACATACATTAGGGTTACACACTAACCCTATTTATATCCACTAATTAACCCACACTCGGATTAATCTAGACCCTTAAATCTTTCCCAGATTCCACAAAGGATCGATCTTCTTGAATGAAAGGATCTATCCTTTCATTCCGTGGAAAAGACTGCCCCAAAGATGATCGATCCTTTTGAGGGTAAAGATCGATCATTAAAAACACGCTCCATGTCATGGGAAAAATCGCCTGGGAGGATCGATCCTTATAGAGCAGAGGATCGATCCTTTCCATCCCAACTCTCTGTCATGGGAAGAGGATCGATCCTTTGTCTTCCTGCACTTTTGTTTTTCCAACATCGCGCGTCCTCGTCGCTTCTCGTCGACGTCTCTTGTCAACGTCTCTCATGGGAAGGGATTTTCCCAACAAGCTCCCCCTCCCGACTCATGAGAAGCCAAAACCCCGTCGAGCTCTTACTAGCTCGGACTTTGCAACCCGTCGTGCCACATTCAAGCCACTGTGCTTCGTGACTCGGCCTCCACATCGAGAAACAATCTTCACTGTTGAAACTCGGACTTTGCACCTCCTCTTGTGATGCGCTTCTTCAAGTCATTGCGTCTTATGACTCTGAAGACTCCATCGACCCCATCGAACTTTTGATGTCGCAATCAAGACTCGGATGTCGCGCCCCGACCCGCGAAAGCCCAACCGGGCCGGGCGACGCGAACCGGAACCTACAAAATGCGGAAAACAAAGCTGGCGAGGGTTCCCTCTAACCTATTGGTCTCCCAAATAGATCATCAAAAACCCCCAATTAAAAGAAGATTGATTAGCAAACCTCGAACCACAGATTTAAAACTCAAGTGTTAATATACATATCCTCGGAGAGAGAAAGATTCAAATACAACATTACTCCCGTAGGAGACTAACTAACATAAGGGTTAAAGCAGTAAATATCGCCATCTCTCAAAAGCCACCAGAGGAAGAACTGACGCCTGCACCTGCAAAACGCAGCCCGGGTAGGAGTGAGCACTAAGCTAAGTAGGGATCTACACTACGACATACAGAAGGAAGAGGGAAACGTAACAGTGTCGCCCTCAAGTAGGATCTGGGTGTATACAGGGGTCCCATAACCCCACCGCGTGTCCCTGGTGCCCAGGAGCAGCACACAGTAAGCTCAACAAACACTGCTGACTCACATGCAGGAACTCGACACTACAGGCAGGAAATGGCACCGCTGAGGGGGCCGTTTCCACCACTCAAGAGTCTACACAGTGGAACACCGGCTACACCTCAGCATCCGACTCAAGGCCGACACGACCTCTACAATCATCAAGCCACAAGTGTACCAGTCATCTAAGTCTATCATCGAATCGACTGGACACCACAATTCAAACCGGGTCCAAACAGCCCAACCCCGGTCCTAGGGCTAAGTCCGAGTTTCCAGCCTCGGGACGGCGACCCAAGGATCACCCACGCCCTAACCAATGCAACTAATGCACAACAGGGAAATGCATGCTATGACATACACATATAAGAGGCAAAACATGCAACAGTATGTCAAGCATCATATAAGTCTACTGGATCGCTGTAGCGGTACTATCAACCGCTGCCAGCCGATCCGCAGCGGGTCCCGGCATTACGACAGTACCACGACCGTCAACCGTGAACTCCTGCAACGGGAAGCAACCCCGAAAACCGCTGATGAACAGTAAACAATATAATATTATATTCCGAAATATAATATTATATTCAAACACCCAAAACATCTACTTAGGGGCTAATTGATCCCATCGATCCGACGTCCAAACGATGTTGGATTTAAGATCCAACTTATCCACCAGTAGGTGTATATACCATGATCATCATATCCAAAATTCACAATCATCCAACGGTTGGATTAACGGGAAAACACTAATAAAAAATCATTAATCAAACTAACTTACCCATTAATTGCTGCAACGCAGCCCTTCAGCAAACAATTCATAACAAATCGTAGACAAATCGGAAAAATATGAAATAAGATGGGATGGAAAGCTAACGAGTAGATGTACAACTCTTATGTTTATCAAAAGCCAAGAACATGTACACGCCGGCCGGAAAACTCGCCGCCAGTCGGCTGTTCTTCAAGAACAGCAGAAAACCAGAAATCCGAGCTTAATCATGCATAAAACCTACTCAAATCTCAACTGATTAACATGAAACTTAAATAAGTAATTCTAATAGGCAGAAGAAATCCAACAAAATAAGGATCAACAAGATCCAACGGCTAGATCTAGAGAAAACCCGAAATAAACATCAGTAGGTATAACCCTATCTAGCTGCGCTTTCCTCGGCTGATTCCCCGCGAATTGATCACCAACAAGCTTCCAAACCACTTCAGGGATCTTCCTCTCGTTGCCACGAATCCAACGAGCCTTAGAACGCCGGCAAAGATGGTCGGAGGAGGGAGAACGAAGGTGAGGAAGTGGGCTGCCGGAAACAGGGGAAGAAGCAGAGGTTTCGGGAGAAGAAAGAAAGAGGAAGAAGAAAGGAGGAGAGGGAGGAAGAGGAGGGGAAAGGGGAAGGGGGGAAAGTGAGGGGAGGGGAGGGAAAGTCCTCCCCCTCTGACAGGGGAGAGCGACGGCCAACGGCGGCCGTCCTCGCGAAGCAGAAAACCAACCGACTTATGAATGATCGATTCTTCCTCAAGGGAGGATCGATCCTTCACGACGATCTCACTAGACTTTCTGGCACGAAGAGGATCGATCTCTTAGCCAGAGAGGATCGATCCTTTTTGTGCTGAAAGCTAAACTTAGGCAATAACTCAAGCCTAAGTCCGGATCTTTCGATCCCGGGTCCCACTAACAGTTCTAACCAAACACTAACACATATAAGGCCAGTGTGTGCACACGCGGGTGTGAAACAAACCAACAAGGCGCAATTTACCAAATTGCCCTTGCGGTCTACAACGAGCCACAGGGGTAGAGGGACAGGTCCTCACATCGGACCTCCATACACTCTATCGTGCCACCATACGAGCCATCATACCGCATGACTCGGCCTTCATACACTCTATCGTTCCACCATACGAGCCATCATACCGCATGACTCGGCCTTTCCGATCACTTCGATCGATCGAAACCCCCATCATACCTCTAGTACGGAAGCTCCCCCGTAATGACACACACGTCGCTGTCGAGTGTCACTGCGTTGTTGCTTTTCTCATCATCCTCCTTGACCTTCCCATTAGCAAGATCATCCTTGTACTTCCTGCATCGCCGCTTGACGTGGCCTTCCTTTCCGCAGTAGTAACAAGTAACTGTCTTTCCTCTGATCTTGCTATCCTTCCCTTTCCTCTTTACCAAATGCGCCTCTGAGACTGGCTCATCTGTTGACCTCTTTCTCAAGGCATTGGAGAGCAGAGCTGAGCAGAGCCGCCGTGACTTCCTCTGTCTCTAGGGACTCCTTCCCATAGAGTAATGTCGTCACCAGGTGCTCGTAGGAAGGTGGAAGAGACGCCAAAAGGAGGAGGGCCTTGTCTTCATCATCCACTGTGACCTCCACGCTCAACAACTGGGTGATGATCCTATTGAAGGTGTTCAGGTGCTCTATCAGATCTGAACCTTCCTTTATCCTCAAGGTGTATAGTTGTTGTTTCAGGAACAATTTATTCGTCAGAGATTTAGTCATGAATAAACTTTCTAACCTTGACCACAACCCTGCAGCCTTATCCTCATTGATGACGTTATACATAACCTCATCCGCTAGGCAGAGCCTGATGGTGCTCACTGCCCTCATCTCGATCTCCTCCCAGTCATCGTCCTTCATAGACTCCGGCTTCTTTCCCTTCAGGGCCTTGTAGAGACCATGCTGCACCAGGATATCCTTCACCCGCTGCTGCCATAAGCCGAAGTTGCTTCTCCCATCGAATCGCTCAGCCTCGAAATGAGAAGCTGAGGCCTTCCCCACCATCACGAACTGTTGGACCAATGAACCTGGCTCCTGATACCACCTGTTAGGAATTCCGGAGGGGATCACACCAAGATGGGAGAGCACCAAAATAGAACAAGGAGGAGAGACACCAAATTTAACGTGGAAAACCTTCCGGCAAATCACCGCAAAGGAAAAATCACGGGAAGAGAGAAAACTTCAATATATGAGGAGATTTAATTGACTTGATCTCTTAACTCTCACATATAAATCTCTCTCTCAACCCTCCCAAATACATTCACTCTAGAATGCCCTACTTTCTATCAAGCCTCCAAGACCTCTCTCTAGAGTTTCTGATATCAAGCCACACACATTAGGGTTACACACTAACCCTATTTATATCCACTAATTAACCCACACTCGGATTAATCTGGACTCTTAAATCTTTCCCAGATTCCGCAAAGGTTCGATCTTCTTGAATGAAAGGATCGATCCTTTCATTCCATGGAAAAGACTGCCCCGAAGATAATCGATCATTTTGAGGGTAAAGATCGATCATAAAAAACACGCTCCCTGTCATGGAAAAAATCGCCTGGGAGGATCGATCCTTATAGAGCAGAGGATCGATCCTTTCCATCCCAGCTCTCTGTCGTGGGAAGAGGATCGATCCTTTCCAAGCAAAGGATCGATCCTTTGTCTTCCTGCTCCTTTGTTTTTCCAGCATCGAGCGTCCTCGTCGCTTCTCGTCGACGTCTCTCGTCAAAGTCTCTCATGGGGAGGGATTTTCCCAACACTCTCGAGGGACAGCAGATCGTGTCCAAGCTTTACGACGCATACATTGCCACCATTTCTGGATCAAAACGTATTAGCAAATACTCTAGATATATATGTATTTTATATATATATATATATATATATATATATTTGCCTTTTTTTTTTTTGTATAACCAGCTATTTATAATTTATACTTCAACACACTTTATAAAAGTTTAAACCTTGAATATACATAAAGGGATGGTATTCTCATCACAAGCAATTTGGGGTGATTATATCCCCCATTGCATCACAAAACAAACACAAAAATAAAAAATTTCACATGATTATGCTTCAAATAAACAGTAGAAAGTGTCAGATTTCATTTCACAATATTTAGTTTTCATTATAGTACCAAACAAATAACAAAAATGACAACCCATTTCATTTCACTCAACTCAATAGAAACCACATTCAATTTCAACATTTCATTCTAAAACACTCGAGCGAACAAACAAACAAACAGCCCTAAATAAAATGAATTCTAATGATTTCTCCTACCGTGGTGCCCTGTGGCCTGCCCTTCCACTATATAGTTATAATAGGTACTTATATGCTAGTTTAATTGGATGTGTCCCTTTCAAATTTATATATATATATATATATATATATATATATATAATAAGGTGTATTTATGAGTCATAATATATACACACATGTTGACGTGGGTTACGCGGTCATGGCATAGGGTTACGTGGATAATCATCAATCTATTATTTTATTTAATTCAGTTTCCATCAAAATCGAATGTGTAATAAACGTAATAGAGTTCGATTATAATAGAAATAATAGAGATTAGATCGGTTATTTCATGGTGATCGGTGGTGAGATATAATTAAGATTAGAGGGAATCGGTTTCCACCCTGTCAGAGCACGGGAGGGAAACTAGTATATATATAATATAATATAATGAAAGCTCCCACAGAGCTGATGATGAGCTCATCACAACTGGGATCAAGCTATCCCTCTCAAGGCGGCTATATATATTTGGTATTTTTGTATAGGGTGGCGTTGTCCTCTCTCTATATATATATATATATATATATAAAATATAGCTAGCTAGCTGTCCTATAAATATTTATGAATAGACCTGCCCCAGAATCGTAAGCTAGTGTATGACATGATTGGAACCTTTGGAAAATTAGGAGGCTCCGACTCCAAGCATTGGTTTATTGGGTAAAGAAGTCGGAATCAATAGGTCCGTTTCAACTTTCTCCATCAATGGGACTATGGGAGAGGAGTCTGAATCATAGAGCCAAAAGGGTTTGGTGTGGAAGATAGTCACGAGACTTGGGAACTAAGTATATATAATATTTGAGTATGTTGTTGGTTTTTATTTTTTATATCGCCACCTACGTTTTTGTGATTTTACATAAATTCATTTACATTTTTATTTATTACATCTTGATATCTCTATTATTTTTTAATTTGTAAAAAGACAACTGCCGTTAGCTTCTGTTCGACGGCGTTGTCTTTGATTTACAAAAAGACACCAACATTTTCACGATTTTACATAAACCCACGTGTCTTTTTACTCATGGAGGTCAATTAGGGGTGGCAATTCGGATTCGCGGGTCGGGTTCGGGTCGGGTCATACACTGACCCGTTTAACAAAACACCCAATCCGAACCCGACCCGTTTAATAAACGGGTCAGATTTATAAACCCGAACCCGATCCAATTATAAACGGGTCAACCCGACCCGACCCGCCTAACTCGTTTATTAAACGGGTCGGGAACGGGTCGGGTTGGGTTCGGGTTGACCCACCACTGCCCAGAGGGAGAGGCGGCGCTCGGCGTCGGCGCCAGCAGCCGGATCTGGCCGGGAAATAGCCAGATCTGGCCGCTTCGTGGTCGAGGAGGTCGAGGACGGCGCTGTGGCGACCTCGGGCTCGTGGAGGTTGAGGACGGCGCTGTGGCGACCTCGGGCTCGGGGAGGTCGAGGACGGCAACGGGAAGGAGTGGGGGTGGGGACGAGGGGGGCGGGGGGGGGGGGGGGAGGAAGAGGGCGCCGGGCGGGAGGGAGAGGGCGCCGGGGGGGGACCCGCGGGTCAATCCGACCTGACCCGTTTATGACCCGAACCCGATTATACCAAACCCGAACCCGTTTATTTCGGGTCGGGTCGGATCGGGTTCACGGGTTACGACCCGAATTGCCACCCCTAAGGTCAATCGAGACTAAAATTATATGTTTAGTAGAACGGTAATTTTGGTAAGGTAATGGTTGATTTATTTATCCACACGCAAGAAATTCCATTCGGATAAGTTGCCCTGCTCTGATTCTAAGCTACTCAAGATTATATACGAATTGGTCTCTTCCAATTAAATTAAGCTAAAAGCATTCATGCTGGTGTGAGTTGCAGTAGTTTCTAGAGAGATGAGCACTGCCTATATGCCCTGTTTGGTTCGTTGCAATTTCAATATCAAGCCGGTTAGGTGTGATTGTTTGGGCTGTCTGCTACATATGAAGTATCTGAAGCATTTTTATTTGTTATTAAAATAAAGATTATATGTAATTAATCTAATATTATGTCATAGATATAACTCAATAATCTCACATGACGCAACATTTGAACACATGTCGTTATATAGTGAAGCTTGATGCAGCGGCCCCAGCTAATTGCTAGCTGACAGGGTATATTATAAGGAAATCACGGGGTACACTCCTCTTCTTATTTCTTAACAGGGGGAATGTGATTAGATAGATGCGGAGAGAGCAGTTGCATGATGTGACATAAGGAACTCACACGGTAATAGTACAGTACTCGTGTGGCCCATTTATTAGTACTTGGATAGGATAAATTAACAGCGACGACACAACGTGTTTGCTATCTATCTTTAGCCCTCCCCCCCCTGTCAAAGAGGATAAATCTGTCAGGTCTAATCTGAACATCATCTGATCATATAAATTAGGTTAAATTATGGCTTTTTGTATCCGTAAATTTCCCCGTATATCACTTTAATACATGTAGTTTAATAATTATATTTTTGATATTTATATTTAATATATATAACCTATTTAGTACCTATCGTTAGACATCGTTCTCCAAACTGGACGGTAATCCGCTCACGTGATATCACGTTAGCAGTTTTGAAGACTTTTGTGTGAAGGCACGTGATCAGTTTATCGTTTGAAATGTGACGTCTGGTGCTCTAATGTATCCTGAATGAAGTATATAGGAGCCTGAATCAGCTATCATATGGATGACGAGTAGATTCACGTGATTCTCTAGGAGTTGTTTAGTGAGGGGATAGGCTATTCCAGTTTAAGGATTTTGGGTTAGAAAAGTTGGGATAATGAACGGGGGTAGACCATTTCTAATTTTTATTAATAAAAATAGAAATTAATATGATAAGTGATATCCCTATTTTTTAGAGTGACCCATTTTAACCCATGTTATTCCTATTTTACTAACCATGTTTTGTTTGGGGATAATGTGTGGATAAAGCGGGGATAACTCATCTTATCCCAAACCAAACAATCCTAAGGTGGCGTTTGGTGTGGGGTTAGTTTATTCCGGGTTAATGGGGGTTAAGGGATTTCGAAGTTAGCTTATTATGGGTTAAGGAATGGAGATAGGAAAAAGTAGAGTGATGGTGGTAGGTGAAATGAGGATAAAGTAGTAATAATTACTTTTTGGTGTTTGGGGATAAGGGGGCTTAAGGGGGGAACCCATACCAAACACATCTCAAGCTTCGCTAAGGGTATGTTTGGCTATCCGCGGGATGCGAAATCCAGCGGATGGTATCCGCCGTGGTTTCACGGGCGGGGTCCGCTTGGGAAGAGCAGACATCAAAAATCCCATTTTCTAGAATCCGAGGCCGATCTAAACGCGCGGATCCCGCGTCCCCCCCATCCCTTGTATCCCAACGGCTGCCAAACACATCCTAAGTTCACTTCGACCTGCTGCGCTAAACCCTCTTTCTCTCCAGATTTAGAAAGAAAATGTCACATTTTCCACGTAAACTTCTCAACATTGTCAATATACACCCCAGGTAATTATTCCTAATGCATGTTAATATTTTCATGCTCCACTCAGTTAACAACTTAATTAAATATATTCCTACCTCCAATCCTATTTTCGTCCATATTATCACACAGATTTTCTTTCATATGTGGCTTTCATCTCGTCTCTCTCTCTATTAAAAACAAAACTCGATGATTTATCTTTAATATTCTGATTGTTATGCTCTAAAGTTAATACTTCAGCCTTTGGACTTAACTAATATAAAAACATATTTTTTCGTCCTGGAACTTATACTGAATAAGGTGCAAAAAGCATTGATGTTACAATCATTTTATATGAGAATGCGACATAGTTTATATTCGCTTTTACGTTTTCATAGAATTTCAAACAAAACGGTCACTCATTTCGACTACGAGAATGCGACATAGTTTATATTAACTTTCACGTTTTAGAAATTACAAACAAAACGGTCAAGAGTGACAATCACAACTTAGGAAGTGACTTCTAAAAATTATAATCTTTTCTAGCGAATAGTTTATATTCTCAACTATTTTTCAGAGTACTAAATCGAGTGATGTTTGTTTCATACCATTGTTTTCATGCTATCATAATATCAACGGACGAGATCTAAATATCTAATGGTCAAGATCTTTAATAAAATGCCGACTTGAATTCTGCTAAATCAATATAGACTCATCTTCACCTTTCGGTTTAAGTTTTTAGCTAGGTGATAATTTATTTTATTAAACTTATATAACAAGTAAAATCCTATCGGGAGTTGATTTGATCTGTTATATCAAGAATCTAATTTCCACACTGGAATTGGAATATCTTAACACCACACACACAAATATATATAAAGTAATGCTTTATAAGTCATATATTGAATCATATGTCACATCATAACCAATGACTAACGTGACACACACGTGACATAAGGTTAGTTATTATAAAAAGAGAAAGATAGAGTGGGTGGTTAGCCGTGTCATGTGGCACGATGCCACTTTATATATATATATATATGTTAAATTTTTTATTAATACCTTGTAGTTTTGTCGAAATTTTTATTCAGGACGTAACCTTTAAAAATTTCAAATCATGTCCTTACAGTTTTGATTTCATACTTATATGGTCCCCCGTTCGCTCTCCGTTAGGTTTTTAACGGCCAAGGGGTCATGTTGACCCATTTCTATCAAATTTGACTAAAATTTGGTTTGTTTAATTAATTTTTGCCACATCGTCGTCCATCCGATGTCCACTTCCGATCTCCACCCATTTTGGTACTCCGCCGACGCTATCGCCATGACCTTATTTACCTTATGATCCTCATCTCCGACGATCCCTAGGTTCCGAAGCACCACCAAAGCCGGGGCATCCTTGTTCATGGTGTAGAAGTGCAGCGCCCGTACACCGCATGCCACCATCTCCCGGCACATCTCATGGCTAGCTCGACCCCGTACTCCACCAGGGCCGCCTCGTCCCACTTCTTCGCCTCCACCACCTCTCTCACCTCCCTTACCACCATCGTCCGACAACTCACCGTCAGGAACCGAAAGTTCTTGTACGTTGTGATCGGCAACACCCTCGGCATGATCAGGCGCTGGATCCCCACCCACCAACAATCTTTCATGAACTTGAAGAAGATGTCAGTGTCAAAGAATAGTTGCGTTATGATTAGATCGGCCCCGACATCCACTTTGCTCTTTAGCTACTCTAGATCGCTCTCATACCCCTCCTCCGTCGCCTTGTCGTTCCCCTCCGGGATCTTGCTCGGATGTGCCTCTATTTTGGTCTGATCTCAATTAGGATTCATAAATCTAGGATTAGGGGCAGGAACAGGTGTTTCAGAAAAGGGTGCGGCTATCCGCACCACGGTTTCAACTCAACACACCACACTTCCTCATTTATTCCATTTTTTGAAAAAAAATAAAAAAAATAAAAAAACCCTAAACTACCCTCACCCCTAACCTCCCCCTCTCCCCCCATCCCACCCTCCACCACCCCCCACTGATAAGACGTGAAAAGTGCACAAATCACCCTATTAACTATGTCTCGTTAGTCTCCGAGCAATGCTATTTTGATTGTCTTTTCCCCATTTCAGGCTTAAGGACCCTCAACGAAGATTAGATCAAGTTTGGAGCTAAAACGAACAAATAAAGAACCTGCTAGGAGCAAAAGAGCAAAGTAGCAAAGATGAACCATCTTTGACATCAAAACTGTACCTGCTCAGGACGAACCAGATGATGTACTATATATGGTTGGAAAGCTCTTGAAGTCTAGATTCCAGAACTTTTTACGGTTCGTGATTTGGAGTTTCCTAGAGGAAGATATGTCATTTCTAGTACAGAGGTGCAGAAGAAGCAGTTACGGAAAACCAGATCGATCTGCTTCCCATGCAGATCGATCTGGGTCGGGCAAATTCCAGTTTTTGAAGTTCCCGAAGTGAAGAAGATCGATCTCAACCCAAAGGAGATCGATCTCCTTGGGCGCTGCGGGAAAAATAAAAGGAAATTGACTAATCCGAGTTAGGGTTTGTCTTAGGCTATAAATAGCCTTCTTTGGGGGCGTTTTGACAGCCTTCCAGGGCCGAATTTGGGGTTCCTTTAGACGTTTTTTGCAGCTTTCTTCCCCCTTTTTCTTCCTCCTTTCTTCTGAAATAAATTAGGGTTAGGGTTAGATGTTTGGGAGAAGATCCATGGATGGATGGCTTCAACAACCTTCATCAAGGTGTCCACTTCTTAAGATGAGTACCTAAACCCTAGCCTAGGAATTCTATGATGTAGTAAAGTTATTTATTAGGGTTTTCTATAGATTATGAGTTGTAAATCATACGTTTGATGATTGAATGGATTGTTTTTATGTTCTTATCTATTGGTGTGATTATTATTATATGTTAGATGAATGATTTGTTCCTATATGCCCTAGATTTAGGTCTTGTGCATGTTAGGGCTTGAGATTAGAGATTCTCATCAAACATCTATGCTAGGACCATGGATGTGAGGATTTACTTCTCGAGATTAAGAGCCTTGTAATGCTAGGACCATTACACATAATTCTAAAACCATTATGACCGCTTCTTAATCCGTTATTCATCATTATTCGAGATTAGGGATTTCGTATGTGCTAGAACCACAATGCTAGTGCCAGAACCACTAGGTTAACTCTAATCCTTGATACATTCTAGTAGGCGATCTCAAGGTGCCAGAACCACCTTGATTATTTACCAATATCCATTCTTGATATTATCCCCGACGTCTTCGTTGAGCGGTAGGACTTCTAGCCATTCACCTATCGACTATATGAAATCATCTAAGTTGATTTATCTGCTCTTATCTTAGGAATACCTAGTAAGTTCTTTATTATTGATTAGAGTTCCTTGGCATTATCTTATCTATTAGTACACTTTTCGTATTTGTTTAGTTCTAGATAAAAACCCAAAAGATTATCTTTTTCCCAACTCCTTGGCTAGGAATTATACCTAGTATACGACTTAAACCATTAGTTCCATGTGGATTCGACTCGGACTCATTACTATCTACCCATAAAGTAGTTAGTTAGTAGTTTGATTATAAATTTGTAATTTTGGCGTCCTTGTTAAGGTAACGACACTTTTCAAGGGGTGTCAGAATTTTGGCGCCGTTGCCGGGGAATTAATTAGGGTTTTAAGTTGTTTACTTAGTGTAGTTGCTTCCAACTAGTTGTTTCTTTTGTTCTTATTTATTTAAAAAAAAACGAAAATCATAATAAAAAAAATTAAAATTTAAAAATACAAAAATAGAATTTGTGCTAACATTTCTATATCTTTGTGTTGATAGAAGACACCGCCGTGCGAGATTTGACAACATCTAAGCGACGACGGGTGTCTCGTACTTGGACCAACCCCTTGTAACGTATTTCTAACTTTTTGACTTGGTTCTTGTTTATTTGATTGTTTATACATGGCCGATGAGTATATGCCACCGGGTGCCCCATTGAACGATTACTTTTTACCATCTAGTTGTGCACCCACTTATGTTAACGATACATATGATTTCTCAAACCCGTCTTATGATTCTCATTCATACACCTATGGTCCGGATTTGAGTGATCATCCATACCATGATTGGCAATCCCAAGGTTACTATCCTCCCAATATTCAACTACAAGATATGAGTATATCGGACCAATACTTTGCACCTAATTTTGAACCATCTTATCTTCCTCAAACACAATACCCACCACCCGAACATTGGCATGAACCTCTCAGCCCCTTTGAATCACAAGCATACGTAGATCCATCTTTAGATGAAAGGATTCTTAAAGCTTTAGAGACTTTTGAGGAGCTAACACCAATCCTACATTCTCATTCACAAGTATTAGCCAATATGGAAGCCCGAATTGGACAACTAGCTTCTTTGATGGAATCCTACGATGATGCGGTTGATGATTGTAGGAATGATTCGGCACTTCCTAGTTTTAATAATGTTACTTGTGATAGCCAAGTTGCCAATGTTAGTGACACATGCACTTATGAGATTCCTAATGAGACTTCACTTGTTCATGATGAGTCGAATGATGTTTCGCCGGTGTGTAATGATATTATTGATGATTTCTGATCGGCGGCACATATTAAATGGTTGAATGGACAACTGCCTCATATTGTTCATGATGATGATGATAGTGATGAAAGCATGTGTGACTTAGAGCCTCGTACGATTAATGATGATGTTGATAATGCTTATCCGGTTAATGATTTTGAGGCATGTGATGGTGGTATAGTTTATGATAACTCACCGGTTTTCGATGAACAAATTAATGATGATGTTAATAAAGAGATATTACCCGCATTTGATGTCATTGATATGTTTCATGAGGACTTACCGGTGTTTGAGTATGTTATTGATGATAATGTTCAGGATGATAAGTCATTACCGGTGAATGATATGTTTAATGATAATGAGCCTGTACTTGAGGCATCATATGCGAGTGATATTTTACCGATTTTTGATGATTATGGTGATGAAAGTACATATAATGATAAGTTACCGGTCTTTGACGTGTCGGATGATGATGGTGTTTTGCTTTGTTTAAATGATAATGAGGAATCTAGTGATATTAGCCAGACCTTTCATAGGAAACCTCACTTTGAGCCTTTACCCTCCACTTCATCTACACTTGTTGAACATTGTGAGGAGGCAGACCTTGTTATTCCACTTTTCCTAAGTCATGCTGAATTTGATTGTAATTTCATCAAAGACTCTTGCAAGACTCCCCATTTTTGTACTTTGTTTGCTAAAGACCTTCCCTTTTTCTTTGATGAAGCATGTTTGCATGACTTTGCTCGTATTCGGACCATGTATTTCTATACTTTAAACCATCGGCCACCAAAAGACCACTTGATGATGACTCCATTTATTAAAATCTATGGCTTGAAGGATGACAATTGGCCAATGCCTAAAACTTATAATGAATTATTTGCCATGAATTCTCCTTTCTTCTTTGATAAAGCATGTTTGCACCTCATCTCCATCCTTCAATGCATGTATTTCTATAATTTCAACCATAGGCCACCAAAAGCCTATATGATGATAGACAGATTTATTGAAACACATGGCTTGCAGGATGGTGATTGGTCACTAACTAAATTTTTTAATGATTTCATTACTTGGGACCAGTCTTTCATCTTTGATAAATCATGTTTGCACGTCTTCTCTATTCTTCACTCTCTGTATTTCTTCACCTGGAACCATCGGCCACCCAAATTCGGTTTTGATCTTTATAGCATAACGTCGAGCGGAAGACGATAAACCGAGCACTTGCTGGGAGGCAACCCAGTTTTTAGGAGTTCTTTTTAATTTTTAGGATTTACCTTAATTTTTAGGTTTTTTTCCATGATTTTGTTTCCATTTTTCCATTTTTCCCCGGATTTCCCTTATTTTTCCCAAGTTTTTCTCTCTCCTTCTCGTCGCGGCTCACCAGCGAGCCATGGGCTCGTCGTCCCGGCTCGTCCCCGAGCCGTCACCACCCACCGCCCGTCGCCGTCCCTCCGACCATCCCCGTCCCTCCAAACCAACACCTACATCACCGCCATCTTCTCTTATACCTCCTCCCGACCTCGTATTCCCTCAATATCACCTCCTCCGACGGCGGTGAGCCTCCCCTGTTTCACCGGCTATCTCCGATCACCTCTTCCACTGCTTCCCACCACCCTTAATCACCTCCAGAACCGTCCTCTGGCTGTCACGAATCTTCTACCACCTTCAAAACCTGAGCTTGCAGCTTGGATCGCCGGCGTCCACTCCCGACGATCTCCCACCACGCCGGCTATCTTCTATCCACCTCCTGGAACTCTTATTTTGAAATTAAATCCCATAGGTGAGTTCCTTCGGCCTCCACGATCCTTCCTCGATCCTTGCCAACCTAGATTGAAGCTCCGACCGCCGGTTTCCAACTCTGGTCATCTTCCTCCGAGCCATCCACCGTCGTTCCGTCGTCTGGAGGCCACTATGCTTCGATCAGACTTTACCAGTAAACCCCTTTGCCTTCCACGATTCCATCCCAACCCTTCCCGCCCTCCGGCGACGAGGTTTCACCGTCGATTCACCTCCGACGAGCTCTCAGCCGTCCATTGGCTGCCATACATGATCCAGAGGCTACAGTGATCCATTTTCCGATCGGACGGTCGCGATCATCAATCAGGACAATTTTATTAATGCTGAATTTTTTTTGTGTTGCGCGTGGATGATTTAATATATTTTAATGTCTATATTTTAAATTATGTGGATGAATGATTGTACAGGCTACATATTCAAGAAATACAAAGGAGACTCTGCCGAAATTTTTAGTAATTTATATGCCTTTTTGCTATTAATGATATATTTTCCATTCTATTCTATTTGACTTTTTGGAAAGGTATTTTTATGACAGGTTTTCCTTTGTACATTACTCACGGGCGGATATTAATACCAAATATAGATCGTATTTTCTAGAGACATGATTTCTTGACGTGGCGATGTTTTCATTGTGTGGGCGTTGTGGTGCTTATAATGCGGAAGATGACTATTCTGACACGATCTTATGGTGATCTCTACCCTTTATACCTTGCTTTATTTTTATGACTTAGTGTAATTGGGGACAATTACATTTAAGTTGGGGGTAGAATTCTAGGAATTTATGTTTATTTTTTTATGATAACCAACTATTATACATCCCTTAAAACATGTCAAAAGAATGACATTATGATTTTTGTTTATAAAGATGCATGATTTAGAAATCTATTCGATGATTTGTTCGGAAATTTATATGTCATATAAAGTCTAGCAAATTTAGCTATGCATGGCATTATCTCTATACTTTAACACTTTTACCATGATTTAGGGATAACATGACATATCTTATCGCACTGAGCACTTTCACATGTTGAAGAGCTGAAATTAGATTCTGAGCCTAAGACTGGAATAGATTTATTGTTCTCTGTCATGTCACAGAAGATACACGAACACATGCAATTTTCTGTTCACAAAAAGTATCTGTCTGAAAGTGTAGGGTTTTCAACTTAGTAACCGGGCAGTGTGCCTAACCAGCGTGCTGTTCGCGTAAAACAGTTGAATTACCTGAAAAAAAAGAAAATGAAAAAAAAGTGAAATGAAAAAAAAAAAGGATTTCATACCTAGTAACCGGGCAGGGTGCCTAACCAGCATGTTGTTCGCGTAAAACGGTTGAATTTCCTAAAGAAAAAAGTATGTGTCTGAAAAAAAAGGACAGATATTGTTATGTGATAGTGGAAAATATGTGCATGCTTAGAATGTTGATCTTGAACAGTCGAATGCTTGGATATAATGGAGACTCTGATGCATGTGGAACTTTATTCACACACTGGAGTGTTAAGGTTATTCTTGAATTATGATTAAATATGTTCAAGTATTGGAAGTGTGTTATGACATGCTTGTATTTACTCTACTTTTATGTGTCTGTAAATTAAAGAATACATTCATGAATATTAGTTCTATTTGATGCATTAGAGTTAATGAATATTATAATTGAGTTATGATGATATGTCAAGGGGATGTATAGATGTTTGTGGGTATCTTCACTGGAAACCCTCAGGAGACTATAACTCATCCACTGGGGCCACCCAGGGGTTTAAAGGCTTGTTACACATGCTAAGTGTAATCGTGAGACCTACGAAAGTGGCTAGTTAGGTTTATTGCTTTATGTTTATTTTTATCTTGCTTTGCTCGAGGGACTAGCAAAGATCAAGTTGGGGGGTTTGATAAGACGTGAAAAGTGCACAAATCACCCTTTTAACTAGGTCTCGTTAGTCTCCGAGTAATGCTATTTTGATTGTCTTTTCCCCATTTCAGGCTTAAGGATTCTCAACGAAGATTAGATCAAGTTTGGAGCTAAAACGAACAAATAAAGAACCTGCTAGGAGCAAAAGAGCAAAGGAGCAAAGATGAACCATCTTTGACATCAAAATGTACCTGCTCATGACGAACCAGATGATGTACTATATATGGTTGGAAAGCTCTTGAAGTCTAGATTCCAGAACTTTTTTACGGTTCGTGATTTGGAGTTTCCTAAAGGAAGATATGCCATTTCTAGTACAGAGGTGCAGAAGAAGCAGTTACGGAAAACCAGATCGATCTGCTTCCCATGCAGATCGATCTGGGTCGGGCAAATTTCAGTTTTTGAAGTTCCCGAAGTGAAGAAGATCGATCTCAACCCAAAGGAGATCGATCTCCTTGGGCGCTGCGGGAAAAATAAAAGGAAATTGACTAATCCGAGTTAGGGTTTGTATTAGGCTATAAATAGCCTTCTTTGGGGGCGTTTTGGCTGCCGGGGAGGGCCGAATTTGGGGTTCCTTTAGACGTTTTTTACAGCTTTCTTCCCCCTTTTTCTTCCTCCTTTCTTCTCAAATAAATTAGGGTTAGGGTTAGATCTTTGGGAGAAGATCCATGGATGGATGGCTTCAACAACCTTCATCAAGGTGTCCTCTTCTTAAGATGAGTACCTAAACCCTAGCCTAGGAATTCTATGATGTAGTAAAGTTATTTATTAGGGTTTTCTATAGATTATGAGTTGTAAATCATACATTTGATGATTGAATGGATTGTTTTTATGTTCTTATCTATTGGTGTGATTATTATTATTTGTTAGATGAATGATTTGTTCCTATATGCCCTAGATTTAGGTCTTGTGCATGTTAGGGCTTGAGATTAGATATTCTCATCAAACATCCGTGCTAGGACCATGGATGTGAGGATTTCCTTCTCGAGATTAAGAGCCTTGTAATGCTAGGACCATTACACATAATGCTAGAACCATTATGACCGCGTCTTAATTCGTTATTCATCATTATTCGAGATTAGGGATTTCGTATGTGCTAGAACCAGCAATGCTAGTGCCAGAACCACTAGGTTAACTCTAATCCTTGATACATTCTAGTAGGCGATCTCAAGGTGCCAGAACCACCTTGATTATTTACCAATATCCATTCTTGATATTATCCCCGACGTCTTCGTTGAGTGGTAGGACTTCTAGCCATTCACCTATCGACTATATGAAATCATCTAAGTTGATTTATCTGCTCTTATCTTAGGAATACCTAGTAAGTTCTTTATTATTGATTAGATTTCCTTGGCATTATCTTATCTATTAGTACTCTTT